>JAPQVY010000012.1:33285538-33663038 GCA_028535165.1 Quercus tomentella
TTGGTGTCTTAACAAAGTTTTGAACTTTTTTTTGAGCTTGAAAATTATCTAAATTCATCCTAGTATGCCTTTTTCTTAAGAGTACTATTTTTTTTTTTATCATGATTTAAAGTTAGCTAAAAGAGTAAAAGTATGTTCTATACAATGTCTTAAACACTATAAATTTAGTTATGAGATAACTTTTATAAAGTTTTAATTTAATGTCATACTAGTTTAAGCATTTATAGATTTTTTTTTTTTTTTAAGTTTTTACTAGTTAGTATAAAATTCATGTTAGTTTGTTAGGGTTTAAAAAAAAAAAAGAATTATAACATGAAAAGTGCTGAAATTAATTAATTGTTATTTTTAAAACAATTGTGAGTTTTCTTATAGAGTCTGAATTTGATAATGATGGGGTGAAACCCATGTTTTACACCATCTATTAAAAAATTATCATGTTAGCTTTTTATTTAAAACTCAATACTTCTTACATCATTTTGTCCATTTCAATTAAAAAAAACTCCATCCATATCTATTGGAATGTTCTCATCTTGCTTAGAATAAAAAACACAATTTAGATTTTTTTTTTTTTTAAGATTCAGCTTCTCATTTTCATATTGAAAGCTCAAATTTGTGTGAAAACACATGAGCTTATTCAAACCCCAAATTAAAAATTACAGCTAAATTGCTTTTACTCAAACTTAACAAAGTGCGGAACAAGAGTAAATATGCGCAATGAATTGATAACACTACTCTAAGCCATATCCAACCATAGTGAACAGTAAAAGTAAAGCTTAAAGAATAGGGAAGAGAGATGCAAACATAAGATAACACCAAGACGTGTTATCGAAGAGGAAATCGAAGAACTCAGCGAAAAACCTCTCCGCGACCCTCCAAGTCGAAATCAATCCACTAGAGAATAAAGTTGGAGTACACGAATAACAAAAGACCCTCCAAGCCTAGTCTACCCCATGTACTTAAGCCTTCCAAGCTCTTGCTACCAACAGACTTCTTGGAGTCTTGTCTTCTCTAACTTTCCAGATCCTACAATTCAACCCGATTGCATCCATTACTAAATGGCTCCTTCCAGTGCTTCCTAACAGCATCAAAACCTCACTTAACACTGAGATTGGGTGTGGTAAGTGTTTGGGCTAGGAACTTCTCAAGGATTTACAGATGGAGAAGTAGGAGTTGTGGAATACAACAAGAAAATGTGTAGATGATTGTGGGTATAACAATCTCTAACTCTCAAGTGTATTTACTAGGGTTTTCTCTCTGAAAAGCACTCTTTACAATTCGTGGGTAATGAGGGTATTTATAGTGTGGGTAAAGAATTTGGTAAAACACTTTATCTTTTTGCCAAATAGAGAGTTTCACGGGTACCTCGCAGGATGGCGCTTCTTGCGAAACACTTGCGAACTTGATAGCTTGGCGTAACTCTTCAGCTTTCAGTCATGTGCTTCACACGTGGCCTTTCTCGGGTTACTCTTTTTGCAAGCTTCTCGCGAGCTAGTCGCATTGCACTGATTCATCTTTGAAGCTTGATTCTTCATTGATCTCTCACACTCATCCCTTACAAGAAAACCCACATAAATATAGGAAAATGATTGAAGAAATTACAATCAAATTTGGCACAGAATTAAAGCCAACACAAGCTAGTTGGAAATTACAACTTTATAGATATGATAATTTTTTTAAAACAAAATTTGGGAGGCAAAAAAATGGTGGGCTTGTGGGAAAAACTTTATCTTTATCTTTTTTTTCTTTTTTTTGTTGGCTTTCTCTCTCTTTCCACTCTAACTAAAATTTGAAAATATCATTTTGCTCTCCCTTTTCCTTCCTCCATTTTCCATCCTCTCTCTTTTCATCCCAACCTAACATCACAAAAAATTTTGTGGGTTTTGTGGTGCTATTGTTGGTTAAGTTAGGCTCTTGGAAAGACATTTTTGTGAATTGATTTGAAGATATTGTGAATTGATTCTTTGTTTCTATTTGGATGCTGATAAAATGAAGAGAATGAATTGTTTTATTTTATTTTATAGAGAAATTTATTAATTTTTATGTCTTTAGGTTTAATTGATGTGCCACAATAAATTGAAATGGTATGATATGATTGGACCAATTATTACATGTAGCAAGCTAAGGTGACATTTAATAGACAACTCATTAACAAATAAATACGGATGGACTTTTTCCGAATGATAAGTAATATTAGGGATACGAATCTAACTTTTGAAACTTTTTAAGGAGCAAAATCAAAATTACCTCGAAATTTTAAGGATCTAAACTATAATTTAGTTTTATGAGATTTATTAATTAGGGATCTACTTTATTATTATTATTTTTTAATAAGTCGATAGTTACAATGGGCGAGGGATATTTGAATTTTGGCTGTCCTTGTAAGAAACACCAAAATGTGTCAAATGAACCATGAGGCTCTTAGCGATGTACCATTAATTTTAATGTCTCAATTTCAACAATCTACCAAGTTCAGTAACACAAACTTATAAACTATGTTCTTCTCAAAAAAAAAAAAAAAAAAAAAAAAAAAACTTATAACCTATGTATGTAAGGGCATTGAAGTGGTAGAACCTTGAATTCTTAAAGGAGAAAAAAGAAAGAAAAAAGACATCTAATGTTGTGGTGGTGCTATTTGAATTCCATAAAATAAACTCAATAATTTCATCCATGTTTCACCTCTTAAAAGTGCTAAAACGTAGGATTAATGGAGCATCTTATGCGAATGACTATGTAATAATTTGATTTCCATGTTGGACTAACCAATGGTTTTGTTAAGTTTGGTAACTTTGGTTATAAGTAATGTGATAAACTTAAGAATTTAGAACTAATTATGCTACATAATTCACAGCTAGCCTAATTATCTAGTTTATCAGCTGCATCTAAATAAATATGATATAGTTAATAATTCGGTTGTTGATGACCCGAATCAGTCCGAATTGCTGCCCGAAACTAACCATGTTGCTGCAGCTGGGTTGCCGATAAGATGAGGACAATAGTCTAAGCGAGCGAAGGATTCCAACTGATGATGCCAAAAGAACCACCAGTGAGCTACACGATTCTTCGTACTCAAAACAACATCTACACAACACAAGAAGAGAAGACCTTGCAGAGAGCACCGGTGTGGTGTCAGCCAAGTATCCTCCGAAGGTTAAGTTAGAACTTCTTTCAACTCTAGGATGCTAGAGAGGGTGAATTATGCGTCCCTTGGCTAGTGAGGGTATTGAGGCTTTTATAGTAGTAGATGGTTAACCACTCTTCCTTGGTGCGGAAGTCTTTTCCTTATAGGAGTCTCCTTTAACAATCCCAAACGTGATGGACAAGACTTTTCCTTGTAGAGAAGATCTTCATCAATGTGTGCATCTTCCAGAATCCTTCATGTGCTAGAATTCTATGTTACGAGTATTTTAAGTTAGGATTCCTGCAATGCCCTAGGGTTACCCATTATCGGCCCATGGGCTAAGATCCGTCAAGCCCATCATGGTGAAGGTCCGTCATGCTAGTTTTTTCCCTTTCACCAACATAGGCTGGCCAAAAGTTGCCTAATCCCACTAACCAATAGCTATCAGAATTGAATGTAAGGTATTAGGATTTACTATATATGAAGTCAGATTGGAATGCAATTGGAAATCTTCTAGCAAGAGAAAACTGCTAAGAGCTTTCTTTTGTAACGTCTCTGAGTTCTGAGATCTGTGGGTTTTTATTTTGCTTTAGCTGACTTGGTTTTGTAGCCTTTGGTGGTGTTGTTGTTGTCTTGGTGTTGTATATTAGTAGTGCTTTGTATTTGGAGTCTTTTGGCTAAATATTACAAGAAACGGAGTTTATTGTTGTTATAGGCACTGTTCAAAGTTATTTAGCAAAATGAGGAGAGAGACTGAATTTCGGCAACATCGTTGCCGAAATTGTAAGAAAAGTATGAGAGAAAAGAAAGTTGAGTGATGTGATTGGGAGGGAGAAAAAATGAATTTCAGTAATGATATTACCGAAATTCATTCCACTGCCCAAGCTCTGCCCGTGAAGTGCCCCAGTGGGAGTACTCGAATGATTTACCAATTGTGGCAACCAAGTTGCCGAAATTGTAGGGAATTGAGGAAAGAGAAAATATGAATTGTGGCAACCAAGTTGCTGAAAATGGGAGGAAAAAAAAAAGTGGTAGCCAAAATCTTGGGAGGAATTAAAAAAAACAAAGTGCTACGTCCACAATATTTTTACAACATTTTCACAACAAATCACAGGTGATTAGTTGTTATTAGTTCAAATTTGAATTTAACACTAAGATTACTTTTTTAATCCAACAATAACAACTAGTAACAACCTGCCATTTAGGATTTGTTATAAAAATATTGTAAAAATGGAGTGCACATATCATTTCTCCAAAAAAAAAAAAGTGGCAATTGATTTGTGGCAATGGCATTGCCACAAACCAATTATAACAAATTTTTTTTCCCTCCTATTTCAGCAATGCCATTGCCACAAATTCATTCCCACATTTTTTTTCCTTCTATTTCGGCAATGCCATTGCCACAAATCCGTTCCCACAAATTTTTTTTTCCCCTCTATTTCGACACAAATCCGTTCCCACAAATTTTTTTTTCCCCTCTATTTCGGCAATGCCATTGCCACAAACCAATTGCCACTTTTTTTTTTTTTTTGGAGAAATGATATGTGCACACCATTTTTACAACAAATTCTAAATGACAGGTTGTTACTAGTTGTTATTGTTGGATTAAAAAAGTAATCTCAGTGTTAAATTCAAATTTGAACTAATAACAACTAATCACCTGTGATTTGTTGTGAAAATGTTGTAAAAATATTGTGGACGTAGCACTTTTTTTTTTAATTCCTCCCCAGATTTCGACAACCACTTTTTTTTTCCTCTCATTTTCGACAACTTGGTTGCCACAATTCATATTTTATATCTCCTCAATTCCCTACAATTTCGTCAACTTGGTTGCCACAATTGGTAAATCATTCGGGCACTCCCACCGGGGCACTTTACGAGCAGAGCTTGGGCAGTGGAATGAATTTCGGTAATATCATTACTGAAATTCATTTTTTCTCCCTCCCAATCACATCACTCAACTTTCTTCTCTCTCATACTTTTTCTTACAATTTCAGCAACGATATTGCTAAAATTCAGTCTCTCTCCTCATTTTGCTAAATAACTTTGAACAATGCCTATAACAACAATAAACTCCGTTTTTTGCAATATTTGGCCAAAAGACTCGTGTATTTGGGCTGAGTCTTGTACTGATTGGATTAATTTTTTTTTCTTTTTCTTTTTCTTTTTCTTCTTCTTCTTCTCCTTCTTTTTTTTTTTTTTTTTTTTTTTTGGTGAATGAAATTTTGCTCAAAAAAAAAAAAAACTGCTAATAAAAGGGCGTTTTATTTGTTTTATTTTTTATTTATAAGAAATCCTAAGCATAATAATTATGGCTTAACCCCATACTAAGTTGAGTGTGTGAAAATGCCCCCTCCCTTAATGTAACCCGACCAAATGAGTGTTGCAGCTGATTGTTAATTCCATTGGCAAGTGGCATATCATTAGTCTATTTTGACAAGTTATTATACAATAGTTGCAGACCTATGCAATACGTGAGAATATATAATTATTTTGTTATATGGTATAATGTAAATTTAATTTTTAAAATGTATTGAAGACAATTTGTTCCCCCTTAAAAATTGAACTATTTTTAAAAGTATTTTTCATCTCTCTAGCTCTACAAATATATCTTCATATTATTTTGGGTGTTTTTATTAGAAACTTGTGGATCTTTAATTGATATTAATCTTTTTTTAAGTGGTCCATATTCTTCTAACTTTTGATATCATATGTTTTTTTTTTGTACAACTAAACTTTTTAAGTCTAAAATTAATTGATATTACTCATTACAAATTTACAATTGATATTACTCAAATAATTGATAAATACATTCAAATACATAGTCATATAGATTATATTTTAATATAAACTCAAATTTTCCTTTCAAAATATCTAAAAATTTACTCAAAAAAAAATAGAGAGAGAGAGAGAGAGAGAGAGAGAGAGAGAGAGAGAGAGAGAGAGAGAGTATTTACTTTTTTGTGTGGGCAAAATATGAATTGACCAGAAAAGAGAATATCAAGTATATAGCAAATAAAATGGGGGAGAAGAAGAGTCAAAATAAAAATAAGATGAAATGATGAAGGAATTGTAACGTTAAGATATTGAGTAGTGGAGAGATAAAAAAAATTAAAGAGATGAGGAAATGTTGGAAGAAGTGTAATTGTAAGGTGGGAAATTAATAAAAAAAAAAAAAGTTAAAAAAGAGGGAAAAAAATGTTAGAAATAGGTGGATGATGTTGCACAATGAGAGAGTAGCAAAATTAATGGTTACACTTCAACATTTAAATATTATATAGATTCTTTATATTAATTGGAGGATTAATTAAGTCAAAAGTCACACTGCTTGAGCTTGCGGATTAGTTGCATCCAATGTTATAATCACATTATAATTTGTAATTAAAATCCTATAAAATTTTATACACATTGATATTTTGGGCATTGACGTGGTTATTGCCAATTATTCTTGAATTAGGATATTGATAGAAAAAAAAAAAAAAATATATATATATATATATAGTTTTGGAATGATGCTGATAACTTTATAATATATGAATAATATTTAAAATTGGAAAGAGTTTGACTCCAACCACTAATAGAAAAATCACATTTGTACTTATTACACATGACTCGTTTAACTCAACTAACCAAGTAAATTATGTGTATTGCACATAACAAGGCATGTATCATCTTTCTGTTAGGAAAATTATTAAGTATTCCCGGAGTACCATAAATGCATACTCCTCCCTCTCACATTAATGGTGGGGTTCACCATGAATTTAATTAGTGAGACCCACCATTTATGTGAGAGGAGGGAGTATACAATAATTTCCCCTTTCTATTGATGGTTCCAAACATGTTTGAAGCCAAAAAATTTTCTTTACAGCTAATTATTATTATTATTAATTTTGTCGTTATTCTCTCTAAAAAATTTTAAGGTGCCCCCTCCAAAAAAAAAAAATTTTAAGGTGTGTCGGTCAAAGTTAATAAAATTTAGAATGCAAAGCTTGGCACCGGCTCTTGTAGTATCTCAATGGCTTGAATACTTATAACAAGTACCAAGACTTGGGTTCGAGAGCTGGTGAGAGAGAGAGACCAATGAGAGAGATATGAAACCATGAGGTATTCTAAAATACCTCCCTTTTTATTGGGAACTTCTACATTTTTTGTATTTTTTTTCTTAAGTATCTACCTTTCAGTTACATGCTGTGGTTACTAAATCGATCTATGATGATTGTCCAAGTGTACTTTAACTGGCTAGCTCATATGTAATTTGCAGAAAATTCACTCGAGCTCTTTTATCGTAGCAGTGGTCTGCTGTTTATGTTAAAATTTTTGAATAGCTCTAGTTTAAAGAGCAAAAACTGCCTAATACATAGAAGTAGTGGAGGGTTAGAAGTTAGAACAATGAAGGTGTGGAATTGTAAATGGAAGTTCAAATTGATAGGCTTAGTAAGGTGTTCGTGAAAATGCTTGTTTGCTTGCTATTTCTGTTGGCTTATGTTGTCATTTGTAGTACTTGAAGGAATTAGAGTTTAATTTCAGGAAATGAACTTTTGTATTATTGAGTCTAATTTTGTAAGGCGAAAATGCACTTTTTTTCGCCTTTTGGTCCTTACATTTTGGGCTGATTCTCGATTTGGTTACTAAATTGATTTTGTTACTAATGTAGTCCCTAAAAAAAGAAAATCGATTCTATTTTGGTCCTACGTGGTAAACGGAGTGCCCTGCTTGCTGGCATGCACTGTCATGGCACTAATGTGGCCATTAAAATATTATTAAAAAATTATTTGGCATTTTTTAAATGCCAAGTCAGCATTTTAATTTTTTTTAAAAGCCATGTCAGAAAATTTTAAAAAATAAATTTAATTAAAAAAAAAACCTTAAATTTAATTTAATTAAAAATTTTAATTAAAAAAATTTCTTAATGTTCTTCAAATTGTTCTTCATTTTACAACTTGTTCTTCATATTCTTCCCAAATCAAACCCAACAACCAAGAACTCAAACCCATCACAAGATCACAAACCCAGCAACCCAAGAACTCAAACCCAAATCACTAGGACATAAATGAAAACAAGAAGAAAAAATTAAATTAAATACTAACAGGAAGAATGAAGAAACCAAGAACTCAAATCTCCAGCAAATCAAGAACTCAAACCCAGCAAATCAAGAACTCCCAAATCCCCAAATCAAACCCAGCAACCCAAGAACTCAAACCCAAATCTTCAACAAATCAAACCCACAAACCCAGTAAACAAACCAATCTCCAACAAACTCATAAACCTATAATCAAACCCAGATCCCAAAACCACCACCACCACTACCACAATCAAACCCAGATCACCACCGCCACCACCACCACCACCACCACCCCGCCAATCAAACCCATTTCCCAAAACAGCAAACACCATGACCCCGCTAAGAGAGAAGGAATCGAAAATGGAAGAAGGAGGGATTTTTTGAGACCCAACGGTTTGGGGTAGCAGCGGAGAATGGGTTTGAGTTGGAGGAGCAGTAGCGGTGGAGGAGTTGGCCATGGAGGAGTTGCCGATGTCGATGTCGATGTTAATGCCGTCGTGCCGCCGTCGATGATGCAGATTGTAATAAGCAGAGAGAGATAAATAGATCTGGGTTGGGTTGGGGTTTGGTTTTTTAATTTAGTATACGGTGTGACAGGGTCCTAACATACGGGTTGGTTCTAGGTTGCGGTTAGGTTTTTTAATTTAGTAGAGTATACCACCAAGAGAGAGCTTCAATGTGAACAGAGACCTTCAATCTTTAAAACTAAAAAAAGTAATTTTTTTTGTTTGTTTTTTATTTTTTTAAATTAAAATTAAAATTGAGGAATTAATTTTTTTTGTGGTAATTTTTTATTAATTAAAATGCTGACGTGGCATTTAAAAAATGCCAAATAATTTTTTAATAATATTTTAATAGCCACATTAGTGCCATGTCAACTAGCAGTGCACTCCGTCTGCTATATAGGAGGTTTCTATTGGTGGGTTGACGGTAAGGACCAAAATAGAATCGATTTTCTTTTTTTATGAATTACATTAGTTGCAAAATCAATTTAGGGACCAAATCGAGAATCGACCCAAAATATAGGGACCAAAAGTTCATTTTCGCCATTTTGTAATACATGAGAAGAATGCAGATTTAATGTGTCTATCTCTTATAATTCAATCATTTTTTTTTTTTTGTGATTTTTGTGTATGGACAGAGATGCTTTATATTTTGAAGTTGTAGATTTTTTTTTTTTTTGGGTTAAAAATATTGAGTTATTTTAGTTTTCAGGTATTACAAAAAATTAATTTAGTGGAAGCTTTAAGGGGAAAGCAAAGATGTTTTTGTAAGGTTTGGGGTTTTCCATATATGACCTTTGGAATGGCACCTGTTCTAGCTTTCTTGTTTTCTCATTTGGCGTATTTGATAAGTTCTTCCATATTTCCATAATGCTGGCAACTTTTAGACAAGTGCGGAAAGGCCTACACATCCACTAGCTTGGTTGAAACTTTGATGATTACTTTGGTTATGATCAGAAGACCTTCAGAATTTCTAGCGACAATATTTTGCTACAGTTGAGTATTTGGAAAAAAGGAAAAAAAAGTTCTTAATTATAATTTGAACTTCCATTTGCAATTTTACACAGATTTAGTGAAGTATCAACATCAAATATATGAAATACTTAATTACAATATGTGTTATTACTTTATTATAACTAGCTTGTAACCCCACGCATATATGCATGGATACACTTAAAGATATGCAATAAGATACATAATATAATTCGTATATGTATAATTTAAATACTATTGATAGTCATTTTTATATTTTGTTAACTCTTTATTAAATATATATAAGGATATTATTAGGTATAAAATATAAATTGTCCATTTTTTTTAATATATTATTGTGAAGCATTTTTTTTACAATTCATTTATTCTAAACTCTTTGGTTTTTATACTTAATAACTTACTTTGATGAATGTTTATGATATGGTCCCACATTTGATTCTAAAATTAAGAAATAAAACTCTTTAAGAATAGATAATTTAGGACACATGGCACAAAATTGAAACTCTAATTTGGAATTCTAATTTGAGTTTCTCTTAGTTTCACCTATTGTTATATATATAGATATGCTTGGACTTATGTATCGGTGATAAAACTAAAAATTCAAGAATCATAACAATTCAACAAGGACAAAGAAAAGAATTACTAGAAAGAAACAAGAATCGAAAGAAAATAATTGAAATCCAACACTTAAAATTATCATATCTAGAAGGTTTGGATTGCCCAAAGCATTCGTACCCAAAGAAACAAGGGGGGATAATGAGAGAAAAACATACTCTTCGTCTATCCAAACAAGGAAGCGAGGAATTAAGGAGATTTGCGAGTGTACATTAATGGTCCGTTTAGATTGAAGGGAAGGGAGGGAGAATAGAGGGGAGCAGAGTAGAGTTGGCCATGTTCATCCACGCATAAATGTAACTAGCTATATATCACTTTGTTTCAACAAAACCGTGAATTAACACAGAAAAACACTAGAAAGTGGCAGAGGCAACCAAGGCTCTCGCCTAGCACCTAGAAAATGTGTTCAAAGTGAGTGCCTTGTCTCCAAAGGCAAGTGCCTCACTGAAGGAAACATCGTCTCAGTGACTTAGAGGCACTTTTATGCTGTCTTGCGTTGCTTGAGCGCTTAGGCACTCACTTGGAACACCATTGACTATACTGTGCTTGTCCATGTGGCTTGCGCCTCTTGGCCTTTTGGGTCACTACAATCCATCCCTTACAAGCTCACACATTTTCTTCTGTAGGTCCCTATACTTTTGGCTAGGTTTAGGCTCTAATACCATATTATAACGTCACAATCCTTATGTCAACAATATTATCTGCTTTAGGGGCCATATCTCTCATGGGCTTTGGTTCTCCCAAACACAAAGACCTCACCTCATCACACTCACATTCATCCATGTGGCCTTCGCCTCTTGGCCTTTTGGATCATTACAATCCACCATCTTACGACACACACGTCCTTATGTGTGGGTCCACCACGCTTTCAGCTAAGTTCAAGCTCTAATACCATATTGTAGCGCCCCAATGTCGACAATATTGTTTGCTTTTGGGCCCATACCTCTCGTCACTTTGTCTCTCCTAAGGACAAAGTAAGGAAAAATACATTGTTAACATTTTAAATATTCAGCCACTTTTTCACACCCAGGCGATGTGGTCATGTGGGATTTCATGGATTGCAAGCCTGACCTCATGCACCCATGCCCGTCCACATGGCTTGCGCTTCTTGGCTTTTTGGGTCACTACAATGTTGATGTAAATTATTTTGTTATATGAAAATAACATACGGTAAATCATGTTGCAGTCATTTCTTATGTGTCTCTAATATATATAGTTTGGCGGTTTGGCGGCCCCTCTAAAAAAAATTTCTCGCTCTGCCATGGCAGGTACGTGACATTGTTTTCTCATCTCTTAAGTCTTTGAGCATTCCACGCAAGATAAGCGAGATTCAGAAGAAATTGGAAGGCATGTCAGACGAAATAGACAGACACTTTACAATTGAGATAGCCGAAAAAAAGGACCCACATGGTCATGTCACAAGCCGACGACCGCATAGTAGGTCGTTAATAGATGAATGGACTGTGATTGGAAGGGATGAGAATAAAAGAAAGATCGTAGACATGTTATTGTGGATCGGAGAAGGAGTTAATGTGTCTGTTATTCCAATTGTGGGGATGGGGGGTAACAGGAAAAACAACACTTGCTCAACTTGTCTATAATGATGCTGAAATATTGGGTTGTTTTGATTTGAGAATATGGATATCTGTTTCTGTAGATTACGATGTGGTGAGGATTACAAAATCCATTGTTGAGTCAGCCACGGAGAAGAGATTGAAGTTATCTGAGTTGGATCCAATTCAGGTTAGACTTCAAAATATACTAAGAGGGAAGAGGTTTTTATTGGTGCTAGATGACTTGTGGAATGAAAATATTAGTGAGTGGGACGTATTACGTAGTCCATTTAGTGTTGGATTGCCTGGAAGCAAAATATTGGTAACTACTCGAAACTCAGTTGTTTCGTCTATTGTTGCCACAATTGATCCTTATTATTTGCAACCTTTATCAGATGAAGATTGTTGGGAATTGATTGCACAAAGAGCCCTCTCAAATAGGAGTTTGGATGGGAAGGAAAAAGTAGTAGCCATTGGCGAAAAGATAGCAGAGAAATGTGGAGGCTCACCGTTGGCAGCCAAAACAAAAGGATCTGTCTCACGTTTCAAGTTGATAGAAAGTGAGTGGGAAGCGTTGTTAGAAAGTAAGCTGTGGGACTTGCCTGAATACAAAACAGAAGTCTTTCCAGCATTGAGACTAAGCTATAACTATTTGTCTGCTCCCTTGAAGAGATGCTTTGCTTATTGCTCTGTTTTTCCTCACAATTATGAATTTGAGAAGGATGATTTGGTTCATTTGTGGGTGGCAGAAGGGTTCATTCAACCTCAAGGAATGAAAAGGATTGAAGACATTGGCAATGATTACTTCGATAACTTGTTGTGGAGGTGTTTTTTCCATGTTCCTCATTTTGATTATCTTGATCAACCTGTATATCATATGCATGGTCTCATTCATGAGTTAGCCCAATTAGTGTCGACTGACATTTGCTTTCAAATGAAAGATGGGATGTCACCCTTATTACCCATATTCAGAAATGCTCGTCATTCATCTTTGCTTTCTCAAGAAGATATTCAACCAATGACTTTGAAGATGTTTCAAAGATACAAAGGCTTAAGGACATTCATGGTGTTCTGTAGAAAAGGATCTCATATCTTAAGGGTGTTGAATTTGAGTAGTACTGGTATCTTTGAGCTACCGGACTCTATTGACAATTTGAAGCACCTTCGGTACCTCAATTTCTCTAAGACAAATATCAAGAAGTTGCCTGAATCAATTGCCTATCTATATGGTTTACAGACACTAAAGCTCCAAGATTGCTTCAACTTCCTTGTGTTACCCAAACATACAAAAAACTTGATTAACCTGCGCCATCTTGACTTGGACATAAAGCGTCAGTTAAGTTCTATGCCATTAGAGATTGGAAAGTTGACTAGTCTCCAAACTCTACATGCATTTATTGTTGGAAAAGATGCAGGGTGTCAAACTGGAGAGCTTCAGAAACTAGGGAACCTTCGGGGACGAATTTGCATAACAAATCTTGAGAATGTGGTCAATCTTAGAGATGCAAAAGAGGCCATGTTAGAGAAGAAGCCATATCTTGACAGGTTGGAACCGCAATGGAATGAATTTAGGGATGGACAAGAAGTACTTTCGGGCCTTTGCCCTCATTATAGACTGAAAGAATTACGGGTAACAAATTATGGCGGTTCAATTTTTCCAAGCTGGCTTAGTGATCCATCTTTGTGCAAGCTTGTGAGTATTTACTTGCGCAGTTGCCAAACATGCACAGTTCTTCCACCTCTTGGTCTTCTACCAGCCCTAAAGTCCTTACACATTTATCAAATGCATAGTTTGGTTAGTGTGGATCATAGATTTTGCAGGTCGGGTATGGACAATATGGTTAGGGGCTTTCCATCTCTAGAGTCACTGACATTCCACGACATGCCAAACTTGAAGGTTTGGACTGGACTAAATGCCGAGGACATGCCTCATCTTCATCAACTTATTGTTGTTGACTGTCCAAAACTGGTCCGCCTGCCTTCACTTCACTTCCTTTCTTCTCTTAAAAGTTTAGATATTAGCCAGTGTCCTTTACTTCAATCACTGCCAGATGAAGGGCTACCTGATTCACTCAAAACTTTAATTATCTTAGACTCCACCATCTTGAAAGGAAGATGCCGGCAAGGAGGTGCAGACTGGAGCAAGATAAGAGCCATTCCCAAGATAGAGATTGATTATGTGGAGATTCCACCGCAAGTGCGGGAAAACTGAGTTTCAGTTACAGGTAATGATACTAGACATTATTCCTTAATCAAGTACTATAAGTAGAGTAATGCTAAAGATACAATTTTTTTTACAAAAAATTTTACACACTATTGATATAATGAATGGTTATTGGTAAATGAAAAAGTGATATTAATAATGGGCCTAAATGAAAACCAATGAGAAGTTGGCCCCATCGAGATTTAAATTTAATACAACTACAATGAAATAATGTTATGTATGGTTTGGTTAGTGCCTTAGTGGATAAACTCTAATTAATGTTGGCAATAACTTTGAAATCCTCCCTAATCAGATACTTCATTATCCAATTAATTTGTTTTCATTTTAGATGCTTGATAAATGAATTATTATTATTGTGTTTCACATAGTATGTGAAGGCACAGATAATTTCATTGGCTGGACTAGTTTATGTAGAAAATTATCGATAACTCTAAAATCTACAAAATGTACCTTAATTTCATTGGCTCACTTATATTATTGAACTTTTCAGACTCTAGAGTGCTAACAATGGGATCCAACGAAGGAGATGTTCAGTGTTTGAAGTTCTATTAGGAAATCATTAGATAGACACTATGACTTCTTGTCTGCTATCTGAATACTATGTTTGGAAGGCCTCGAACTTGTAAATGAGTTTTAAGTGTGGATGTATTAAGATTTATTATTGTGGAACGTTCTGTGTTCAGCCCGATCCAATGTGTTGTTTGGTGCATGATTTGAATGGAAGGTTTTTGAACGAGCCACGATTTGAAGTCCTTCATCTTGATTTAGGGTCTTCTGGATCTGGAGTCTCACCACAAGAGGTAGTGTGGTATCTCATCTCAGTTTGGCTATAATTTCTTCTCAAATTTCATAAAACAATGCCAAGTTACAACATTCATACAGGCATACTAAGGAGTTTAATGAATGTTGAAGTCCTTCATTTGAAGTAAACTAAACCAGATTGCTTCAAGGTAAAATACTTGAAGGCTACACAAGCTGCTGACTAAGCATCTATTCTTCCTAAAAGTGACTAACTGAATCTCCCGTGTTCCACAGAAAGAACAAAGGCCTCCAACCTTTTAAGTAATAGTCTAAACCCATGCAATCGCCCAGGTCAGTCCTGTTCCATGCCAAATCAAGACTGGTTAATGGTATTATTCCTGCCCACTCAGATTGAAATTATCTTCATTAGGTTGAAGTGGGCATGTTTGGATCACATATTTGACAGCAGCATGAGGTATTAGGGCAATATGTTATCAATATTTGGTAGATGAGAATCTAGTTGGAGTTGTGAAGCTCAATAAGGTTATGGAAGAATTTAGTTAATTTTTGGAGGTCTAAGGTATCAGATTATTGCATTGTGGAGGCATGAATTCTACGAATTTATAAAATTTTAGTTTCAATGCAATTGTTGTTGAGTTGAAGGTGATCTTGGTGTGTGCCATTTTGAGAGATTTATGGAACTTGACATGAGTGGAAACCTCATATACTAATTCAATTGTTTGGACGTATAGTGATCACAGGAGAAAATGAAATAAGTTTGTCATTGATAGTTTACTGATTTAATGTGTTGTATTTAATATGATTATTAAAAAAAGAATAATAAACATGTCTAATTGAAAATTTTAAATTACAGTAATGAAATAAAAAACACATACACGACTGAATAAGATTACAAAATCTCTATCTCTCATGCATGTGCATACATCCGAGATAAATGTCTCTAGAGATGTTACAATGAAGTATCCCTGGGTCTAGTGGCACACAACCACTGCCTTGGGGTCTCAAGATCGTCACCTGTGATCGTAGGAACATGCCAACTACCCTTTTCTGACTCCTGCGTTATACCAACATGTATTATGTTTTGAGTAACTCCTTATAAGAAGCAAAATGCTATCTCTATTCTTAATAATTAATGATCATTTTAAATAAGTGATTAGCAAGCAGATGATTGATCATCTTACCTGAATAACAATTGAATAAGGTGGAGGCATGTGGAGAGTAGGCTCACGTTGTGCAAATGACAGTCGAATCTGCAATTTATCCAAAAAGAAGAAGATGCAAGCTTCATTTCATTTTCTTCAAAGTAAAGACCTGAACTATGTCACATCCATGCATGTGAACTACAAGTATATATATAGGCAATAACATTTTATTAGAATGAATGAGGTTTCTCATGTTCACACAGTAGATTCTCCTAAAGAATTAGGATCAGAAAAAGAGGAAGTCAATATAAACAACAATAGAATTCACCTCATTTGCACCAAAAGGGTGGGATCACTCAAATAATTATCTAAAATATGATGATTTCAGCTCAATTACAGAGAGTTCCACACAACTAAAGGTACGGTTAAACCTTTGCCTCCATACAGTCCCATATATCCTAATCAAACAAAGGGGGTTGCATTTCACACAAAGAACTTCTATACTCACCAAACCAACTTCTCCAACTAAAAAAATACAACAATGACCCTCTTAGGCATCCCCAAATGAACTTTTCTTTAGATGAATAAGAAGCCCACTGAATTATTTTTGCACGTTCATCATCAGTCTACCAAGATAATATATCTTTTAATAAGGTTGTCCCCCATCAAAATATTTCCAATAGCTGCTGTCCAACACCCCCCCCCCCCCCCCCTGAAAAAAAAAGAAAGACTTTCCTTGGCACCTCTTAGGACTTCCTAAAAAGAGTGGAACTCCAATTTAACATTGCCTTTAGGCCTTCACCACTAGCTATCTGAGCCCACACCACTTGGAATATTGGCGTATAGGTTATTCAACAAAGAATCAACTTACCCCAATACCCACCCTTTGAAAGCTCACAGAAACCTGATTCCATGAGTAAGCAACCCTTCATTTGAAGACCCTGAACAAGAGTATACAGAAGGAACTTTCTCCACTGCAAACAAATCCAGATTCAACTTTTTCAATGAACAATTCTCACCCAATATATCGTACCAAAATCTAACCCTTCTCCCATCCCCAACCACATAAAACTAATATAGCCTGCAATTCTCTCCCAACCTGCTGTGATACTCCCCTTCAAATCCTGGAAGAGAAGATTCCAAAGTGGATTCAACAAAATGACAAACCCATTTAGGAAACTTGAGGACATATGCCAGCTAAAATCATGCTGGTCTGTTGAATTGCAGTTACACATCAGAAACCTATGGACTTAATTCATCCTCCACAAAAAAATAAAACCCTATGGACTTCTAGGAAAACCAGATAATAATGAAACCATTGGAAAATTATAAGAGATTTCATTAATCAATCAAACTGTAACAGTCTCCATTGGAGAACAATTGATGCAGGGAACCAAGATTTTATGTTTTAATTTGCAATTAATTTTGTTTTTGAATTTGGTTATTAATGTTGACGGTATTTAGGGATTTGATTAGATGCTTTCCATATTAGTATAATTCCTAAAACTATTTAACTCGCACTCCTGTAATGGTGAAAGATAGATGAATTTTTTTTTTTGATAAGTGAAAGATAGATGAATTTGAATAAGATTAATTATTATGAGTTGAGAATGTCTCCTCCCTTCTTTCTCTTTGTTTGTTGGCAATGCCAAACGCCCTTAGGTGGTGATGCCTAGGGTTTGCAAGCATATTCTAGGTGGGTATGATGCAGCACAAGTAGAAAATAGGAGATAAAAGAGAAATAAAAGTAACAACAGAACAAACTCTAGGCTTCACCACCTAGAATCTGCCTGCAAACCCTAGGCATCACCACCAAACAGACAGAAACAAGGGAGGAGACATTCTCGACTCATAATAATTAATCTTATTCAAATTCTTATGTCTTTCACCATTACAGGAGTGCTAGTTAAATTGTTTTAGGGATTATACTAATATGGAAAGCATCTAATCAAATCCCTAAAAACCGTCAACATTAATAAATAAATTCAAAATTCAAATTCAAAAACAAAATTCATTGCAAATTAAAACATAAAATCTTGGTTCCCTGCATCAGGAGCAAGGCATGATCTAAATGACACCAAGAAGAGGGAAAACAAAAAACCAAAAGATCTTTTGTAGAGCAATGGAGGAACAAATGTATCATCACTATTTTCATACATACAACACCAATCTAGTTATATTTCTCTTCCACCAATTGTCAACAGCCAAAATTTTCCAATGCTGCCATTCAAGTGAAAAATGTAACTTGAAACTGTGCTTTCACGTACCAAACAATTTGCAAAGGAAACGAAATTCCTTGTCTATTTTTCTCAGCATGCTATAAAAACGACTTGACCATGAATTCCCTAGGTTTAGACCTTAGAAGCCAACCATATCCTCCTGTCATCTTCACCCCTTTCTGATTTTAGTTTGCATACAACAAATCAAGGAAAGAATCCAAAGGTTCCAACTCCCAATCTTCATCTAACCTAATGAATCTAGATGACATCGTCACATGCCTAAGAAAATAATCCAAATAATGTGCCGTTCTTGTATTCCTACCTACTGCAATATCGAATAATTCTAGATAAGTAACTTTCAGCAACATACGTCCACACCACAGTTCAAGCCAGAATCATATGTGAGTACCTTCTCCTACCTCATATCTAACTAACTTAGAGAACAAATCCTATCTGCCCCTAATGTATTTCCACATTCCCACACCATAGTAGCCTTCAACTACTGCTGAACACCATAATTCCTATCTACAACATTCCTCAAAAATTGATCTCTGTCCATCACATATCTTCACAACCATTTCCAGCAAAGCTTGGTTGAAAACATGAAGCCTCCTCGGCCCTAAACAACTAAACTCTTTGTAACTTCTCTAGTCTTGAAGCCATTGATACAGGTACAAGAAAAAGAGACATAAAATATGTTGGCAAACTAGAAAGGTGCTTTCTATTAGCGTTTATCTTCCACACACACCCCCCGCCCCCCTCTCTCCCCCCAAGTGATAAATATAATTTTTTTTTTTTGATAAGTAACGTAAAAATATTATTAATTAAAAAAAAAAAGTGCCAAACCGAGTACATTGGGGATGTACTATGGAGGCACAAATCAAGAACCAAAAATACAACAATCAAGAAAAACAGGAAAAGAAGAACAAGAGTAATGAGAAAAGACCACACTCCAAGCAAAGAGAGTGTGCAAGAAAAAAGACTTAATCTCTAGCAAAGAACGTTCACAACCCTCAAAGCTTCTAGCATTCCTTTCACGCCAAATGCACCAGATCAAGGAATGAGGCACTAATCTCCAAACATCTATGTTACGATGTCGCGCAAACTTTCCTTGCTAAGACTCAAACAACTCAAGAACTGTATGAGGCATTACCCAATGAATACCAAACAAGCTGAAAACCAAAGACCACAACTCCCAAGGTATGGGGCAATGAAGCAGAAGATGATCCACAGACTCCCCACATCTCTTACACATATAGCACCAATCAAGCACTAGCACACGTCTTTTACGAAGGTTGTCTGTTGTTAAGATCTTACCTAAGGAAGCAAACCATTGAGCAATGGAGATAATGGGTCCCCTTGCCAAATCCCCCTAGAACTTCCAAAGAAATCAAATGGACTACCATTGAGCAGAATGGAAAATTTTACAGTTGAAATGCAATACATTATCCATTTTCTCCATTTTTTTGAAAACCCACATCGCTGAAGCATATACATTAAAAAATCCTAGCTCACATGATCATACGCTTTCTCCACATCCAACTTACACAACACACCTGGAATTCCTAACTTCAATCTACTATGCTATACAAATTTGCATATGAAAGAGGAATCCAAAAGTAATACCCAAATACATCATAGGAAAAGCATCCACCTCAGAATGAAGAGGACCCACTAACTCATCATTCTTTATTCACTACATTAAAAACTTGAACTAAAAAAGCCCAAAACTCTCTTTTTAAGGGTAGGAATTTGGATAATATATCATAAATCAATCACCTCCTTTGTTGTGCTAGCACATGAATGTCACTATACAGAAGATTCTCTTAAAATGCAATTAAGAATAATACCTGATGTTTTTCCTTCCATCTTGGAAAAAAGCTTGTCCCTAGCAGTTGGAACAGGTGATCCCTCATCTCATCATTTGTCACCAGTAAACACTTACAACTAACAGCAGCATATAACCAGTACCTGTGAATAATGAGAGAACAAACTTTTCACAAAAGTTTACTAATACAGTCATAATCAAAGCTACAAATGCACTGTAGATTTGAATTTTGTAACTTTTTGGTTAAATTATAAATTACACCTTCCATTTCAGTCCTTTAATTTTCATTTGTTGTCAATTTAGCCCTTTTGTCTAATTCCATTACATTGCGTCATTAAATGTCTTGTATATATATATATATATATATGTATGTATGCATGTATGTATATATATATATAAATAAATAATTTTATTGAAAGAGTTCATGTATAAACAACACAAAGAAAACTAAAGAATTAGAAAGCAAGGAACTATCTACATAGGTAATGACTATGAATAAGCCGATGATAAGACCACTCATATGAAGAAGTAATGAAGGTTGCTAGCAGTTGATTCCTCATGGTTTCCACATCTTCAATAGTCTACATCAAATATAAGGAACCAAATTCCAGATATTGAATGAATGATTAACTCCCCCATCTTGCCACCCACATAATAGATCAAAGACCTCGTCCATTAATACCCATTGAATCCTAAAGGATCTAAAGACAAAACTCCACAGCTCAAATGCCACATTACAATATAGCAAAAGATAGTCCACCGTCTCTCCACAACGTTGGCACATATAACACCAACCCACAATAGAGTAACCCCTCTTGAGAAGGTTTTCACTAGTATTTTCCCCCAAGCCGCTGTCCACTCAAAGAAGGAAACTCTCTAAGGAGTTTTTAACCCCCATATAGCCTTCCAAGGGAAAGACATAGGGGATGAACCCCGTAATGCTTCACAAAAAGAACAAACACTAAAACCCCCACTTCTCTTAAGCTTCCATCGCATTTGATCTCCTCCCTCCCACATAGGAACATGAGATTCTAGTAGGTGTATGAATGAATCCACCCCCTCTTATCTCCCAATAATTAAAATTCCTCATGAACCCCACATCCCACTGCCACAACCACTTACCCACCAAAGATTGATTAAAAGTAGTAAGCTTCCTAATCCCCAATCCTCCACTAGCCATAGGAGTACACACCTTGTCCCATCCAACCAAAAGATGTTTGAACTCCTCTCCTAAACCACTCCACAAAAAATTCCTATGCAACCCTCTCAATCATATTGGCCACACTAGTGGGAATGGTAAAAAAAGATAAGTAATATGTAGGTAGGCTTAAAAGTGTACTCTTCAACAGCATCAACCTCCCCCATTTTGACAAGTAAAGCCTCTTCCAACCAGCTAATCGACATTTGAATTTCTCCAAAATAGGGTTACAAATTGCCCTAATTTGAAGGAAGCCCCCAACAGCATACCAAGATAAGTCATTGGCAAACAACCCACCTTAAAATACAAAAGGTTAGCAAATTCAATCACATTCTCCATCTCACCCATTGGCACCATCTCACTTTTCCCCTCATCAACTTTTAACCTGTCACCGCCTCAAAACAAGTTAGCAATATTCAAATATACAAGATCTGTTCAGTGTTAGCATCACAGAACAAGATGGTGTCATCAACAAACAATAAATGTGAGATAGACAACCCACCATTTTCATCATTCCCAACTTTAAAGCCTTTAACAAGACCATCCTCCTACATCCTCCTCGACATTCTACTAAGAAGCCCCATAACCAGGATAAAAAGCAAAGGGGAAATCTCCCTGCCATAATCCCCTAGAAGTGCCATAAAATCCATGAGAGCCATTGACCAAAATAGAGCCTTGTACCAATGGTAATGCATGTACAAAATTGATTCTTAACAGAGCCATTGAAAATTGGAACAAAATTCTTAACTATTTTGTTAATCCTTTTTTCTTCATGTTCTTCATAGGGTTTAATGCTTCTTCTTTTTTAAAACCAAAAAAGAATTCTTCTTTTTAAAAACTTTTGTTATTTGTAAAATGCTTTTTTATTCCTTTTTTGGATTATTTTTTTTAAAAAAAAAGAAGCAAAACTACTTTGTTTTGGGCAAGTAATGGCAGCCCACCTAGCAAAATTAGACAGAAGGACAACAAATGAAAGTTAAAGAACTAAAATTTAAAAATAAAAAATCAAAGTTACAGAACTAAAGTTGGGTGTAATTTGTAATTTCACCCAACTTTTTCAAAATTAAATAAGGTGCCTTAAATAAAAAAAGTCAAAGATAAATTTTAGTCGTGTTAATCAAAGGGAGTTTTCATGTATAACATGATAAACAAAGAAAAAATGTGTTAAGACAACATATATAACCAAAACATATATATTTTGTTAGTGACCTCAATCTAACCTATCTATAGTTCAACTGACTAAAAAGATGCAATCATGAAAGCTTACCAATCATCATTTGAACCAGGAGGAGTAGCATAAAGTGCACCAGAGTTTTTCCAATGCTCTAACAACTTCTTGTTATTAGGATGCTGAGCAGGACCACCAGTCACACGATTTTTATGCAAAATAACCAGGGGCAATCGCTTGGAAGGACTCATTTGACGTAGTTGTTTTACAACCATATTAAGCTACAACCAAAAGGAATTAATAAGCACGACACTGGTAGATTTTTTGAAGGATTCAAAAGATATAGTGTCATAAGCTATTTCTTGGTATCCCACTCACCTGGGAAAACTTGAAACTATGCTGGTTGATAAGACCCACATTGGCACCATCTACAACTGCATCAAATGGACCATGCCGTTGGAGCCACTCCTGAATGAGTTCACCTTCTCAATCAATGAGGATGTCACTGACAATCATTTTATGTATTACTTGTTGAAGCAAACAGAAGTAGCAAGCATCAACCAAACCACAATAGTCAGACCATTTCAACAATGACAAAACGAGGAAAAAAAATCCTTGAAAGCCTTATTGTACCAAAGAAATTGGTCTTCCAATTTGGCCTCAGATACCATCACAAAAGTCTTACACGCATTATGTGCTAATTTTTTCCAACATACCAAACCTTCAAAACAGAACAGCTTAAGTGTACTAGTTTTCACTTTTTTATTTTATTTTATTATTTTTTATTCTAATTGGCAAGTTACATATGCACCTAGTGGGTTTTGAATCATGATCACACCCTTCATCCACTCTTGTGGGAAGATGAAGTGCCATTTGAGCCAGAACTCGATTGTGTAATAGTAACAAAGAGCAGCTTAAGCATACTTGCTTTTATAACAAATTTTAGTTTGAATTCCAGCATAGGGTGGGTCCAATGTACATCGAGTAGTCTTCTATTAAATAAATTTATCATTACCTATTAATAAAAAAAACAACAAAAGAACACATTTTCGCACCTGGAAGCAAACAAAATCGGCCTTAACCTCCTTTTGGCAAGCCACATTGGTCAATGAGGAAGCAAAATTTTCCGTCTCCTTCGGATCAATATCAATACAAACAAGCTTCTCGCCACACGATTGACAAACCCCGGTACCATCCATTTGAGTCCTCACCACTCTCCACTCCCCACTCCCCAACCACCCTTGACCATGCCATCCTCCACCACCTCTCACAACCCCTTCCCTCACTTTACTCACATCCCAATTCTCTAATCCTACTTTTTTCGCCTCTTCACATTTAAACCAATCCTCAATAACCCCAGCAGTCGTCTCCGACACTTGTCTCACCGCAGCTCTTAACCTGTGCATTGTTTCATACACTTTATGTGCATTGTTACAAACACCACTAACTTTCAAAATCGCAGAAAGCTCAGCCTCCTCAGCCACCACACCGGCCTCAACCATATCAGCATCAACTTCATAAGCCTTACCCGCCATCCCTTTCTCGCAAAACCCAAACAATGCCGGCCCATACGACCTCAACTTCGGCACAATTCCAAACCCTTTCATCTTCTTGATCAAATCAAAAGCCATTTCCGGGTCTTCCTTGGCCGCAGCTATCCTCGCCAAGCTAGTAAACGTGGCCTCATTCGGCACAACCTTGTTTACAACCATGGCTTGAAAAATCTCGAAACCTCTGTTCAACACATGGGATCCTCTGTTTCTGTCTAGAGAGCAGAGATAGAGCAACACATTGTAATGGAGTAATGCAAGATTGAGTCCATCTCGAAGGGCCTCGTCGTAAAGGCGAAGTGCCTCGACTACGTCGCCGTGTTTGGAACACATGTCGAGTTTGAGCTTGAGAAGTCCCTCCGGGGATTCTCGGCGGGCTTTTCTACTGGCTTTTCTGGAGAGCGTTGTGGAGGAGGAAGAGTCATGGATTGGTGAGGTGGCGGAGAGAGAGGAGAAGAAGAAAAGAGGAGAGGGTCTGGTGAATCGGGTGGTTGTGGTGGTGGTGGTGGTGGGGTGGAGAAGTGGGCGGCGGAGAGTGTGGGAATTGGTGAAGGAGAAGAAGAAAAGAGGAGAGGGCCTGATGGTGGTGAGTGAGAGTGAGGGTAACATTACAAGAGAGCGTCTGGGTAGCATTGCTCAGAATGGCACCAAAGGATTATCCTCTCTCTTGTCATGAGAGAGAGAGAGAGAGAGAGAGAGAAGAGAAGATTGAGAAAGGGTTTAGGCAGGGTCTAGTCATCTACACTAGAAGGCATAAAAGGGATATATAAGCCTAGCCTACTATCGATGACCCAATTAATGCCTCTTCTCGTTAGCTTATAAGCTTAAGCTTGGCTTTTAATTTTTAGTCCTTTTTTTAGATTTTGTATCCGTAGTTTATTTAGTTAAGATTGAAATTTTTTTTACTGAAGCTACTATGGGTTTGTTTGGATAGAACTTATTTTGCTGAAACTGAAAACTTATTGCTGAAAACACTGTAGCAAATAAGTGAAAAAACGTGGATTATATTTTTTTATGCAGATACTGTAGCAGAGCTGAAATTACTGTAGCAGAGCTGAAATTACTGTAGCAAATAAATGGCAAAGTTTTTTTTCCCCTTTTTCTATTCACTCCTCACCGTTCCCTTGTGCCTTCAGAGAGTTCCTTTCTTCCTTTCCTTTATTTTTTTCTTTGATTCTCTGTTACTTCACTTCTCACTCCCTTGCTCACATCTCTCTCTCGTTCAAGCTCGCCACCGGAGTTGGGTTGGATTCGGAGTGGTCACGGCGTGGTGGAGTCGGTGTAGTCCCGACGTGGCAGAGATCGAAGTGGTCACGGCGTGGCGGAGATCGGCGTGAGCCCGGCGTGGAAGAAAACGAAGTGGTCACGGCGTGGGCACGGCGGATTCCAATGGGTTTGTTTGATTTTTTGCTATTAATTTTTGTCTTTTGGGTTTGGATGGGTTGGATTTTGGATTCCTATGGATTGGTATTTTGGATTCTGATGGGTTTGGGTTGGATTTGGATTGGTTGGTTGGGTTGGCATGGTGGGCTGTGGTGGTGGCATGGTGGGTAGTGGGTTGTTTGGTTGTTTTTGCTATGGGTTTGTTGGGTTTTTGGTGGGTTTTATTTTGTTTTTTTTATTTTGGGTTTTTGGATCCGGTGGGTTTGGTGAGCAAAGGGCAATGGTGGCGTGGTGGGTAGTGGGTTGTTTGGTTGTTTTTGCTATGGGTTTACTGGCTCTTCGATGGGTTTTGTTTTGTTTTGTTTTTTTTTATTTTTTATTTTGGGTTTTTGGTTCCGGTGGGTTTGGTCGGCAGAGGGCAGTGGTGGCGTGGTGGTGATTGTTTGTTTGGTTGTTGAGCAAGTGAGGGAGAGGCTTGGTGTCCATGAACAGTGCTTCAACACGCACCGTTCATCAGAGCCGTCGCGCACCGTTTAACACAACACAGAGCACACGCCATGAACACTACGCGCAAGAGCTTGGAGGTTTATTAATAAAACGGTGCGTATCTATTGAGATTGTTTCAGCTCCATGAGGTTAATGAAATGCTCAAGAGCCTGGTGTTGGTGTCCATGAACAGTATTAAACACGCGTTTGGATTAATGAAACGGTGCGTAGCGTGTTGCGTTTTCATTTCAGCCTGCGTTTCCTCAGCACAACGCGTGGGTCCCAGCATTTTCCAAACGTAAACGCCAAACGTGGTTGCAAAACGTGAATCCAAACACTGCCTATAAATAAAAATAAAAATTAGTTGAAATAGTATTGAGACTCATGAATAGTATCAAAAAATGTAGTAAAACCTATAAATAGTAACAAAAATAAGCTAAATAATAAAATAAACTGGCTTTTTAAGCCATGTCAAACGCAACCTTTATGTATAATTTTGTAAAATCTCACTTTTTCTCTTTTTTAAAATCTCACTTTTTCTCGTATTTTTTCACTTTTTCAAAAAATTTCAAGATACAAGTATACTTTAGCACACTTTCAGTAAAAAGTTTTCAGCTAAAAACTAGATAAGTTATTTCCAAATGGACACTTAGTACCTGTTTGGGTACTAATGAAAAGCCAGCTTATTGCGTCTGCGTTTCCTTTTCTTTTCTTTTTTTTAGCCACGCATTTCTGTGGTTGTTGGCTTTTCCAATGGGTCACGTGCACTGTTCACGGGAACCACAAACCTCTTTTTTTAACAAAATTTTCATTAAAAATAGGTTCCATGACACTATTCACACATTTAAAAATTATTTTACTACAGTGTTTTTAGTTTTCAACAAAATAAATAGTATCCAAACACATCCTTAGTGTATGTTTCTTTCATGTAATCCGCTGCCTCGCCATAAAATTTGCTTTCTCCTACTACTTGCTTCAATTCCTGCAAAATTCCCTTTAATACAACTAACACATGGCCAATTCTAAAAAATTAGTTGGTTTTGGTCAAAAAAAATTTCTTAAAAAGCAAAAACTCTTATTCGTGCATTTAAAGGTAAGGTTTTATTCGTAAATTCTGATTAACTCAACGGGTGTATTTTTCAATGATTGAATAAGAGATTTATGGTTTAATTTCTATCTCAATAATTGAGATAACTTTAAAAAAATATAGTTTTGATAAAATTTATAAAGTATTTATTTTCCTTTACATTTTAGAGGCTGCTTAAGCTTTTCATAAATGTGAAGTGAAGCTTCGCTATCAAGAAGCTGGTTTTTCGCACAGTTATACATTGTGGCTTATACTAAAAAGTGAAAATAGATAAAGGGAATTTTAAGATATAACTTGAGGTTGTATAAATTTGCTTAAGCCTTAACTTATGTAAATAACCTTAAAATATGGTGCCACCACGCGTTTTATTTTGTAATACTTACCTCTTATGTGATTAGTTCCATGAGCCATTTTTGTTAAGTTTAACAGAATTTGAAAATGTAACAAGTGTCAACATCACCTACTAAGTAAAAACATCGTCAGAAGTGAAGAAAGCTTGTCCAATCGCGATTTTTTTTTCTCTCCCCAGTAGGAGCTTCTCTCTCTCGCCCAACTACTGTCGAGCCTTCCCTCCCTAACCCCTTACAGGGCTCTTCCTCAGGCTTATGCCTAAATCTCCTCCCTCGACACTGATATGGACCAATCAGTTGTAGAGGGCTTACTCAACCTCTGCCTCACCAAAGAGGAAGAAGAGGAAATAACCATCACAACCAAGAACAGAGCAGATTTGCTAAAGGAGTGTGCGCTGAGTCTCTTTGGCCGCTTACTCTCTGAGAGACACCAGAATCTAAGAGCTTTAAAAAGCACATTGAAATCGGCTTGGAAAATGGGTTCCGACCTGCAGATTGTGGAGGTTGGAAATAATGTGTTGCAGTTCAAGTTCAATTCGGAATACCAAATGCAATGGGTTGAACGAAATGGGCCTTGGAATTTCGAAAACAATCTACTATTGTTGTGCAGATGGCGGAAAGGTTTGTCAGCTTCGAATATCGTTTTCACGCACTCTCCATTTTGGGTTCAGATCTGGGATCTACCCTTTGAACACATGTCTATGGAAGTGGGTAGAGAACTCGGCAACAGCTTGGGAAAGTTCATAGAATCGGATCGAAGAACAGGGAACTCAGACCAAGCAAAATTTATGAGGATCAGGGTGGATCTTCAACTTGATAAACCACTGAGACGGAGGGGAAGAGTAGCAAGTGATGATGGAGAAAAATTTTGGGTCAACTTCAAATATGAGAGGTTACCCACCTTTTGTTACCACTGTGGCCGCCTGGGGCATGACGACAAACATTGCCGGGAAAACTCTGAACACCAAAACACCTCCAGGCAATACGGGGACTGACTTCGTGCTTATGGAAACGCAAGGGCTGTGGGAGATAGATCAAAATCTACCAGCAGCGGTGAGTATGTTGAACGAAGGGAAGCTTATACTCACACTGCGGAAAGAAACTTCACTGCTTCAGTTATGGAGGATAGGTGCGGCAATACTGATGGACCCGGAAAAAACGAAGAGAAGAATATGAATGCTTCCGAAAAAATCAGCGGCGCTGGATCGGAGAAGAAGACTAGCGAAAAAACCCTACAGAGGAGTGATTATCCCACACGTGCGAGCCAGTAAGTTGCAGACACCTCAGTGGCACGTGCTGAGACTAGCGCACCTCCTACTGGGCTCCCACGTGACTCCGGTTTAAACAAGCAAGCAAAGGATGCTCTATCACTTGTGGGCCAAAAAGCCCAAATTGAAAAGGATCTCATGGATGTGTCTAGCCCCATTAAGCCCACTCCTTTGCCAATAAACACAGACAGAGAAAAATCGGAAGTCAGGACAGCAAGCACAAGCCCACTACCGAGGAAAAAAACAAAAACAAAAGTCCAAATAAAAAAAATGGCCAGGGAGAAGGGGAAAGCTAAAGGCCCAGCCTCTGAAACTCTGTCTCCACCAGTAGGCTCTAAACGTGCAGGAAAGCTTATTTTTGAAGATGAGGAGGAGGATTACAGAACAAAGAAAAGATGCACCCAGGCAGGTATTTCCCAACCAATTCTTGATGAGATATCGGCGGTGGCTGCTGTGCAGCACCGCCGGGAGCAATGAATCCCCTTAGTTGGAACTGTCACGGGCTTGGGAACCCCCGATCAGTTAGAGCGCTGCATGACATTGTGCATCGTTGGAAGCCCAAAATCGTCTTCCTCATGGAGACAAAATCGAAAGTTAAGCGTATGGAGAGAATAAAAAATAGAGTCGGTTTCGCTAATGGACTTATTGTTCCCAGTCAAGGCAGAAGTGGGGGTATTGCTTTATTTTGGACTCGTGATATTAATCTGGAAATTAAAAGCTTCTCTGGGAACCACATTGATGCCGTTGTTAGGGAAGCAGATAGCAATTTTTTGTGGAGGATCACTGGCTTTTACGGCCATCCGAAAACTTATCGAAGGTATGATTCTTGGCGCCTTCTCGCTTTTTTACATAGTCAGTTCCAACTCCCATGGCTATGCCTGGGAGATTTTAATGAGATATTGTCAATGGATGAAAAAGCAAGGGGTTCTATTCGTTCACAGCAGCAAATGGATGGTTTTAGAAATGTTGTGGATTTTTGTGGGTTCTCTAACTTAGGCTATTGTGGAACTGATTTCACTTGGAGCAACATGCAAGAAGGTGAACACAATATTCAACTGAGGCTGGAAAGAGCTTTAGCAACCCCTGAATGGGTTGAGAATTTTGAAGGGATGAGAGTCTATCACCTAGTAGACTCCACCTCGGATCACTGTGCATTGCTTCTCACTGCTTCTCTGCCTCGACGTTCTTCCTATGTCAAACGTTTCCACTTTGAGGCACTATGGACAAAAAACGAGGCATGCAGAGAAGTTATTGAATCCACTTGGGGGATGGGTGTTGATTTGAGCACGCCTGAAGGCATTATGGAGAACTTAAAGCTCTGTGCCTCCGAATTATCTAACTGGAGCTCATCTATGTACGGCAATATTCCTAAGAAAATTCAATCTAAGCGAAATGCCTTGAGCAATCTCACGCAACATGACAAAAATGGGGAGCTAAGTTCTGATATTAGATTTCTTCGGAGAGAGCTAAATGAACTTCTTGATGATGAGGAACTGTACTGGGGCCAAAGAGCTAAAGCACATTGGCTCAAAGAGGGTGACAGGAACACCAAATTTTTCCATGCTCATGCTTCGGAAAGGCGAAAACAAAACACAATTTTGGGGATTTAGGATGAACACGGCAGATGGTGTGAGGAAAAGGAAAGTATTGCTCAAGCTGCTATTGATTATTTCGAAAACATTTATTCCACTGCTAGTCCCACACGGGTTGAAGAGGTAGCAGCGGCCATTCCCACCAGGGTGTCTGAGGATATGAATGAAAGCTTAACCCAAATCTTCACCAGAGAGGAGGTAGCCACTGCCCTCAAACAAATTCATCCAACCAAAGCACCCGAACCCGACGGTATGTCTGCTATTTTTTATCAAAAATACTGGAATATTGTGGGAAATAGTGTAACTAATATGGTCTTAAATGTTCTCAATAACAACCTGCCCATAACTGAAATCAACAAAACCAACATTTCCCTAATCCCAAAAAAGAACAACCCCACAAAAATGACGGAATTCCGACCCATAAGCTTATGCAACGTAATCTATAAACTCATTTCCAAAATCCTTGCTAATAGGCTCAAAACCCTCCTCCCACACATCATCTCAGAAAACCAAAGTGCATTCACCTCGGATCGCCTCATAACAGACAATGTGTTGGTGGCTTTTGAGCTTATGCACTTTCTAAACCATAAAACGGCTGGGAAAGAGGGCTGTATGGCAGTCAAGCTCGATATGAGCAAGGCTTTTGATAGGGTTGAATGGTGCTTTATTAAGCGGGTCATGAAAAAATTTGGTTTTTGCTCTAGATGGGTGAATCTCATAATGCAATGTATCACATCAGTCTCCTATTCAGTCCTCATAAATGGGGCTGCCTTCAGAAACATCACTCCATCTAGAGGACTTCGACAGGAAGATCCCCTTTCTCCTAGTCTCTTCCTCCTTTGTGTTGAGGGTCTCTCGGCTATTATTCATGAGGCTGTTAGAAATCACCTCCTCACAGGCATTTCCATTTGCAGAAGCAGCCCTAGTGTCACCCACCTTTTGTTTGCTGATGACAGCATCCTCTTTTGTAAGGCAAATCCTGAAGAGTGCCAGGAGCTCAAGCAAATCCTTCAGAAATATGAGGATGCTTCAGGCATGAAGATAAACACTGATAAATCCTCAATATTTTTTAGCCCAAACACCCTCCAGAATACAAAGGATGCAATCTTCTCCATTTTGAGGCCGATGATTGACTCAAGACACACCAAGTATCTTGGTCTTCCATCCCTCATTGGGAGATCAAAAAAGCAGGTGTTTTCTTCTCTTAAGGAGCGGGTGGGGCAAAAATTAGCCGGTTGGAAGGGCAAGCTTCTTTCCATGGGGGGTAAGGAAATTCTTATCAAGGCCGTTGCCCAAGCAATCCCCACCTATACCATGAGCTGTTTTCAGCTCCCACAAGGTCTTTGTGAGGATCTTGAGAGTATGACAAGGAGTTTCTAGTGGGGCCAAAAACACCATGAAGCAAAGATGGCTTGGGTTGGTTGGAAACAAATGTGCTATCCGAAGTCAAGAGGGGGTTTAGGCTTCCGGAACTTGCAAGCCTTCAACCTTGCCATGTTGGGGAAGCAAGCTTGGAGAATTCTTACCAATCCAAGTTCCCTTCTTGCCCGTGTTCTCAAGGCAAGATATTTTCCCACCGATGACATCCTTTGTGCAACGCTTGGTTCCTCACCATCCTACTCTTGGAGGAGCATTTTCAATAGCCTTAGGGTTATTAGAAAAGGTACCCGGTGGCAGGTGGGCAATGGAAAACAAATCCACATATGGGATGACAAATGGCTTCCTACCCCTTCCACACACAAAGTCATCTCCCCTCCCGTTAGCCTCCCAACCTATCCGATGGTGTCCTCTCTCATTGATCCGGCCACAAAATGGTGGAGAGTTGATTTGATTAGAGCCATCTTCCTCCCCTTTGAAGCTGATGCAATTCTAAAAATCCCCATCAGCCACTCTCTACCTGATGACAAACTGATCTGGATGGGGATCAACCGGGGTGAATTTTCTGTAAAAAGTGCGTACCATGTTGCCCATGGCTTGGTTGAAGCAAAGGACGAAGAGGAATGTTCAGAGGGGGACCCATTCAAGCCTCTTTGGAAGAACCTTTGGCGCCTCAAACTTCCTGGAAAGGTTAAAATCTTTGCTTGGAGGGCCTGTGTCAACGGGCTGCCAACAAGGGAAAAGGTTTGCACTCGAGGCATCGCTACTAGCAACAAATGTCCAATATGTGGTAAGGAACTAGAAACCATCCACCATGCTTTGCTCCATTGTGAATTTGTTAATCTAGTTTGGAATTACTGGTCTGAGTTTCCGCAGATGATCCAAAGGAATAAATGGACATTCCATGATTCGGCCTTGTACATTTTAGCCCACAAGCCTTCCACTGACTTGGAGCTGTTCCTCACTGCTGCATGGGCAATCTGGTTCAACAGAAACAAAGTTACACATGATGACAAATGCTCTTCCCCCTCTCAGATTTGGCAGATGGCCAATAACTTAATTGAGGAGCTTAATGACGCGGTATCTATAGACTTATTCACTCCTAGACCCTCTCACCCGACTGGCTGGTCTCCTCCTCCACCCGGTGCCTTTAAAGTCAATGTTAATGGGTCTTCATCTGATCTTGAAGAGTCATCCAGCGTTGGAGTCATCATTAGGGACTGCAAAGGCCAAACCGTTGCTGCCTTCTGTAAGCCTCTTCAGTCCCATTACTTGGCTGATCTGGTGGAGGTGTTTGCAATGGAGCAAGGTATCTTGCTTGCTCAAGAGTTACAGCTCTCTCAGGTTATGTTTGAAAGTGATGCTCTCTCAGTGATCAATGCCATCAACGACTCTGCCTTTGGAACCCCATACGGGCATATTATTCAAGACATTTCTCATGCTCATCAATCCTTTGTTTACTGCTCCTTCAGGCACCTCAATCGGGCTTTTAATTGTGCAGCCCATGAGCTGGCCCAGTTTGCCCGTTGTAATAGGACTGTCCACTTGTGGAAAGGGGTTACCCCTTCTTTTCTAGATCCTATTGTACAAGCTGATATGCAACACTAACTTGCCTGGCAGGTTCTCTTTGTATCCCCCTTTTATTTGCAATGCAATATTATTTCCCCTTCAAAAAAAAAAAAAAAAAGTAAAAACATCGTCTACTAAGTATGAGGTGGGTAAAAGACCGTTCTACCCTAACATTTTCTTGTTCTTTCTCTAATTTTCTCATTCAATCTTCATTTGGGTTTGGGTCCGTTCACATGGCATAAACTTTACGATGGAACAAATTTTTTAAACTTTATGGTAAAACAATTTTTTTTTTTTGGGGGTACTTACCAAATCATCAAATTCCCTGAAAGTATACATAAATAGGTCATAAAGCCTAACCAATGGGAAGATAGATGTCAATAAAGTATTACAAAATAACTCCACATTTTCTTCTCAAAAAAAAATAATAATAATAACTCCACATTTCAATGATACCTCCACAGGTAGGGGTGTTCACCAAACCGCATAAACCGCACAAACCGCACCAAAACCGTCCGCAAAATAGCATAACCGCACCACACCGCAAGTAATAGTGCACCGCACCATACCACACCGCATGGTGCAGTGCGGTTTGCGGTTTTATAATAAGAAAACCGCACAAACCGCACCGCACCCTCTCTATATATTAATATATTTAATTATTTTTAATATTAAATATATTATTAATAGTTTAATAACCCTAGTTTTCCAAAAAAAAAAAAAAAAAAAAAAAAATTGATAACCCTAGCAAGTGTTGATTAAGAAAGCCAGCCCAAAATAAAGAAAAACTAATTCAATAGTTTAAAACTTGGACCAAAATAAAGGGAAAAATTAGTTTTGAGCTAGGTAGAAAAAACCCAAAATTTGAAATATATACCAATTTCAAATCATTCAAACCGCATCTTATACATCGTACTGCATATGTGACCGCAAAAATGAGGTGCGATGCGATTATAGTTTTGACTAAACTTTAAACCGCACCGCACATGTGATCGCAAAAATAAGGTGCGGTGCAGTTATGGTTTTAGTTAAACCGTACCGCAAAGTGCGGTGTGAAAAATGATCCAAAACCACACCGCACCGCACCGCGAACACCCCTATCCACAGGTAATATTTAAAAAAACTTCAGCAGGAGATCTATGAATTACCGTAGCTACTAAGTTATTAAACTTCTCTTCCTTGGTTAAGTAAAGGTTGAGTTACATCCAATTAACTAAACTTAGAATGAACAAATTTTCCTAAACAAAGATCAGTCGCTTTTTACGTTAGAACTAGTGGTATTTAAATATATACGTATATATGTATAATCTTAGAACACTAGCACTATCTACTTCACATTTCAAAAAATAATAGAGATTACAGGTTGCCCATTGAATTTCATATAATAAAACACCCTCCGGCCATCATTTGAAGATAAACCACGAATTGTGTCAGATCAAGGAAAAGGTATATGGAATTTTCTAATCCTTTTTTCCATTTCAAGGCTATTTTGGGAGAATGCTACGCCCAATGGAAACGTTTCTGGTTCCACCTGTGGATTGTTCAATGCAAGCCAAGATGCTAAAGCGTTATCAATGAGCCCAGCTTCCAAAATGAGAGACTCTTACTCCTTCCAATTAGCAACCAACCAATCATCCATTTGTACTTGCAGCGCAAGCTACAGGAAGTATTGCTTCATACACTGACAACACCTTGAGTTGCTGATGAAATTGCTATCCTTTACTTGATCAGAGACAAACAAGACAAAACTATGACATGTTTGTCCCACTTGTTGAAACAGCATAACCTAAACTGAAGGTTACTCCAACAACCAAAATCTCAATCAGCATCACCAAGTCCGTCACTCCCATCCCCTTTCTTGGATATAGCTGCAAAATGAGGGCTGGATTTCTTCGTTTGTGAAGCAATTTCAGCATTTTTCCGTAAGACTGCTCCTGGAGATGGGTATGGACGCTGTTGAAAGAGAGGACCCTGAAACACAGAAAATAAACAAATAATTAATTAATTACCATTTTACCTTAAGTATGAGACACCATCGAGGAAGTACTGATGCTAAAACCTCAGATTGTACAAAACTCTGTATTTTCAGTGCGTGCATGTTTCCTACCATGGCCCCCTTAGGGAAGACAGGTTTGCAATGAAGATGCAGGATAAATTGTCATATGCTGAACTCCATGGTCAATCATGAGGATGAATACAATCTAAAAAAGGCCATTTATTTAATAAATAATGTGCGATTGTCTGCACATCATTGAAACTTCCATGGAATAAAGTCAATAGGCATTGTAGACGCATCACTCATGCAGTTGCAGAACAGCATTCTCTTAGTCAACTTAAGTAACACCCATCCTCTTGTTTTGCAAAAAAAACATCAAGATATACACAAAACATAGATTGCATTATTGTTCCTAACTGCCACCTCCTCACTTCTCAAAAATGTACATCCAACCTTGTCAGTACCATGTAAGAACTAATACTATATTTGAATGGAGAAGATGACTAAAATTTACTAATTTAGTACCAAGTCTGAGCCCAAACTGCAGTGTTTTTTCTTTATTGGTTGTGAAAAATATAGAGAGAAAGCCTTACTGCAGTGCTGACTCACTTCCAAGTGGATTAGATATCAAAGCAAACCACGAAAAGCAAAGTCCAGGGAGTACTAACTGGTCAAAGTTTATCAGATATGAAGTATGCAAGATCACATAGCCAAGCCAGTAGAATAAACATTACAGCAAGAACTACTTCCAGTCTATAACTGAGTTCTTGTCACTCTTCCCATGTCCTCCATCTCAAGAGGTGAAGATCCCTAATATTTTTCTTTTTGATAGGTAGATTGAGGGGAAGGGAGAGGAGGGTTCAAACCACAGACACCTAACCTTTTTCACTAATACCTTCATCATGCACATGAAGATGGGCAACCAGACCAAACTTAACTCAAAAAAATATCCAAATGATTGTTGCCAACTATTGAGAAAGATATGATCCTTCTTGCCATTCAACTCTATCTCTAGTAGATCAAATGAAAAAAAGGACAAATTTTTTTTTTTTTTTTTTTGATAAGTGAAAAAAAGGACCAAAAAATTAAAAGTAATCCTCAAAGCAAAAGCAATTAGCATACCGTGGCAGTTGTATCAGCTGCTCGTGGCTGCACTCCTTTTAGGCCTACAACCCTGCAAAACATCATATAACATTAGTCATTCAGGCACTTCTCCTGGTATATATGCCAAATATACTGCTATTCAGCATATACCAGAAAAAAAAAAAAAAAAAAAAAAAAAAAAAAAAAAAATTCCCTCTTTTTTTCAAAGTGCACATAAGAATAGTTAAATCAAATATCTAAACATACCAGCCACCGCGAGGAGCATCTGAATAAGAGCTTGGGTCCATGGGGTCCAACTCATCATCATCAGCATAAGCACGTTTCCTACCACTTCTTTTACTTCCTTTTCCCATAGGAGGCTTCCAATTGGACCTGGAAACCCATAGTGGAATCAATCAATTCTCTCAGAGGGAGACAGGGAGGAGGAATGCTAACCTCCTACATATGAGTATTGTCACCATTCTTCTAGTGCCAATAAAACCCTCTTTCCTCATAAAAAGTAGAATACTATAGTAATTTTGTTAGAAAACAAACTTAACTAGAAAATCTATTCTCTCCATGGCCACTCTCAATCAAACATAATGATGAGGGTAAGATTTAAATAAGGCATATGAAGCCATAGAACTTGCCCATAATTTCATTCCAAACTAGCATGTAACCTGTGCAATGCCTTCTATTTTGCCACACTAGGTCGTACCCAGTGCACAAAACTCCCACTTTTGCAGGGTCTAAGAGGGGTCATGGTAGGCAGCCTTACCTCCAATTTTTTGGAGAGATTGATTCCCTGACTCAAACTTGCGACCTGTCACATTTGGAGGAAGGCACTTGCCATCTCACCAAGGCTTGACCTCTCTTTTTTGCCACCCGTATGTCCAAATTATGATTGGTTTTTTATTCATTAATTGTGATTGATCATGCTACTAGCTAACAAATATTTTTTCATAAAATGCAAGGCTCCTTTAAATGTCACATTCAGCAGCAACTTCTTCAGTCTTGGCTGTACCTTGGGCAGTGTCACTATGGTAATATTTATATTGTATGACACTATTTTTTACTACAATTTTGATCCCACACTGTCCAAATCAGTAAATTTGGTTGCGCTTTAACGACATTGGACAGCAGAGAGGACAGAGAAGATGCTGACAGAGTGACAAAGGAGGTACAGATAGGAATAAGAAAGTTGCTTTCATGCACTCAAAACGCGTCTCCCAAGCTGTACTTTCATTTTCATTATGTATAACTAGATGGGAATAAACATTTAAAAAGTTAAATTCCAATTAGCATCTTCAATATCCACCTAAACCATCAATCAGATCAAACAAGCTTGTGATTGAAAACTGAAAAGCAATGACTATTTTTTTTTTTTTTTATATATATATAAGTAAAGAAAATTTTATTCAAAGTCATGAAAATGAGTCACCCAAGTATACAGGAAGTATGCAGCAGCAAACCAAAACAATCAAATACATAAATTACAAGCATCCATCAAATCATAGACTGAAAAGCAATAACTTAGATTGTAGCTCAACAAAATTTAATAATAAATTCTCTCCAAATCTTTTTTAAAAAGATCACAATAATTAATGAATTATGGAGAGAAATTTCTGTTTTTAGTTTCTGAAAACTGGAAATTTTGCTAGAATTTATCAAATATTTCTCATTTGAATCTAGGCAATATAAAATTCACTTTTTTTAGGGGGAGGGAGTCAAAAGTTCACTACAATAACCAAAAGTCTGCCACAAATTGATTAAGATGTTTTCTATCAGAGACAATGGCCAGAGAGTAGGGTGTTAACCAGAAAGTGACATCCTGGGCAGCGGGCGCTTTTGGTCACCAAGAGAGTTTTTGCTTTTTGTTTTTTGTTTTGTAGCAACATCACTATAGTACCCACATTTTTAATGCTAAAAGAGGAGTAATTCTGGTCGAGGAGAAGCCCAGGCAATGGCAATATCCACAAAACATATAGGAGGATAGCTTTACTCATATAAATATAATGTAGTTTCTTAGTTTAATGTGTAGCTGATTAGTAACACTGAATTTCTTATCATTCAGATAATTCTAAATTAAGTTGTCATTGCATGTCATGTGCTATGCATACAAAGTAGCAATCATTTCCAGCAAATCTGTATATATATTATCAAAAAAAAAAGTTACACACACCCGATTGGTCTTAAACCCACGACCTCACCTTTCACCTAGGATTTATAAAGGGAGGAAATACCAATTGAGCTAGAGCTCATTGGAGTATATAAATATATAGGGATACTCTGTGATAGGCCTTGTGCTTCGTCAATGTTGATGGAACCTCATCCATTTTCACGCGAATTGGTGAGATTACTTAAAGACTAAGAAGCACAAACACTCCCAAATCCCCAGGACACGGAATGTGTCTCAAGCTCAGACACACCAGGACACTCTGCGTGTGTGTCCTCGGTGTGCTGAGAGGAAAATAATATATAATTTTTTATTTCAAAAAGTTCCCAACTTTAGATGTGTTTTTTAAAGATTTTTCTAATAGTTTTCATTTATTTTGATAAAATATTCGTTGTCGTGTCCTAATTTTTCAAGAAGAGTGGTATCCATCAAGATTGATGGGGTGCCCACCCCCCCCCCCCCCCCCGGCGCGCGGGCACACACAGACATACACACGTGCATACGAATGTACATACATTGATTGTAGTGAACCCCACATTTAAGCAATATCTGAATCCCACATAAGATAGAGTACCTTGGTTTTTCAGAATTGTTGGTCTGCTGCTGGTCACTTGATCTGGTTGACAAGTACTGGCATTGTGGAAGATTGAGAACTCTGCATTTGAAAAAGTATTTGGTAACAAAAAAATAAAGGAATACTATATATTGCTCATCTATAGAACATGAGAGGGAAAAAAAATAACGATACAAATTGAGCAAAAGAGGATTCTAATGGCCAGCAGAAATATTATGTCATTCACTGGGAAGATCATCATCACTTTCCTAGAAGACATGGTTTGAGCAATGGGAATTAAAAAGTCAAACCTATAACTCACAATCCCAAGATATTATTATCTATACTAGATTTCAAAAAAACAGGCAGAAAAAAAGAATATCCTATGACATGGAGCAATTACCTTATGCAAATATTTCCTTGCACTAATTTAGTCGTTCCCAATTGCAAGTCAATAAAAATCAGAAGCCATATTATAACTCCATACTTAAAAGGGTAAAAATTTCTGAAATGGAGGATTGCAAGAGCTGCATAATACAATATTACCAATTCCAGAGCCTTCATGAGGCTATAATATCAATTCCACTGGTCACCAAAGGTCTTTTTTTTTTCATAGGTAAGAAAAATTTATTGAAAAAGGATTACTTCATGCAGAATAACACAAAACAGCCAAAGGTCATTTTAATCTTATGACTTGCAAGCCTAGTCAAAAAGAAATTTATCATACAATGCAAACTGCAATTAACAACTTCCTGACAATATGAAGTCCTATTCTTCATTGAACAATAACAAGCAGCAGAGCATCACTTCTTTTTTGGAATTCCTTGACCATCTGGATTTTTAGAGTGTAATTTTTGGAGAAGTTCTAGTACACTTCCCTTATATTTGAGCATACTTCTTCTATTATTTAATTAATTATTTACTTTTCAAAAAAACAAAACTCAACTCAAGTCAAAAATTAATCCCCAATTAAATAGAGGCCAACTTTATAGAACCTCTTCAACTAATGGGGTTAGCCACATTTTTTTCAACAATTATATCCTATCTAAAGTCAAACTCTCTCACCTCCTTACTTAAACCAACATCTTTATTTAGTAGAACCAATGCATTGTATTAAACTAAAAAAGTAATAAGAAAATCCAATCAATAGATCTCTAGTGAACAAGAGGCATTATCTCACCGTGTGCAATGATTGCAGTAACCCCACATCTGTACAAGGCCTACTCCCCAGCCACCACATCCCATGCACTTCTCTAGCTCAGATGATTGATCGTCCTGATTCACATCAGCACCACTCTGGGGGAGCATGCTGTCATAATCTTTTGAAGCAACCTGCCGTGAGGAATCAGGGTGCTCCCATTGCGACACATGGGTCTTCGTATTGTAATAATATTTATGGCCTGTATAGAGAGCATAAAGTTCAGGTAAGAAGGGAATTAGAAATGAAGGTTGCAAATGATTTTAAATATTCTTGGTGTCTACAAGTAGTAATCCAGTTACATTCTGTTGTTTACCAGTATTTTTACCACAAATGTAGTCAAAGAAATAAGGTAAACCATAATTGTGCTTCCATGAAGAATATTGTCATGAGCAGGATAATACCTTTAACAGTGGACCTCAGTAGCGGCTTGCACCAAAAATTAAAGGACATGGACACCATGTATGAAATTTACTTTCAAGTGCTAGTCACTGACAGAAACTCATGGTAGGAAATTCCCCAAAAATTATAATAAACTCATATTCACCATCAGTACCTAAAAATCATTCACTATAGAATCTGAATTTAGCAACAACTGAAACTTTTACACAATGTTCCCACAACTAAGAAATACAATTCTATGTATTCATTTTTTCCTCTCATTTCTTCGTGGTAACTAAACACAGTAGGATGATCATGATATGCACACAGATTATTGCATACCTGTTGTTTCATCCAAAGACTCCACCCAACTCTCTGGAAGAGATGAAGGTGATGGATGCTGTGTGACAGCAGATGCTCCAACAGGTCTTACCCACTGACTCTTCCCAGTCGTTTCATTGTAATAATATAAAGCACCACTAGCAGGGTCTTTTGCCTCCACCTACATCAGAATTTCATAAAGGTTTTAGAAGCATCAAAGAAAGCCATACTAAGAAATTTAGAGAAGACTACAAGTTCACAACTTTGAAACTGAGAACTGAGACAACTAATAAAGTTCATGTAAGAAAAAAGTTGCAGCAGAAAAGCATGCACTCATGTACACACCTTAAGTCCCTAACTTGGACATTTAAAAAAAAAATAAGGGTATCATAAATTCCTTCCTTTTCTTATGAGATTTCATATGTAACTAAAAGTTAACCTCAAAGTTCCAACAAAAAGTTCTATGAAATGATTTTAAAAGCACCAGATGCATAAAAAGAACAAAGCTATTAGTATCATCTTTAACAGCCCATGACATTGTAATAAATCTATTTCAAGCAAACGAGTATCATAAATCTATAACCCACCCAAAATTTGACAAATAGCTGACATTTACTAGATTTAACTGAAGCTTCATAATCAGTTAGCCACTTCACAGTTTTTCATCCTTATTTGTCTTCATATTTAGTATTTCACATTTGTATCTTTAATTCTTCACCCTTCTTCTCAAAGCAAGCACAGTACTTCAATTCCAAAATCTTCCATTATTTGCCAAATGACAATTGACCAAACTTAGTGGGTGAAATTTGTATTTTTGCCTAATTTTTTACCGTTGAACTTGATAGATGTCATGGGAGAGTTTAAGGTAGCCAATGAAAAACTAAGTTCAAGCTTAGTGTTCATCATGCTAACAACTGGAGTAGAAAATTCAGAAATCCAAGCCCCCAAAATGGCTAAAAGAGGAAGGAACAATACCTTAAAAGGGTCAATCAATGAAAATTAATGCAGATATACACAAAATCAGCTGAAGCTCAGTCTGTATTGACAAAAACTTTACTGAATCAGCCAAAAGACCTCGTGGCAGCCAAAAGTCCCCTAAACCGACTGAGACTTGATGCGAACCAATTGAAAAACTGAAACCTTTGTTGATCCAAGAAAGCTTTAGGTAGGACCCAATTGGATCTGGGTCGGGCTTGGGTTGATTTGGGTATGGGTTGGACTTGCCTGATTTGGCTGGCCTAAATGTGCTATGCCAAGATAAAGTTATACTTTTCATGGATAGGGCAAAACATGTAACCAAACAGGTCAACAAGTCTGAACTCAGTAGTGGATAAGGTTATCCTTATTTTGGATATGGACTAGCAATACATGTAACCAAACAGAAGGCTTCCTTTTCCACTTCAATGAACAACACCGCTGCTGACAAGACTCAAAAATGGCTGGCAACCACAGCTTTGATGTTAGAACATGACATTGATGACCAGAAACCACCGCCAATGTTGGAATTGATAAAAACCACTGTGAGTGACCAGAAAATGCCACTAATCCCCTTAGAAACCACAGAACCCCCTCAGAGACCACCAACTACCATGAAGCACCACCTAAACAACCACAACCACAACAGCAACAACCTCATCCACAACCAACATTAACAGGCTTCAGCAACTGTGATGCTGGTTGTGGATGAGGTTGTTGCTGTTGTGGTTGTGGTTGTTTAGGTGGTGCTTCAACTATTGGACCATGGCAAAAACACTGGTGGTGAAGACTAGAGTCTTCATCCACCTCACCACTAATAGATACCACTAACTGGACCAACCACCAGACTAACCAAGAACAATAAAAATGGGATGAAGGTTCAGAAAGGAAGCAGCAAAAATAAAAATTGCACTCAGAGAATAAATGAGAGATATGGTTCTGATACCATGTTAGTGAAGTATTTAGAAAAGAATTCAATGAGGAAGATTCAAAAAAGAGGAGATAAAAAATTCCTATCTAGCCTCCCATCAACTATATTTTGATAGGTATAGGAGAGTTAGTTACAAGGAATAAAGAATATTCTTGACTATGACAGCTGGTGAGTGACATCTTACCACTAGAAAATTCTAGACTCTTCTAGAAGCGCATATAACACAGTTCTTCTAGAAGAAAACAATGCTGTCATACTAATACAATATTGGCTCTCTAACAAGCTTGAAATCTGATGCAAATATTTTGACAACATAATTGGCACAATGAATTATTTATATTGTATCATATTTTACATATATATGAATTATATTCTGATCAAATTTACAATAATACACTCTTAATTCCTTTTTTATTTTTTTGTCCTTTTTTGGGATGTCCCATAATAGATCTTATTCCAAAACTAGAACACACAATTACAACTTCACAAAACTACCCTAAGCATTTAAACAAAGAGTAGACTAAAAGTCAAAAGCAATAATTGATATTCCCTTCAAAAGTAAGAATTACAAAAGACCAATAAAATAGAATAGAAACAATAACAAACTTATCAGGCATAGCAATGCACTTATCTGTTTATTATCATACATAATTTCTAAGAAAGAAAATTATCCCAATTTAAAGGTTAAAAATGCATTTCTGCATATTTACATTGCTTTTATCTTTCATTGAAAAATGGCCAATCACTTTTCCCATAAGTCCCACACCAGATAGTTTCATTACACTAATTACCAATCATGAATCTTGTACTACTTGTATATTATTTAACAATTAATGAATAATTGACTCAACTCTGCTTTTTCTAAATATGTAAAATCCTATTCCCAATCATTCAGGCCTGGGTATAAGAATTCTATACAGCACTCGATTCTAACACAAAAAGCCCCCCAAGAGAGAGAGAGAATAGAAAACATGTCTACGGCATTTGATACATACCCATCCAAGAGGCAGCTTTCCATCATCCACTAGTTGAGTTGAACCAGTCTCCAACTTCTGAAAATCAAATTCACAGGTATGCTGTTGAGCAATAAAATTTGGTATATTGAAAAGATAAACTTGTAAAGAAATCAATTTATCGGGGTTTTTATGTTTAAGCCCCTTGAAATTTCATTAAAGATGCCAATATACCCCCTTAACTTCCATTTGATTCAATGCCAGCACAACCACCCCCCCCCCCCCCAAGGAAAAAAAAGTGTGCAAAAAAAAGGGGAATAAACCTAGAATTGCCTCAGCTTGACTCTTGACAATGTCAGCTGGATATAAGCAAAACCACCAACACAAAAATTGATGATACTGATTCCTATTAAGTAACGCATCAATAATTTCATTGACATCCCAATGACAAACTGATATGAGAAAAACCACCAAAACTAAAATAAACAGCATTGACACTGAAGCAATAAAAAGGACAGAGAGTTCCAAAAAAATATAAATCAGAGTCTCCCCAAAAAACTGTTGATACAAAGAAGTTTTACTCTATTACTGAATCTTTTAAGGGTTGAGAAAACAACTTAGTACAAATTGGACACCTCTCTCTCTCGAAATTTAGAGAAAAGAAAGAAACAAAACCTAAAGAGAGATCCTGCTCTTGATTGAAGGTTACATGGGTTTTGAGGATTTCCAATTCCTTGACATTCTCTTCCTCTACTTCACCATTGCCCATGCCTCCATTGTCATAATGGTTATTATGACATGTTATAATAAAAACAAATGTCATAAGACAGGGCTCACAAGCATATGTTGTATTTGTGACATATTATTGTTGATTTTAACCAACAAATAATTTGACACAATCTCAAAGTTTAAGGGGGACATTGGCACAATGGGAAGTGCAAGCAGTAAATTGACAGTAGGATGAAAGTTCATGAAGATATAGCATAAAAGGCCCCACGTTTTAAAGTTGAGAAATGCAGATCCAAATCTGACCTAAAAGAGCATAATAAGTCCAAATCATAAGTAAGTTAAACTAGCATAATTGGTACTTACAGGAGAGCCTTTTTCTGTATCATCCTTAAGAATACCTCTTGCTTTCAACTTCTGCTTAAGGTAATCAGGCAATTCTTTTGACTTACTGGGGGTATCAATATTAGGCTTTTGAGCACCATAATAAGCACCTCCACCTGGTACACCATACCCATTTCCAATTTCTATGTTACCTGACATCAAAGCATGAATTAGCACATTTTCCAAAAATGCTCTTGGATTAATTTCAAATAATAAAAAAAGACTTGTTGCTTGCTGATATTTCAAATATGGCATATCAATTTGTAATGTGAAACATAGAAATTTCAACCAACAACTTATAATGTTAAGGTTATTTCAAAAAGAGAATATTTGATCTGGTAGTCAGTTAAACATCATTTTTTGTTGTAAGCAAGCAGTTTTTTTTTTTTTTGGAGAAAAGTAAATAATTTCATTAAAAGCCAGAAAGCAAGCCCAAGTACATGGGCAATATACAAAAGGCAACTCAAAAATGAAAAGAACAGAAAAACAGAAACTACTGAAAGCTCAAGATTCCAAAAAAATCAAGAAACACGTCCACAGAAAACGAGGAAGTCAGAGAGGCCCACTCATATAGGGTCTTCAGGAAGATATATTTCAACTTAACCACACTGAGTTCATCTCCCTCAAAGCACTGAGCATTCCACTCACACCAAAGACACCACAAAAGACACAACGGAACAGCTATCCCAATACCTTCACTGAGTTCATCTCCCTCAAAGCACCAAGCATTCTGCTCACGCCAAAAACACCACAAAAGACACAACGGAACAGCTCGCCACATCATCCCAACACCTCCCCTACCAGTCCAGCCCTCCTTCCACACCACAAAATTCCCGAACCGAAGGCATCACCCAATAAACCCCAAATAAACAGAATATCAATAGCCATAGGTCTGAAGCCACGGAGCAATGTAGGAATAGATGGTTTGCATCCTCTCCATTAGCTTTACACATGAAACACCATTGGGTAACAATTAACCCCGTTTCCTTAAGTTGTCCACTGTTAAGACCCTATCCAATAGCACACACCAAGAAAAGAAAACCACTCTAGACAGGGCACGAACTCTCCAAATACTCACCAAAGGAAATTCTACGCAACCCCCCCCCCCCCCCCCTCCCTCTCAAAGTGTTATAAAAGCTCTTTACCAGGAAACCCTTTTTTCTAAATGATTCCACACTAGTTTATCAACCTCCCCATAACAAATAAGTTGTAAGCAAGCAGTATCAAGTGATTTTTGACAATATCAACATAATGTGTTCCTCAGAAAATTTTAGTGGCAATTTTAAATAAGTTGCATGGATGGGTATTTTTCTCATAAATTTCAGGGCAGTTTACAGCTTTAATCTTTCTCCTTCATGATATGCAAACATGACCAAGTTATAACTTCTCTGCTTTTCCTCTATGGGTGTTCAAGTTTCAATGTCTTATTTTTCCCTAAAGATTACAATTATAGATTTAAATGGTCCATAAAATCAAATAAATAAATAATTACAACTCTCCCCCCCCCCCCCCCCGGCCATAAATAAATAAAAATAACATTGTACAATGTTCAATCGAAAAGAACAAAAAAGCAGCAATAAGTGCAATCCCAGATCTCTCCACAACTTCAAAGGAGTGACTATTCCACTCCCTCCAATTTATCCACGACAAAATGGAGAATCCCAGACCATATGACACTATTATTATGCCTCCCATATACAAGCTTTCCAACAAGGTAAAACATCTACCACCTTGTACAGCATCGCCCAAACAAGTTTCAATGGTTAGGTCTCCCCCCGGGATCTTATTTTAGTCTCAAGCCCCAAGACCACCAATACTATCCTTCATGGTTCTTTTCTCTTCATTTCTATCACTTTCAATCTGATGAAGAACATTACAAGAGCAAATATAATAAGAGAAAATTTATTAGACTAGCTACAAGTTTCAACACCACCGATCACTGCAATTAATGAATAGCTTTTTTTACATAAATAGTACTTTAAACTGTCATGCTCTCCTTTGGTAACAGAGACTTGAGGCCTGTTACATAGTCCAGCTCAATATACCCTTCCCCTGGAAAATTACATTGCAGAATTTATCATATCACATTTTGATAATAGTGGGTTTTCATTCTTTTAAATTCAAGCCAGCTTCAAATCAGAGACATGATTCATTCCATATTCCCGTACTTTAGCTTGCCTGGATCAGGAACAGAATTGAGGATTTGGCACTTTTGCTAAAGCTGGATTGAGACATATATTGACAATAAAAGGATACCCTTCAGATTAAATTAAAAGTAGAATTCAATCATATTATATTGCTGCAATTAGTTCTAAAGTACTCTTCTCATGCCAATAGAAGGGCTAAATCTAGTAAAACCTATTTTATAACCTCAGGCCCCCCTTCCCTGCCTGATTTTCTTCTCATAGGACCTTTGACGCTTCTATTCCTAGGACTCTTTGTTGTTTTGCCATCTTTATCTGTCCAGTTATTAAGGAGGATACCCATGTAAGAATCTGGCAAAGACCAAAAAGTATCCATTCTTAATATTTAGCTACCAGCCTTTATTTATCACACTCCTCTAATGTGACCATAGAGAATTATCATTTTATGTTATTTTTTTATTTTTTATAAGTAGAATCATCATGTTATCAAACTTACCAATAGCATATAATCATTAGGGTCGGCCTCTAAAATTGAAAGATGTCAAAGATATAACAGTCTACATAAATGCAGGTGTCAAAGATATATCAAATGTAGATAAATGAGAAGGATAACACTAACTACCAACCTTCTTCATGATGGGTTGCCTTCCCCCGCTTTGAAGCCATTTCAGCACGATGTTCTGAAGTCATCTTCAGTAGATGTTCCTGTAAGGATACTCACAGATGAAATGTAAAAATTGATAATATTTTTAGAATAATAAGTGATCTATGTATAAATTCATTAAAAAAAACAGACAAACAAAACATCAAAGCAACCCAACATAGATATGCAAATTTTACCTTCAGAGCATTGGGATCATGACGTTCAGAGAAAATGTCTGTATTATCCTTAGGAGGTCCACCAGCACCTCTTGCCTCTCTGAGTTACAGAACACAATTATCTAAGTCTCATATGCTATCAATTCTAGCATTTATGAAATCAAGAGTGGCATACTGTCGAGGACAAACTAGTACGTACCTTTGACTTTGTATGACATTTTGGGTGACAATTTCCTGTTAAACCAAATAGGAACAAACTAATCATATATAAAGTAATGAAACATGTACGCATATCCTAGATATCATAAGGCATGTGTACCTGTTCACGCAACACAGCATCCTGAGCGGCAGTTTCAACCTCACTGTCATTTTTAACATGAAGTCCCAAGTTGCTAGTAGCTGCATCAGGAACATCTACTGCACTTTTGTACTCTTCGTGCGAAAAATTAGAATTAGATTCTCGATAAACTGAGTCAGAGTTCTTCTGATCATTTCCTTCAAAATGCCCCATATCTTGAGGTTTCTGGTTATCCTTATGCAGAGGCATTTCCCCAACTGCAGTTTGGTTTTGCAATTGCTGCTCAATGAGGTAGGCACCATGTTGTACTGAACCCAATTGAGAAGCATAGCCATTATGAAAGTTATTTGGGATGTGACCTGACCATTGAGGAGCATAACCATTTGATGGACCATTATGCGGATATGAGCTTTGAGTAGCAGGAGTAAAGGTTGAATTAGAATAAGGAAGCGGAAGGACATAATTTCCAGTGTTGCTAGAGTGATACTGAGGTCTTGCGGCGTAATCAAAATGTTGAGGAGGCGGGTAAGGAGCTGGGTTAGTAGAATAGTTTGGCAAAGATTGAACACCCGGAGGGAGTGGCTGATCATGGGCATTATCCATATCTTTCACTTATTTGGCCACAATGTGTCTAACTGTCTATACAACCAAAGATTGAATAGTTTAAAATGGAAACAGAATTCCAAACCCAAAAAAAAAAAAAAGACCACTATGCTGCACCTGCATCAAAATATTACTTACATAAGAACAAATTATGTTATACTATATAAACACTGTGTGACCAAAACCATATTTAGTTTATAGATTTGTAGTGAATAGCTTCTTCACCATTTGAACCAATTAAACTTTTTTTTTTTTTTGTGAACCATTTGGAACATACTAAAAATCTTCTAATTTTCAAAAACCCATATCTTAAATTCTCAGCTTCTACTTCACCTATTCAGAAATTTGGACCTCTAAAAAAAAAAAAAAAAAAACCCGAACTTCTAATAATAAAAAAATCCTTAAAAAAAATAAGAAAACAATTATAATAAGTTCTAAAATTGTAAGATAGTGTTAATTCTGAACATATTCAGATAATAAGATTAAAATTAAATATACTAACCTTCGGGTTGCTAAGCAAGCAAGGAAAAGATAATTGAGAAAGCTGAAGCTGAAGCCACAGTTATACGAATGAATTTTACTTTTTTTCAGGGAAAGAAAAGGAAGAAATAGAATCGAATCGGGTTTCGAGGGGAAAGGACCGTAGGAAGTCGGTGTTTGGAAGGAAGTTCGATTGAATTGGGTTTATTATCTATCCCCGACGGTGATAAGGTTAATTTTGTCTATAATTGGGGTGTTTGGCAAATGGAGAGATCTGGATTTACCAAACTACATCGTTTGGGTTAGGATAAGAGCACCCACAGCAGATGTGCCATATATGTCAAATACTAAATATTTGGCACATTTGGCACACCAAACACTATTTGACCCCATTTATCAGATGTGTCATATCTCATATTTTTTGCAACATACTACAGTAGAGTTACAAATTTGCCACGGTACGGACGGGTGTGGCATATGGATTTATTATTTTTTTATTCCTCTTTCTCTCTCATCTCTCCGTCAGTCTCACCCTCAAACCCCAATCCTCTCCTCTCTCTCACCCCAATCCTCTCCTCTCAAACCCAACCCTCACTGCTCTTCCACGCCGACGCTGACGATTGAGTCTAGGATCGAACCTGACAACGAGTTGGATGCTAAAGACACGTTCTTCAGCAAAATCAAGTCCCCAAACGAAGTGGGTATTTCACCATCAAGCGCATTCGATGAAAGATTTAAAGACTCGAGGTATGCATTTAGTGTAACCGAAGTGAGTATCTTTCCTTTGAGCTTATTAGCTGGGTTCGGTTCCGACGAAGGTGGGTGGGTTCGGTTGGGAGTAATGTCGGTGTGGGTCGGCGATGTCGATGTGGGAGTAATGTCGGTGTGGGTCTGTTGTGTGGGTCGGCGATGACGATGACAATGATGGCAATGAAGATGGTGGGTTTGGAGTCTGGGTTGACTTGGATTATGAAGGTTTTGGGTTTGGAAGTGGGTGTGGGTGAGGGTGTGGAGGCAATGGGTTTGTCGAGGTTTGTGGTTGAGGTGGTGGGGCTTCCGATTTGGTGTTGGTGGGCTATGGGTTTGTTTTGAATTGTGTTTTGGGTTGTGGAGGATGTGGTGGTTGTGTGGTGGCTGTTGGTTGTTGGCAGCAGTGTGGTGTCTGTTGATTGTGTTTGATTAGTTGTAAATATTATTTTAATGTGTAGTAAATATTATTTTAATATATAAAATTGAATGATAAAACATCTGATAAATGAGATGTTGTAAAATGGTGTGGCAAAATGGCATAAATTATGCCACAGCTGCTGTGGATGCTCTAAGTCCGAAAAATTACAGTTTAGCCTTAATTTTTGAAGTACATGGTTTTTTTTTTTTTTTTTTTTTTTTTTTTTGAGAATCTTGAAGTGCATAGTTAAACCATTCATTTTCAAACTATGTAGCAAATACTCCCGTTTTGGACCTTACATTAGCCTATATCTATTTTGCTACTTAATTTTTAAAATTTTGCACACCACTTAAAAGTAGGGGAAAATTGGCATCTGCCATCAATCTCCATACTATATAGATAGTTGGCAACGTTTTGAAAGTATATACCAAACTAGCATCTCGAGTTTCAGAAACTCGATTTACCCCTCAAAACTTGAGCCTCTAAAACTCGATTTCTGCGTTCTGAGTTGGCTTTTTTCCATGTGGCATCCACCTAGAACCCAAGCCTCTAAGGCTCAAGTTCCATCTCGACCCTTAGAGTCTCGATTTTTGTGTTCTGAGAATTATGTAGTTTATCCACCTAAATTGAAAACTTTCGAAACTTAGAGGACTGAATTGTCAAAGGACAAAGTCAAAAGACTGAAATGAATTTTGATAAAACTTAGAAGCTCAGTTTTGCATTTTAGCAACAAAAAACACACACACACACACACACACAAATTCCACACTCTCCACTCTCAAATCTCAATCAGTCCACCTATTAGGATTTTCATCAATGAGGATATGTGGGAACTAGCATAGTAAGGGTAGTCAATATAGTAAGTTAACACACATTTCAAACATTTTAGCAAACTAGCATCTCAAGTTTTAGAAACTCAAGTTCTATATAAAACTCAACTCTCAAAGACTCGCTTTGTACTGGATGACTTGGACAGTAAAATGCCACATAGATCTCGAGTCTTAAAGACTCGCATTCTACAAATAAAAATCGAGTCTTAAAGACTTGATTTTCTTAGGGAAAAACGATTTATAACACATAGATCTCGAGTCTATAAGACTCGAAATTGAATTAAAATTTACTTAGATCTTGAGTCTTATAGGCTCGAGTTTTACTGGGCAAAAATTTTATAAACACAGATGATACGCATCAGTCACTAACTCAGCCCTCACTCTCTCACTCATAACACTTAGCCTCACACTCCTCACTCACCCATAACTCTCACACTTCTCACATCACATTGCCTCTCACTCTCACTCACCACATTGCCTCTCTCACTGTTCCTCCCTCTCAACAAATTCATATCTCAGGTAAGGATTTTTTGATTTGATTGTCATACAATTGGGTATTATTTGTTGTTAGGTGTGGGTTAAAGAGTTTGACTATTTATTTTGTAGATAGTTAACATACCTTAGTTAAGATACCAATATTGTGAATTATAGAATTGTGTTTTGTTAGTGTTAATTTTTTGTGTATTTATTTGAATGGTTTTTGTTATCAAAATTTATTCATCATTTCTAGGCTCTTATTTTTATCATGATCTTATTTTGACTTTATTCATCATTGTTTTAGGTACGAAATGGGTAGTGAATGAATTTAATGAAATGGGTATGTAATTCATGCCCTTTGAATGGGTATGAAATGGGTATGTAATGAAATGAGTGACTTACTTATGCCCTTCGAATGAATTGTAATGAAATGGCTTTTTTTGTATTGGGTATGAAATGGGTATGTAAATGTCATGGGTATTTTTTTGATAGTCAAATGTTATGAGTATGTAATTAGATAAAATGTTGTATGTTGTATACTTTTACAATGATTTTGGCTTCTTCTTTTTTTGTATTGGGTATGAAATGGGTAGTCTTAGCATGACGGAAAAAGGATTTGGGTATGAAATGTGTAACGAATGTGTAATGAAATTCATGCCCTTTGAATGAATTGGAATTTGTACTTAGTGTAGTTTGACTAGATAAAATGTTTTTTTTTAACTAACATAGTAACTTGACTCTAGCAGGTTCACAATGACTGTAATTGATATAATCTTATACCACGGTGGTCCGCTTAAGAATGCCAATGCGAACAAGGGATTGCCATTTGAAGGGCTGGGTATAAAGTTCTATTATACCCAAATTGATCGTAGGTTAAAGACCCTTGATGAATTGAAGATAATAGTTAATGAAGAATTGTGTGTGAATCCCGTTGTACACAACATACAAATTACTTATCGTATGCCACATGAAGTCCTGAAGCACCGGATTAATTACAAGTATATGGCGATAGAAGCAGACAAACATGTAAAGATCATGTTTGACAAGTTGGAGAGAATACCTGAAGTAAATGGTATTGAGTTGTACATACAGTTGGAGTCACGTGCAGAAGTTGTTATCGAGGAAATCCAACAAACAACCACAAGTTTACAGGTTACAGTTTCGGATGCTCAATATGAGTATTCTACACATGTAGAGGATGATGATGGTCATGACGATGATGATGATGATGATGATGAGGATGAGGATGATGACTATGTTGATGAGACTGTCATTAACGGTGAAGATTTTGTTGATAGAGATGAGTATGAAGAGAGGATTGAACGAGGGGACTTTGGGGACTTTCAGAGGGACATTGAGAGAGACAGTGATGACGATGAGACATTTGACCGTAGTGAACTTGATGCAGACAATGTTATTAGTGTCCAAAACATTACGAACACAATCCCTGCCTATGCACCTCCTGCCTTGTCATTTTCTGCAAATACTTGGGAAAATATGGTTGATCCTTCAAATATTGAGATACCATTTGTGTTTACTTGGAGAGAGGGGATGAATTTGTGCAAAAGGCTGACTTTTACTAATAAAATGGAGGTGAAGTGCGCATTAACAATTTGTGCCCTCAAGAAAAACAAACATTTTATGATCAGTAGGTTAACAAAGGTCAAACTTTATGCGAAATGCGTGGATGAGTCATGCAAATGGTATGTCGCAGCAGTCATGAAACCCAATCTCCATGGACTATGGATGGTCACCATGTATGTGGGTCCTCACACGTGTATACCAATTGGGGTGCGAAATGATGGTAAAATGATGAATTGTAATTTTATTGCATCAGACATCCTTAAGAAGTTAAGTGAGGATCACACTACCCCAATTAAGCATCTCAGATCTATGATAGAGTCGAAATATAATGGCCATAAGCCTTTTTACTACAAGGTATGGGATGCAAAATAAAAGGCGATTGGGAAGATATTTGGGAATTGGGAAAAGTCTTACCAAAGGTTGCAAAAGTTACTAATGGCATATATTGATCAGGATCCGAATACCCAGGTGTTCTATCATACCACACCCACAAGTGAAGATGACACTGTATTTTTGCATTATGTGTTTTGGTCTTTCGGTCCATGCATTGATGGATTCAAATATTGCAATCTGGTTATCAATATTGATGGGACCCATCTATATGGTAAATATCAAGGAAAGTTGTTGGTTGCAATGGCAACCGACGCTAACAACAAGGTATTCCCTCTCGCCTTTGCTGTTGTGGATTGTGAGTCAGGGTCTAGTTGGAGGTGGTTTTTACAATGCCTCAGAAATACGATTGGCGACGTGATACCTGGCGAAGGCATTTGCATGATTTCTGACCGACATGCAGGTATCAAAAACGCCATTGCACATTGGCCTAGAGGGGATGATGGAAGATCCCATTGCCAAGCAAATCTTGGAAATGGGGAGATATAAATAACTTTAAATAATAAAAATCCAAATCCAAATTATTGTCTATACAACTATATGCTCAAAAGTTGAGATGAAACAGACTTATACTATCGTCCATTAATTTCAGCTCAAGACAATAATAAGTGACACATGCCAAACAAATAAAACTCGAATCTCCTTCACAATGAATCTAAGGATTTGTCCTCTATGCCCAATTTCTTCTTCTAATACCTGATTATACAGACCCAAATGGAAATTAATTTAGCACATAATGTTTGTAGATATGCAGGCTGCATTATCAATAAAATAACACAAAAAAAAAAATAAATGCAAACTTTACATATTAAAATCACCACATTCCTTAATGGATTCTTATTTAAACCTGCATATGAATGCTTGCAAACCTAGATTTGCAAATTATGTGAAATGTTGTCATCTTTAAGGAAAAAATAAGGTCTTTACACAAATTCACCACTGTAGCTACAAAGATCCTCAAAATTACAAACAAACTTAAATTCAATGATACTTGTTCTTTTAATTATATATGAAAATTTTAAATACATTACAACAATATTTCAGCTAAAAATTACAAAATTTATTACAAAAAGAACAAATTAAATAAAAGAAAAAGGAAAGATTTTCAAAAATGAAAAAAAATATAAAACTGTCTAGCTAAAAATGTAGGAAACAGTCATTAATTCCAATACAAATTCCTCATATCAAAAGCTACAATCTCACAAAATAAACCAAAAAATGCCAAATTTTGTAGGGAAAAAAAAGAAACCCAGATGGAATCATTATTTAAAAAGCTCAAATTTTTATAAGAAAAAGTACCTTTACCACATCACAAATTAATCCTCATTTCTCAATTCTCTATAAATGAGCATACAAATGAGAAAACATACCTTCAAACTTGAAAAAATTTGAACTTCCGTTGGTAGGGACAAAAGGGATTTTGAAGGTATGGGTGACAAGATCGTTTGAAGCCGATTGTAGGAAAGAGGAGAGTGTTTGAGGGTGAGGGTGAGTTTTGTTGCACGTCGAGGGGTTCAGGGTGACTGATTTGGGTGTTTGAGTGACAGTGTTTGAACTTTGAGAGAGTGTTTGAGAGACTGAGAGTGTTTGAAGACTGAGAGTGTTTGAGAGAGTGTTTGAGTGAGGCATTTGAAAGTGGTTGAGAGTGTATAGTGTGCAAATTTCGAGTCTTATAAATTCGATTTCTACATGGCTAAATTTGTCCACGTAAGGTTATTGACAAACACCATAAATCAAGTTTTAAAAGCTCGAGTTCTAAATGATCTCGAGCTTTTAAAAACTGGAGAGATTAGGGGCTGTTTGGTTTTTAAAATTTCATCACTCATCACTCTTCACTCAATTTTCGTCACTCATCACTCATCACTTAAAATACCCCAATTTCCTATACCACACCCATTTGGCACATATTTTCAGCTTCTCATCACTCAAATTTTTTCTACTTTTTGTGGGACCCATGCCTGACTCCTCACTCAGAGAATTCTGTTTGGCTACCCGTGGAACCCTCAGAATCCCACCATTTTTCTTCACTTCTCATTTCCCCTTCTCCCTTCAGCCCTGTTTCTTCACTTCTCATTGTCCTTACTACTCCTCTTTTATTTTCATTATTTCCTTGGGTTAGGTCATGGTATTTTTTAACCCCATTTTTTTTTTTGTGTATCATGAATGATGTAATTATCTATGTTCACTCAAATATCATTTTTTTTTTGTTCAGTTGTAAAACCTATCCCCACATAACTATGTATGAGATTTGTTTAAACTTGTGGGATCTGGCCAAACTTTCACAGGCCAGAACGGAGAAAATTTTTAAAAAAAAAAAAAAAACCTAGCACCCAAACTGACGGAGCAAGGAAGAAAGATTTTGGATCTAATTTGTGGAGGTCGAAATCAGTACAACTGAGAAAAATGGAAAAAAAAAAGAAAAAGAAAAGAAAAGAAAAGAAAAAAGAAACCCAGCATCCAAACCGACGGAGCAAGGAAGAAAGATTGTGGATCTAATCTGTGGAGGCCGAAATCGGTACAACTGAGAAAATTGAAAAAAAAAAAAAAAAAAAACCCAGCACCCAAACCAACGGAGCAAGGAAGGAAGATTGTGGATCTAATATGTGGAGGCCGAAATCGATGAGTTTGTTGCAGCTTTGTCCTTGGTCTTCGTAGTCAGAGGTGGTGGGGAGCACGTCAGATGGAGATCTCCTTTAGCTATGGTATGAATCTCCTTCTAAGCTAACTTTTCTCATGATATTGATGTTGGGAAGAGAAGATGAAGCAAGTAAAGGAAGGGTATGGAGAGGTTGTGCTTGGGAAGAGAAGACGAAGAAAGTAAAGGGTGTTGAATGAAATGAGTTTGGTCCGGTATGAAAGAGAGATGTTGGGAGTAAAAGCTGATCACTGAAATGACTAAACATTGATTGTAGGGCCCATAACTTGAGTGAAATTACAATTTTGCCATCATAACTTAGTTTTGATAACTTAAAAACACCTCAAATGTGTTTTCAATTTCCATAACTCATCACTAAAAAATTAGATAATTGAGTGATAAAAACAAAAGCTGGAAACAATACCAAATACACTTTTCAGTTGTGAGACCCACATATTTTGAGTTATGGGTAATGAAAACAGGTTTTTTTTTTCCAAAATAATCAAATCACTCATACTATTTGTTAGATACCAAAATAGTTTCAAAACCTTGGCTAACTAATAAAATAGTTTGAGTGATTTGATTATTTTGGAAAAAAATTCATGAAAACATAGTCATGGGCAGTAGAAATAGAAAATACAATCAGCCCCAGTTTCCCGCATATTTTTGAAACGCGACCACTAATGAAAATGTTAGATATTTAAGGGTAAATGGAAAAAAAATTCTTTCATCAACACCAACACACACACACACACACAGTCTCTCTCTCTCTCTCTCAGCTCTCTTCGCAAAAACCCATTGATCGATCCATTCGCTGCTCTTTCGATCTCCCAAAGGTACGTTTCAACTACACATCTTCTCATTACATCAACACTTTTCACAATTTCAACACTATACTTAAAATTATATTTAAATAAAATTTTAAAAAATAAAAACAAGTTTCATTTCTGTTTGGTTGCCTTGAAAACGTGATAAACTATACTCAAAAATCAAAATATAGGGTTTTGTAATGCCCGGATTTTTTTTTATCAGTTGGGATCTTAGAAATGACCTTTAAAAAAAAAAATTTATATATATTTTTTATACTTAGTTAAGCTTGACTTGACCCGTTGGATTAATCTGAGGTCAATTGGGAACCCAAAATAGTAAAAAAATTACTCTGTTTATAGATTTTCCTTTCTTTTTCTTAGCAACCAAACAAAGGGTTATTTGTGTTTTTCTCAGATTTGTGATTTTTGTTGGTGGTTGAAGGTGCTGCATTAGATCTTTCAAACTGGCTAACTGTTTCTGTTACTTTGATCATAAGTAGAAATTAATTGGATATTCTGGAATGGAGTTTAACAAATAAAGCATAAATATTGGGCATTAGCCACTTTTCTGTTATTTGAATTTTGATGTAGAATCATAGATTGCCTTCTTGTAGTTTAGTCTTTAGTCGAACATTTATTTCAACGACTAGTATAGTAGTATATTCTTTTATTCGGAAGCTTTTTTGGTAAGTTGAATGCTTCTAGTTTGTACCACATAGCACTGGGGCATTTTCTTTTGGGAAAATGGGGGTAATTGCTGCAATTTATAGTAACTGGATTTGGGTTTAATGATTTTTATTCATTTCAATCTATCGTTTGTGATGATGGCTGATGGATCCCTTTGCTCATTTAGAATCTGCTAGTGTGTCGTGCTAGTAAATGAGCATGGGGCATATGAAACTTGTATATGAAGAGAATTACTGTCAGAATGCTTGGAGGTTTTGAGGGGTGTGAACGAACTATTATAGATCTAAAACTGTTGTTTTTTAAATCTTTGTATTAGTTGACACTAGGATTAGGCGCAAATCTTTTTTTCAACCCTCTTAGATTTGATTAATCATTGTACTAGGCTTTGATTTGATGTACCCATAGTATACCCACTGTGTACTTGGGCTACACTTTTTTTTTTAATACGTGAATAAACTCATTAAATTAAGAAAAATGAAATCCCAATAAACAGGGTGTGTACTGAAAAGGCATAGAAGAGTACAAAAGAAAAAGAAAAATAAAAACATGAGTTAGAGAAAGTTAGGCAATGTACGCGTTTTTCATATGAATAAATATTGTTATTTACCCAAAAAAGTGTTTTCAGCCTGAAGGGCCTTTTTCTTTAATTAATAATGAATGACGATTACAAAGCAAGTGGAAACCAGAGAAGTAGTATTAATTGGATTGAATATCATTTAGAAGTATTATAATTAACCTAGCTATGAACTATAAATGATAATTGATTTGCTTAAAGTCATACATATGGTATGGTGAATGCTAAAGTTTCAAGTTCACAACTTCCTTTGTGTAGTAGTATATAGATAATTGTATAGTTCCCTCAAGTGTTGGCTCATGTTGTAAATGATGGGCTTGGTTTGGGGTAGGCCTTATTCATATCTCACCAACCAAAGAATAACAGTAGGTGAATAAGAAAGAGAAGGATTTTATACAATCATCGGTGGATGTTGACTGGTTTGAGCATGATCATGCACACAACAAGGTCTTCGCAAAAGAATAGAAAGTTTTGAGCAACTGTTTGTATGGAATGAACCTGTTGCATTTGAAGTTAAATATAGCTCCATCTACTATTATGTGTCAATTTGTGTGCGTATAGATTTTGGCATAAGATTTGATTCTGTCATTCTGTTGTTGATTTGTATTATTTGTCTCTTTATGTGGCTTTTTTTTTTCTTTTACCTCATATTTTACGGGGTTCATGTATTATTAGATCATTTAATGCTTGTTTTCTCTTAAAGTTTGGCTGTGTTTTTGATCTTCAATATGAGCATTACTCTGCTATTGTTTGTGGTTCATGTTTTTGGGGATATTTGATTTTCCTTTCCTTTCCTTTATTCCTTGTTTTATTGCTGTACTCATAAATTCTGATTTGATAAGGGTATAACTATAGGACTTTCCTCTCTCTCTCTCATTTTTTTTTTTATTTTTTTATTTTATAAATAGGAATTTCCTCTTTTTATTTTGTGCTTTCCTTTTTCTTTTTTCTTTTTTTAAAGGTGGGGGTGGGGCGAGCTTGAAGGAATATGGAATGATCAAAGATATGGTCTTCTGATCCCAGTGACGACGGCTTCAGGAATATTTTTCAGGATATTCATTAAGAAACTTAAATTACTCAATTTAATTAAAAGTGAACTTCATATATTGATCCAAAAAACGCACACACACAAATACATAAAGTCTTTCTACAAATTTTTTAATTTTGAAATTTTTTATGATAGTCTCATTACCAATATTGCAAGTTATATCTCTATCAAAATTTTTGTCAGATAAAAATTTTCTTGGGATTTTTCTTTTGTTTGTAAGGATCTAATATATTGTTAAAGGGACTAAAGTTTAAGGACAAAGTTTGGCTACAAACTTAATTGTACCCGAAGGCTACAACTCTCATTAAATAAATTAACATGACCACATATTTTGAAAATCTAATTGTTGAATTGCATATTTTTTATATTCTTAAAGCGTATGTCAAATTTCATGTTAATCGTATGTTATTTACTTTTGATCCATAAATTTATTTGGGGAAATTACAGTAAACCCACCTGTAGTTAGACCCATTTTTACTTTGCCTATTCATGGTTCAAAACTTAACACCTTGCCCACTTGAGGTAACTTCCGTTAGGGATCTGTTTCCCACCTCTCCCTTTGCCGTTAGAAAAACATAATTTTAGGGAAAAACAAACATAACAAAAATAACAAAGTTAGGGTTTTTGATTGCTTAAGAACTTCATCCAAAGACATTTCATCATCTGTTAAATCCATTTCATCCAAAGACTTACCATTGCTACTCTCTTCCGCATGTTCATCAACAACATTTCATTGATTAGAAACCCTCTGAGATTGTCTATGCCCTACAACTTCTTCAACACTACCATTCAATTTTGAAGCCTCCCTCAACCTAGAACTCAAATTCCTACTACTACTCAACCCAACATCAAATTTCCTTGTTTGCATTGAAACTTTCTCCTCACAATCTACGCGTGCATCAACCATATTTTGCTGATTAGTAAACCTCGGAGTCCGTCTAAGACTCCGAAACAGTTCTGCGCAACTATTCAACCTTGGAGATCTTCTCAACCCAGAACTAAAATTCCTCAAATTTCTCAACCCACAAGCGGATTTACTCAATTTCTTTGAAGATTTTTCTGGGTATTTTTTGCTTTCTGGCGAAGAGCTGAGAAACCTGTTGTTTCGGGAGTTGGTCTTGGGAGTTTTAAGATCTTCAGGTTCTGAGGTTATTCTTTTCCTGTGAAGTCTCAGAGATTTTTTTAGACTCGTAGGCTGCTGTAGTTCTGGAGTGTTCTTATGGCGGAGAAATCTTCAGAGATCTGCAGAGACTCCTAGGTTGCTCGGTGCTGACAATGCAGGTTCTCTTTGGCATTTTCACAAACACTTCATGGTCTTGTTTCATTAGGAGGGAAAAAGATATTCAAAGATCAAACTCCATAGAGAAACGTTATTTTCTCAATTTTTACACGAATCAAAAAGAAGAGGTGGGATTCGATAGGCTGAATCCAATGGTATTGGGCTTCTTTATGAATTCCTTAAGACCACTTTATGAATTCCTAGCACCTCCTCAACCTAGATCATGATCATCTTCAGCTTTAGAAAGTAATGTGTGGGGCAACGACAACGAGCTTCAGACCCCATTGGAGAGACGAGCACAGAGAGCTGTGTATGAGGTAGCTAATTGGGTTGGTGAGAGAAGCCAATATCAGAGTGGAATTTGTGTGCTATTCCTCCGATTTGTTCTCATAGAAGTTCTTAAGCAATCAAAAACCTTAACTTTTTTATTTTTGTTATGTTTGTTTTTCCCTAAAAATATGTTTTCCTAACGGCAAATGGAAAAGTGGGTAACAGATCCCTAACGAAAGTTACCTCAGGTGGGCAAAGTGTTAAGTTTTGAACCACGGGTAGGCAAAGTGAAAACAGGCCTAACCATAGGTGGGTATAATGTAATTTCCCCAATTTATTTTTTATGTATAATTTTAGACTATAAAAACTTGAAATTTAAAGATTGGATTAATGACATAGCTATTAATTTTTGATTTTCTTGAAATTTTGCAAGTATGGAAGATATTAGAAGAAAATGTAATCTATTTATGGAGTTGTCAAAATTCATGTATAATAAAAAAAATTATTGAGTAGACTTATAGTCTTAGTTTACAACCAAGTTTGGCACCAAATTTTGTCCAAAATTTAATTATGTTGGACCTAAAAAAATTTAGGGTGGTCACAAATATTTTTAAAGGATTAAAAAATCCTAAATTTTTAAAATTTATATATAATAATTTTTTTTCAACTCAGGGTGGTCCTGTGACCACCCTAAACTGAACATGAACATGGAGCTGCCAATGTCTGATCCTATATTTAATCCAGAAAAATTACTTATCAGAAAAACAAAAAAATCCTAGACAAATTAATTAGCATCATATCTTATAAAATATTTTGTTTTAGAATTACTTATTAATGGAAATGAGGCTGTGATACTAAAATTCAAATTTCCTGTTTATATGCTTTAGTTTCTTTATACCTACCATATTTCAAAAGCTTATGTTATATCTAATTTTTATTGTAAACTTAGACAGTATGTTCAGATAATAGTTAAAGGTTTGAGGAGCTCCAGGTCTGCAGAAAGCCAGTGCTGATTGCAGACACTTTATTTGAGGAATTTGGGTTTGATTTTCATACATTTACTCCCACTAATAACACCAAGAGAGAGAGAGAAAGGGAAGAAATTCAAGGATTGCTTTACGAAGTGTCCCATTTTGTTCAAGGTTAGCATTCAGACCCTTCAATTTAATATTCTGATTTTGATCTTGATATTTATCGGCTATATTCTCATCTTTGGTATTTTCGATTGAAGGTTATTTAAAAAACAATTGAAATATCTTATGATTGAACTTTCAGTCGTGTGTTAGCTCTTGAATCAGATTACTTATTTCACATTTGCCACTTAAAATTAGGGTTCCATGTTTACTTAAACTAACATTTTGCAAAAATTGAAAAAAAGAAAAAGAAAAAAACAATGCTAATTATTTTCAATTTATTTACATTAAGAGTCTGTTTGGGATTCGCTTATTTTAGTGAAACTGAAAACTTTTTGTTGAAAATACTATAGATAAAGGTAAAAGTTAGCTGAAATAGTATACCTATGAATAGTACCAAAAAGTGCAGTGGGGCCTATGAATAGTAACAAAAGTAAGCTGAATAGTAAAATTAGCTGGCTTTTTAAGCTGGAGCCAAACGCACACTAACAGATCACTTTGCTTTGCAGAAAATCAAAAATAAGAATAACCGTTTGGTTGAGATAGAATTTTGCTTGTGAAAATGGCAAGGCGAAGAGCCAAGAAAACCGTTAAGAAAGTGGAGTCGTCACCTCTTAATGATGAAAACGACGTCATTGAAAATGAGGCCCAATTTGACAAAGAAGGTATGATTTCCCTTGCCCCTTTGGTTATGTGCTTGCTGGCACAAATTAGGCTTGGAGATGCTAACTCTTAAATTGCACTATATCAAGGCATTGTTCAAAATTATGTGTTAACTCTATCAAAAGAATGTAACAAGTTTCAACTCAAATTTTTGTGCCAGATCATGTGTGTGGATCAGACCTGTGTGTATTATGTGTAATACGCAATATGGTTTTCGTGTTTGGATGATACATTTTAAACTATGTTGATGCTATTGCTATTATTTCTTAAAATGATATCTCCGTTAGCCAAGCATGCCGAATTCATTTGCTTTATTTGAAAATGGAGAAGCTTCCTTTACTTCTGTTCTTTTTGGAACACCATGCTTTTGATTTTTTTTTTTTCATTTTCTCCAGGAAACAATATTCTTATGTCTTGTCTGAATTACTTTACCAGCTAACCAGCTGTGTTTGCGTGTGTGTGTCAATTTTTATTGAACTTTTGATTTATGGTGTGTAATTCATTGGAGTGATTGTAGAATTGTTTCTCAATTTGTTACCTTTCTTTTATTTTTTGTCATTTTTTCCCCTTTTAAACAGTTGAGCGACAGAGTGGTGCTATTAGGGCTATTCGTGATGTGGAGATTGAGCATTTACTGACTGAATTGCGCTTGCTTCGCTCATATTTCAGCAAGGAACAACTACAAACCCCCACAATGCAATTTTTTAAAGAAAATCTTCCAAACCTTTCAGTTGTAGGAACTGAAGGAAACAAACAATTTGAAGTTCAATGGAATGATAAGGAAAGTAAGGTATCCATGAACCATGCTGATGAAAGAGACATACATTCTTCTCTTCTGCGCCAGTTGTCCATGGTTTATCCTGACTGCCCTGCTACTGTTGCATCTTTGGGTGGCTTTGAGTTTTCTAGCAAAGCAGGTATTAACAAATTTCTGATATATTGATGAATAAAAATTGCCATTTGAGTTTTTTATCATTGATTGTATCTCACAAGAGTGCTTGATTGGTGGCAGTGAAAACAAGCTATCTAGGTGCTGGTAATCTGCAAATAAATGACTTTGTATGTTCTGTAACTTTTTATGTTATTGCAAACAAGGGTTTCTGGATACAACTCTTCCTAACAAAAAAAATAAAGGATGATCTCAACTTTCATTTGAGTTTGTTTAATTGCATTGAAATGTGCTTTTCTTTTGCACCTCATGTGATTAACTCATGAAAGCATGGTTTGAGCCAAAATCCAAAGACCCTTTGACACACACACACACACACACACACTTCAGTCCCTTTCTCTTGTTTTTCTGATTGAAATTTCCATTTTGTAGGTTTTGGAGGAGCCATCAGAAACTCAGATACTCGGGATGCAAGATGGTCTTCAAACTCCTGGGGTTTGTCTCTTCATATTTATTTTTCATATTTAATTTTGTATGAAGCTTCAATCTTATTAAAATGTAACTAATCCAATATCTTGGTAAGTTTTAGTTAGGAACCAAATTCTTGTTTCATTTGTTGAAACAAGTAGAAGGGCAAAAATGTTTACTGAATTGCACAATTCATCAATATGCTACTATAGTCCAACTTCAGGACCTTGAAGAAGTTTTCAGCTGAGTGCCTGCAGTGACCAGTGCACCCTAGATGCTCCAATGAATTTGTACATATGGGTAGATGGGCTTGCTTATCCTTTAACAAGCCCGTCTAAGGATAAGCAATGCACCTGCAATTCATTTGTTAAGGGAGAAAATATTAGGATAAGCAGCTAGTGACTGCAATTGAGTGAACCATAAAAGCTTGCTAACTTTTAAGTTTGTTAGAAGAGTACGTATCAGCTAGGAGTTTCAAGGGTTTTGGAGAGGGAAGGAGAGAGGGGGGGGGGGGGGGGGGAGGACTTCCCTGATACTGTGAAATTTCTCACGGGAGGTGTTGGATGGTTGTCAAATGGGCATGACTTCATGTGACATCTGAATCATTTTTGCAGGTGAGTAGCCAAAGGCTGTCTGTTGGGATGACACCCAAAACATTGAGGCTGCCTAAGCCTGGTGAGATGCTTTTATCTGTACATGGCTCACCCCTTGGAGTCTACAAAGAAGACAATATGGAAGCCATACATGGTATGAAGAGTATCTATATCTTCTCTTGTTCATGTTGTCAACACTGCATTGAGAGGGCATGCTTGCTATATTGTTTTAATTTTATTAGTAGCTTTCTATATTCATATTGTTAAGAAAGTGGAATACCAAATTCACCCTGCTGTTTTACATCCTCTACTGTTATGGAGATTTGTTCCCTTTTAAATGTGAATTGAATGGGCTAAATTTTATGCATTATAGGGGAACAATGTGTTCTTAAACTTTGATTATTATCTTAGTTTTGTTCTGATGTGTAAATTGAATCAATTGATGTGCAGAGTCTGAAGAGGATTGACTGGCTTCAATTTTACCATCAACGTGGTTCAAATAGGTGCAAATACTTGCAGTTTCTAGTCCATTAGAGTGTTCCACTTTCATTGTACCAATGACTATTGTAAGTACTGAAATTGTTCTTATATTATAATGCACTGTTACCTTTGCAATGTTATTAAAGTTAAGAATACTTTTGCATTTCTTATTCGTATTGGTCTGTGTAATTCTTCTTCATTTGCTCTAATAATCACAACGGAACAATGCTACTCCAATCCGCTGATCATATAACGGGGTCCTGATGAGATTTGTCTATATTTTGATGTTGAATTAGATTCAAGGTAGCATTTAAGTGGGTTTTCATATTATGTTTGCATGGCTTTGGGTTTATGAGATTCAATATGCTCATGGTCCAATTTTCTGAGAATGTGACGTCTAAAATTCTGAATTCATGTTTACTTTTGGTTTGATTAAGAATATTTAGATTTCTATAAATGTGATAATTACATGTTCAGCTTATTCCTAAGAATCTTGTGGTAGGCACCATGTTGTACTGAACCCAATTGAGAAGCATAGCCATTATGAAAGTTATTTGGGATGTGACCTGACCATTGAGGAGCATAACCATTTGATGGACCATTATGTGGATATGAGCTTTGAGTAGTAGGAGTAAAGGTTAAATTAGAATAAGGAAGCGGAAAGACATTAATCTCCCGGGTTGCTAGAGTGATACTGAGGTCTTGCGGCGTAATCAAAATGTTGAGGGGGCGGGTAAGGAGCTGGGTTAGTTGAATAGTTTGGCAAAGATTGAACGCCCGGAGGGAGCGGCTGATCATGGGCATTATCCATATCTTTCACTTATTTGGCCACAATGTATCTAATTGTCTATACAACCAAAGATTGAATAGTTTAAAATGGAAACAGAATTCCAAACCCAAAAAAAAAAAGACCACTATGCTGCACCTGCATCCAATATTACTTACATGAGAACAAATTATGCTATATATAAACATTTTATGAAGCAATTAAAAAAAGAAAAAATTGAGCCAATTGGAACATACAACCATTTTTCAGAATATTAAATGTTAAGATGATTTCCAAAGCTAAATTATTTATTAAAAAAATTGAAGCAGTTGAGTGAAATTAAAAAAAAAAAAAAAATCTTTAAAATTTCAAAAATTCTAAACTTCACCTATTCAAAAATTTGGGCCAAATTGGTCATTTACCACTTTTCGCGGAAATTATTAGCAACATACCATTGTTTACAAAATAAGTAGCCATATAACACTTTTTTCAAACTCGAGTTTGTTGTTTAAATCGAGTTTTAAATACTCGAGTTTCATTAAAAAAAAAAAAAAAAAAAAAAACTTGTGCTGACATTGATTTTTTTTTTTAAATGCCACAAGGAACTCGATCTTGGTAAACTTGAGTTCCATGCAACACAATAATCGAGCTTACCAAGCTTGTTGTAAATACAAAACTTGAGCGTAATGCTTTTTTTTTTTTTTTTTTTTTTTTTTTCTTCTATGGTACTCGATCTTACCAAACTCGAGTTCCTTATAATATGGAACTTGAGTTTGGCAAGCTCGAGTTCCTTATACTTTTTTTTCCCTGTAATCAACAAATAAACATAAACATAAAAACAAGTAATTTTTTTCATTTGAACGCACAAACATATGTTTTTATTTATTTAAATAGAAGCATTGTAAAATATGGAAATTTTAATTTCAAAATATTAATTTTGAGGTCACTCATACCCCTTGTTCATTCATTTTTAATACACTCATCAACTTCTAACTTCTCGAAAGTGTTATGGTCAAATTGGTTAAAATATTGGGGGTTACAATGAGAAATTAGAACAACATGTAAAAGAAAAATCTCACTCAATTTTTAGCCATGGGCACACCGAAAGAAGTTTAAGCTACATATTGTTACTTTATCAATCCTGTTCTGAATTACTGTATGGTCAAATGATTGATAAGGGATATAAAGAAGAACTTACGTCTTACCACATCTGGATATGTAAGTTCTTGACTTGCAGTGTTTCTAAGAGGAATGTGAAGGATTTTTTCAAGAACTTACATATCCAGACGTGATAAGACTTAAGTTCTTCTTTATTTGTTGATTATTGGGAAAAAAAAAAAAGGTATAAGGAACTCGAGCTTGGTAAGCTCGAGTACCATAGAAGAAAAAAAAAAGAGCATTACGCTCGAGTTTTGTATTTACAAAGAACTCAAGCTTGGTAAGCTCGAGTATTGTGTTGCATGGAACTTGAGTTTACCAAGATCGAGTTCCATGTGGCATTTTTTCAAAAAAAAAATCCACGTCAGCACAAGTTTTTTTTATGAAACTCGAGTGTTTAAAAGTTAAAACATATCAAACTCGAGTTTCAAAAAAGTGGTATTTGCTACTTATTTTGCAAACAATGGTATGTTGCTAATAATTTTCACGAAAAGTGGTAAATGGCTGATTTGGCCCAGAAATTTGGACCTCTAAAAAACCCGAAATTTTAATAATAATAAAAAATTAGAAGGAAATAAGAAAAAACCTATAATAAGTACTAAAATTGTAAGATAGTGTTAATTCTGAACATATTCAAAAAATAAGATTAAAATTAAATATACTAACCTTCGGGTTGCAAAATAAGCAAGGTAAAGATAATTGAGAAAGCTAAAGCCACAGTTACAGGCCAAAATGGCCAACTGGCCCTAAAATCGTAAGTATATAGTTAGTAGGCTTCGTTTACAAACATTATAACTTACTAGCATCTCGAGTCTGAAAGACTCGATTTTGGGACTATAAATCGAGTTTTTGAGGCTCGATTTGTATGCTTGTATCAGTTCTGATGTGGGATTTTTCCACGTTAGTGTCCACCTGGAAATCGAGTCTCTAAGACTCGATTTCTAACCCAAAATTTTTTAAAAAAATTCTAAGTCTGTACATGCCGAAATACCCAAAACAAATTTAAGAAACTTCACTGCTACGCAGATCAGATCAGATCAGAGGGAGAGAAAGAGAGAACCTCACCGCTAAACCTCACCAGCGCGGCCTGGGGCTCGCGCCGGCCAGCGTCGCACTCGGCTAGAGGCTAGCGCCGGCTTGGGGCTCGCGTGAGCCTCAGGCCGCGCGCGGCTTGGGTCTCGCGCGAGCCTGGGTCGCTAGTCAGTTCTGGTCATGCCACGCGCGCCTGGGTCTCCGATCTCGACCTTCTCTCTCTTTCTGTTTCTGGTTTTCTTTTCTTTTTTTTCTTTTTTTTTTTCTCTGGGTTTTTCCTCTGATGTTCTGGTGTTTGGTCTGAGTTGGTCCTATTTATAGGGTTAGAAATCGAGTCTTAGAGACTCGATTTCCATGTGAATGCCAAGTGGCAACTCTGCCACATCAGAGCTGATCCAAGCATACAAATCGAGCCCCAAAGACTCGATTTTGAAGGCCAAAATCGAGTCTTTAAGACTCGAGACGCTAGTAAGTTATAATGTTTTAAAACGGAACCTACTGACTATATACTTACGATTTTAGGGCCAGTTGGCCATTTTGGCCACAGTTACACGAATGAATTCTACTTTTTTGTGGGAAAGAGAAGCAAGGAATAAAATTGAATCGGGTTTCAAGGGGAAAGGGCCGTAGGAAGTCGGTGTTTGGAAGGAAGTTCGATTGAATTGGGTTTATTATCTATCCCCGAAGGTGATAAGGTTAATTTTGTCTATAAGCGGGGTGTTTGGCAAATGAAGAGATCTGGATTTACCGAACTACATTGTTTGGGTTAGGATAAGTCGAGAAAATGACAATTTAGTCTTTGTTTTTGAAGTATGTAGTCAAACGGTTCATTTTCAAACTATGTGGCAAAATACTCATTTTTTGGAACTCATATTAGCCTATGCCTATTTTATTACTTAAATTTTAAAATTTTGCGCACCACTTAAAAGTATGCATAGCTAATGTTGAGTTCCAGACAGAACTTAACGTTAGTAATATCGAGTTCCAAAATAAAGGGATTTTGCTAGATATTTTGAAAAGTGTACTATTTGGCTACATAATTCATAAATTAAGGCTAAACTGCCCATTTTTCCCAGATTGGCCATAGCCGCCTTTATTTCTCTTGTTTCTTTCTTTATTTATTTTTTTTTTGAATTTTATTATTATTTTTAAAAAAATTAAGTTAGAGCCTTTTTTTTATTGGGAAAAAAATTTGGCTCTTAACATGTTTTGAGTTATCCTCCTTCAATCTATTATATATTAATTGAGCAAATCATTTATGTATATTTTTCGAGAAAATCTCAAGATTATTTCAAATAACGTAAGTTTTTAAAAAAAAAAATTAAAAGTAAAAAAATGTAAGATTAAATTTATTCTTTATTCAATAAATAAATAAATAAATATATATAAATCTTTCGACAATCAATTATATTAATTTGGCAAACACGTAGACCTAGGGTCCATTGAGTCAGATAAAAAATGATTAAAAACTTTGCATTGGACATGTTGCATTGTTGCCCTTGATTATGGATCCATGTTATTCATGATTGAATATGGCTGTTGAGTCACTCACTCAGAGTATTCACACTAGGCTCAACGGTGTTTAGCTAAATTATTAAAAAATAATAATAAAACTCACTTTTTCTATTTTAACTAGCTATTTTTCTCAAGGACAAAATTGTAAGAGCATTAGCATTGGAGAATGCTAATGCCATATGTAAGGTGTATTTAGCATTTTAAGTTTCAAAACATATTGCATCCCGGAATGCTAAAGGCAAGTATTGTAAATTTTTTACAATACTTGCTATAGTGCAATTCTATCTTTAGAATTGCACTGTAGCAGTATTGTAAAAATAATAATAATATTTTAAGCTCATTTTCCCCCGAAATTTCTCTCTCCTCCCTCATTATTTCTGTTATCTTCTCTCTCTTCCTTCTCTCTTTCTCATCTGCTCTCTCCTCTCTTCAGAACCAAACATCCTCCTCCTCCCAACATCAACATAACACATCACAGTGGAGGAAACGTTGATCTGGGTTGATCAACGATGGAGGAAACGTTGATCTAGCGGTGGCAGTGGCGGCGGTGTCTGGGTTTTGATCGGGCTTGATATGGGGTTTTTTTTTTTTTTTTTTTTTTTTTTTTTTTTTTTTTTTTTCTATTGTGATCGGGGTTGATCGGCGGTGTTTGGGTTTTTGTTCCGGTGGGATTTTGGTGGTTGATCTGGGTTGATCAACGATGGAGGAAACATTGATCTAGCGGCGGCGGTGTCTGGGTTTTGATCGGGGTTGATCTGGGTTTTTTTTTTTTCCTGTTGTGATCGGGGTTGATCGGCGGTGTCTGGGTTTTTGTTCCGGTGGGATTTTGGTGGTTGATTTGGGTTGATCAACGATGGAGGAAACATTGATCTAGCGGCGGCGGTGTCTGGGTTTTGATCGGGGTTGATCTGGGTTTTTTTTTTTCCTTTTGTGATCGGGGTTGATTGGCGGTGTTTGGGTTTTTGTTCCGGTGGGATTTTGGTGGTTGATTTGGGTTGATCAACGATGGAGGAAACATTGATCTAGCGGCGGCGGTGTCTGGGTTTTGATTGGGGTTGATCTGGGTTTTTTTTTTTTTTTTGATTGGGGTTGATCGGCGGTGTCTGGGTTCATGAGTTCCTCTGCGTTCATCAATGGCTGCGGGCCTGTTGAAATAGGTTTGGGTTTTCTAATTGTGTAATGTGTATGATGAGAGGCTGAAGCAGTTAGGCTGAAGCATTTTGGTGGTGGTGTGGTGGTGGTGGTGTGGTGATTGATGATGGTGGAGCCGTGGAGGTGGTGGTGTGGTGATTGAAGATGGTGGAGCCGTAGAGGTGGAGGTGTGGTGTGGTGGTGGTGGTGGTGGTGTGGTGATTGGTGATGGTGGAGCCGTTGGAATCTGGAAAAAAGTGACAGTTGGAAAGTAATAATATGGAAAGATTAAAAAATAATATTTTAATAAAAATAGAGTTTTGGGATGTGGAGGTATTATAAAATAAGATGGTATAACGATAAAGTGAGTTTTTAGAATGGTAAAATAGAGTAGCATTAGTATTTTCCAATGCTAATGCTTTAAGGTATAGTATCTTAGGTGTTGTTCTTTAGATTCCCCTTTTAAGATTCAGCCATGTGGCTATTTAACTAAAAAATACACTTTCATTCCATAAAAAAAAATCCACATGGTAGAATCTAAATAGAACCTAATCTTGAAAAGGGAACTTAAGGAACAGTACATAAGTACTATACCTCTAAGTCTTGCTCTTTTCTCAAACACACCAACATCAGCCTTGATACTATATTTCTAATTTTATTGAAATATTTATTTTTCTCTTCCCTCCCAACTCTAATAGTAAACTACTTTCTCTTTCCAATCTCTTCCACCATTTTTAGCAAAAAAACTGTCATCACCTCTCAAGTCTCAACGCAGATCAATTTACAAGCCATTCAACTTGGAAATAAGATCCACAATCATAAAAAGTTTTTATTGTTCATCTGCATAGATTGCCTAAAAAAATTTCTTAGATCAATTCATTGTTCATCAACACAAATCATCCAAAATGTTTTCATCACTTCTTAAAACAAATCAATTCACCATTTTTTGCACAATCACATAGGCACCATTGCACAATTGCACAACCAAACCACACATTGTCACACATCACAATTTTCTCAGTCCCCATCTCAATCCATAAATTATCCAAATTCAACCACCACCTCGCAAATCCAGCGACCTAGCCAAGAACCCAAATTGTGACCCACCACAAATTGCCACTATAGCCTAGGAGCCCAAACATCAAAAACTCACCAAAATATGGGAGCATCGTAGCCAAATAAAAATTCAATTTTGGGGGAATTACAGGTTACCCACCTGTGGTTTGCCTCAAATTTAACTTACCCACCCATGGTTTCATTTTTTACACTTTACCCACCTGTCTTCACTCTGTTACTATTTCGTAACCCACCTCCCTTTCAGAGGTTACTCTAACACATTTTTTACCAAAAACAAAACCCAAAACAGATCAAACACTCCTCTCTCTCCCAAAACACACTCTCATCCATGCGTGCTCACCAAACTAAGATCCTAGATGCTACAAGGTAGAGAGCTTCAGATAATAGACCGAGAACCATCTGGGGCCATCACAACCACCATCGGAACCCACAACCTCTATCGGAAACCACAACCATTGCAAGCCCTAATCTACAACCACCACCAAAATCAAATCAATCCATAACCCAAAACTATAAAAATAAAACAAAACCCATGAAGCAAATTTTGAGAGAGGAGAGATGTAGTTCGATCTAAACCTTCGGCATCAATTCCTTGCAAAAACAGTGGTGGTTGATCTGGGTTTGCTGGGCTTTTCACTATGGTGGCAGATCGACCTCTAAAACGTTGCCTTTGACATCGATTCCTCGCAAAAACGGTGGTGGTTAATCTGGGTTTGCTGGGTTTTTCACTATGGTGATAGATCGACCTCCAAAACGCCGCCACTGGAGGGAGAGAGAGAGAGAGAGAGAGGAAACAATGTTGCTGGGTTTTTGTTTCAGTCCTAAGAGAGAGAGAGCAGATTGACCTTATGTTGCTGAGCTTTTGTTTTTGTTTTATTGAAATGAATGTCTTCTATTAGGTTAACGAATAATGATTATTCCCTAATGCTTTTGTCTTCAATTGGATTAATGTCTTCTATTGTTGTCCTTTTGATTTTGCAACATAAGGTTTGTGAGGTGGCATAAACTTGACCAGAATTGGTACAAGCTTAAAATGTTGAAAATTTGTACGCGTGGATGGGAGTGTGTTTTGAGAGAGAGAGAGAGAGGAGTGTTTGATCTGTTTTGGGTTTTGTTTTTGATAAAAAAAAAAGTGTTAGAGTAACGCCTAGTTGGGAGGTGAGTTACGGAATAGTAATAGAGGGAAGCACAGGTGGGTAAAGTGTCAAAAATAAAACCATGAGTGGGTAAATTAAATTTGAGGCAAACCACAGGTGGGTAAACTGTAATTCCCCCAAAAAATTATTATGAGTTGTACAATTATGTCAAATGGTTGGATGGATAAAAGAGACAGAGAAGTAACAAATCTAAATATAAAACAATTATATTTAAAAAAATATTTGTTACCTTTTTTTTTTAATGAACTATTGAGCTTAATGTAAGAGGTTTGTTGAGCATGCTATTTTTTTTTAAAAGATAAATGTGTAAATCCTAGAAGAGGGAAAAAAATCCTTCAACAAAAAAATAAAGGCAAAAATGACATTAAATATTTGTGATAATTTGATAGTTACTATTGAAGTTGAAATTTGAACCATGAATATCATGGATATGGATGACAATTTTGCCCTATCCTGCCTTAGGCCTTGGCCACCCTCCACTTCATTAAGTTTTTCCCACTCCATAGAGGTGGTGGAGTAGGGATAGCCATATTATGGTGGAAGAAAGTAAAAATTATTGTTGAAAAACTGGGTAATGTGTATTTTTTTTTTTAATGCATTAGGAGTTTGGATTATGTTATTATGCATTAGAGTATTAGTGTTAAAGACTTGAATTGTATTATTAAATACTCCTATTAAAATACATAAATATTAAATTTTTTTGATTTTATTGTGATATTGTTGTCTTAAACACTTTGGATAAAATAATATGTATTATTTAATATGATAAATTTATTTGTAATTTCAAATAGTTATATGAATGAAACAAGATTTATTAAAGAAAAATGGTATATTTATAATATTTTCACAATATTTTTATAACAAATTCTAAGTGGTACGTTGTTACTGGTTGTTATTATTGGGGTAAAAAAGTAATGCTAGTATTAGATTCAAATTTAAACTAATAACAACTAACTGCTTATAATTTATTGTAAAAATGTTATGGGGGTAGCACCTCTCTTTATTAAATAATAAATTGTAGCAGTGGGTGGAGAAAATTGTCACAGGACAAGACGGTTTCATTGCAGTCCCTGACTCATGAAGTGGGAACTGGCAAGTGTCAACTGGTTGTTGAGCTACACAAATTCTTGCCGACGTTAAATGGTATTTACCTAATTAACCACCCCTGACTGTGAACTAGTGAAGCGATGAGTGAGTGAGAGAAAGACATAAAAAAGACGTAGCTGGCTCAGTAATCGCCACGTGTAATTTAAGATAAAATTGATTCCTTCTAGACTTAAAAAAAAAAAAAAAAAAAAAAAAAAAACTATAAACAACCAATAAAAAAAAAAACCCCAAATACCACACTCTCTACTCTCAAATCTCAATCAGTCAACCTATTAGGGTTTTCATCAACACACACACTCTCTCTCTCATCGCAAAAACCCATCGATCGATCCATTCGCTGCTCTTTCGATCTCCCAAAGGTACGTCTCAACTACACATCTTCTCATCACATCAACACTTTTCACAATTTCAACACTATACTTAAAATTATATAAATAAAAGCAAGTTTCATTTCTGTTTGGTTGCCGAGAAAACTTGATAAACTATACTCAAAAATCAAAATATCAGGGTTTTGTATATGCCTGGATTTTTTTGTCAGTTGGGATCTTAGAAATGACCCTTTTTTTTTTTTTTAATTATGTATAGTTAAGCTTGACTTGACCCGTTTGATTAATCTGAGGTCAACGGGGAACCCAAAATAGTAAAAAATTACTCTGTTTATAGATTTTCCTTTGTTTTTCTTAGCAACCAAACAAGGGTTATTTGTTGTGTTTTTCTTAGATATGTGATTTTTGTTGGTGGTTGAAAGTGCTGCATTAGATCTTTCAAATTGGGTAACTGTTTCTGTTACTTTGATCATAAGTAGAAATTAATTGGATATTCTGGAATGGATCTGGGTATTTTAAGTTTTTGTTGTTGGCCTTGAAAAATTTAACAAATAAAGCATAAATATTGGGGATTTGCCACTTTTCTGTTGTTTGAATTTTGATGTAGAATCATAGGTTGCCTTCTTGTAGTTTAGTCTTTAGTCGAGCATTTATTTCAACGACTAGTATAGTAGTATATTCTTTTATTCGGAAGCTTTTGGTAAGTTGAATGCTTCTATTTTTGTACCACATAGCACTGGGGCATTTTCTTTTGGGAAAATGGGGGCAATTGCTGCAATTTTTAGTAACTGGATTTGGGTTTAACGATTTTTATTCATTTCAATCTATCGTTTGTGATGATGGCTGATGGATCCCTTTGCTCATTTAGAATCTGCTAGTGTGTCGTGCTAGTAAATGAGCATGGAGCATATGAAACTTGTACATGAGGAGAATTACTGTCGGAATGCTTGGAACGAACTATTATAGATCTAAAACTGTTGTTTTTTAAATCTTTGTATTAGTTGACGGTAGGATTAGGCTCAAGTTTTTTGTTTTTTTTTCACCCTCTTAGATTTGATTAATCATTGTACTAGGCTTTGATTTGATGTACCCATAGTATACCCCGTGTACTTGGGCTACACTTTATTTTTTAATAGGTTAATAAACTCATTAAATTAAGAAAAAAATGAAATCCCAATACACAGGGTGTGTACTGAAAAGGCATAGAAGAGTACAAAAGAAAAAAAAAAAAAAACATGAGCTAGAGAAAGCTAGCCAATGTACGCGTTTTTCATATGAATAAATATTGTTATTTACCCAAAGAAGTGTTTTAAACCTGAAGGGCTTTTTTCTTTAATTAATAATGAATCATGATTACAAAGCAGGTGGAAACCAGAGCAGTAGTATTAATTGGATTGAATATCATTTAGAAGTATTATAATTAACCTAGCTATGAACTATAAATGATAATTGATTTTCTTAAAGTCATACATATGGTATGGTGACTGCTAAAGTTTTGAATTCACAACTTCCTTTGTGTAGTAGTATATAGATAATTGTATAGTTCCCTCAAGCGTTGGCTCATGTTGTAAATGATGGGCTTGGTTTGGGGTAGGCCTTATTCATATCTCACCAACCAAAGAATAACAGTAGGTGAATAAGAAAGAGAAGGATTTTATACAATCATCGGTGGATGTTGACTGGTTTGAGCATGATCATGCACACAACAAGATCTTCTCAAAAGAATAGAAATTTTTGAGCAACTGTTTGTATGGAATGAACCTGTTGCATTTGAAGTTAAATATAGCTCCATCTACTATTATGTGTCAATTTGTGTGCGTATAGATTTTGGCATAAGATTTGATTCTGTCATTCTGTCGTTAGTTTGTATTATTTGTCTCTTTATGTGGCTTTTGTTTTTCTTTTACCTCATATTTTACAGGGTTATGTATTATTAGATCATTTAATGCTTGTTTTCTCTTAGAGTTTGACTGTGTTTTCGATCTTCAATATGAGCATTACTCTGCTATTGTTTGTGGTTCATGTTTTTGGGGATATTTGATTTTCCTTTCCTTTCCTTTATTCCTTGTTTTATTGCTGTACTCATAAATTCTGATTTGATAATGATAACTATAGGACATTCCTCTCTCTCTCTCTCTCTCATTTTTTTTTTTTAAATTTTATAAATAGGAATTTCCTATTTTTATTTTGTGCTTTCCTTTTTCTTTTTTCTTTTTTTAAAGGTGGGGGTGGGGCGAGCTTGAAGGAATATGGAATGATCAAAGATATGGTCTTCTGATCCTATATTTAATCCAGAAAAATTACTTATCAGAAAAACAAAAACATCCTAGACAAATTAATTAGCGTCATATCTTATAAAATATTTTGTTTTATAATTACTTATTAGTGGAGATGAGGCTGTGATACAAAAATTCAAATTTCCTGTTTATATGCTTTAGTTTGTTTATACTTACCATGTTTCAAAAGCTTATGTTATATCTAATTTTTATTGCAAACTTAGACAGTATGTTCAGATAATAGTTAAAGGTTTGAGGAGCTCCAGGGACGAGTTTTGGGTTTGGTTTTCACAACTTTGCAAGGGGAGAGGGTGAAGAAAGGATGTCAAGTGGCAGAAACACCCATTGGTGTTACCGCTGCAGCCGGCCAGTTCGACTGCGCGGACGAGATGGAGCCTGCCCCAGCTGTAATGGAGGATTTGTTCAAGAACTTGATGATATGATGCGCGTCAGCCCATTTGATTTATTTGGACTGGACATTGATGAAGATCGCGATAGGAGGTTAGGGCTTATGGAAGCTTTCTCAGCTTTTATGAGGCAGCGATTGGCAGACAGAAGCCGTGGACATGATATCAGGGCAAGATCAGATGCAGTTCCGGAACATGCTCCTGGTTTTGGTCCTTTGCTGATCTTTGGTGGCCAAATTCCTTTTAGGTTGTCTGGAAATGGTGGAGTTGAAGCTCTTTTCAATGGAACTCCTGGGATTGGTCTTACACGGGGTAATGCTGGTGACTATTTCATAGGTCCTGGATTGGAAGAGCTGTTTGAACAGCTTTCGGCTAATGATCGGCGAGGCCCTCCCCCAGCATCTAGATCTTCAATTGATGCAATGCCAACTATTAAGATCACACAGAAGCATCTTCGTTCCGATTCACACTGTCCTGTTTGCAAAGATAAATTTGAGATGGGGTCTGAAGCAAGGCAAATGCCGTGTAATCATATGTATCACACAGATTGTATTGTCCCATGGCTAGTCCAGCACAACTCATGCCCTGTATGCCGCCAAGAACTGCCACCACCAGGATCGAGTAGTGGCCGTAGCTCAAATAGTCGAAGTAGAAGCAACAACTATAGTAGTAATGCCGATGGAAGGGAAAATAGTAGGGAGACTCAAGGAAGAAGGAACCCATTCTCTTATTTGTGGCCATTCCGCTCATCTACTTCTAGCTCTAATCATAATGGAGCCGCTGGAAGCAGCTCTCCGACTATCCATGAAAACAACCAGATGGGTTATTCAGGATGGCCTTTTGACTATTAGCACATGGTTTGTATAATTGTATTATTGCCATTGTGATTAAGATTATCGGGTCCAACTTGCTAAACAAATTGCTTGGATTCGGCCAACATAAGGGAGTAAAAAAAGGAGGTGCTTGAATTGAAAGTGGTTTTAGACCTTAAAGTCTACCAGACTGGAGTGTGTGTGCTTGATGATTAATTAAGCTCTTTTTTTTTTCTTTTTTCTTTTTTTTGTTATGTTTTGTAACTTGCTGCTTTTTATGTAAATGACTCTTCTTTTGTGAATTTCCTGTCCTGAGCCTCTTTAGTGTTTTTGACGCTGTGATTGCTTGTGTTGGTGAGAGCTTTTCACTTATTCCTGATTTATTTCTCAGCTTGGGAAAGGGAGATTTGATCCTTTGAATACTAGTTATTTTCGTGCGGAGACCACACGCATTAAGCCAAAAGCCTCCTGGGTATTTATTAGCATTCACAGTAGGCTCGCCGAAGGCTAAACCTAGCAAAAGTTTTGATTAACCAATGCTAAAATAAATACCGAACAAAAGTTGCGAATGAACATAGTACCACCCCAGACTTAATGAGCACTGTTCATTGCCAACGCTAAATTTAATTTAATTTTTATATTTGTTCTCTCTCTCTCTCTCTCTCTCATGCAGAGATTTGTTTAGCAATGGTGGTGGATGGGTCTCAATGGCGGCCACCGGCCGTGGTTAGTGGGTTTGGTGCATGGTTGTCAAAATCGCGATGTGGATCGTAGGATCACATGATTTTACAATCCTACCTCACCAAAACGTTTAGAATCGCATTAGGATTATAAAAATTGTAGGATCGCATAGGATTGTAGGATCACATGGGATCCTATCAAAACATAAATTTTTGGTTTTTTATTTTTTTTATGGGATAAATTTTTTATTTTGATGAAACTTTTAAGGGTTTCATTTTTCCATTTTGTGATGGTATGACCTTTTTTTTTTTTTTTTTTTTTTTTCTAGAAAATTATGTTAATTTAGGCAAATGTTTTCTAGTTTCTAGTTCACTTGTAATTAAAAATGAAGAATTTGATGTTAGCTTTACTGCCTTTTAAGCTATAATGTTGTTAAATTTGTTTAATCAGTATACTAATGTGTGTTCTGATATTACTAAAATGTCTTTTTATATATAATTTTTATCAATTATGCTTGTATTTCTATATTGATTGATTGATTTTTTTGAGCATGCTCTATAATTGTTATTGAGTGGTATAACTTGAATAGTTGAGTGTGAAGCTGTATCTTGATGTATTTCGTAACTCTAGTATACAAATATACAATGTCTACATAGATGATGAAATGAATGATGATTAGGACGGTGGTTATAAAAACCCTAGAATGCAAATGATTAAATATTCACTCTACCTTAATATTCCTCTTGCTTTTGGATTTCATATTGTAGTTAGCTAGTTTCCATTTCCTAACTTATTTTGAATTTTAAACTTGGAACTTAGAACTTAGAAAATATTTTTCATATGTGTTGATAAGTATTTTGGTACTTGGTTGCTAATTAAATATTTATTGAACTTTTTAAATACACTGGGTCAACACTTAAATATATTTGTTTCGTTAGTATAGACGTAGCAATGAATGGTATGCAAATTACATCATATGATGCAAATCTTTGTTTTTTTAATGGATGAATTCATAATTTACATGATTATTCAACATACAAAGTCACTATCAATGTGTGTGTGTGTGTGTGTTTTTTTTTTGGCTTTAAATATGAAAATAGCTAGGATCTTACGATCCACGATCCGATTCTACAATTTATGATCTCACCTACCTCCCATGATCTTACGTAGAATCCCTATCTTGATAACCTTGGTTTGGTACTTAAAGGTGGGTTTCTCTGGTGATTGGGTTTGGTGGTGCTTGGTGGTTGAAGCTGAAGTTGGGTTCATGGCGGAGTAGTGGGTTGTATGTGACGGAGTTAGGTTGAGAGAAAGGGGTTTTACGGTGGTTGAGAGAGAGAGAGAATAATTTGAATTTCAAATTTTAATTTAAATAACTTGAATAGAGTTTGAAATGACATTCTTTAAGGCTAAATTGCAAACTAAACTGCTGTAGTTTAGGGGTAATTGGATTTTACACTCTAAAGTTTTAGAATTTGGATTTTACCTTCTAAAGTTCTATTTTGTTTGCATCAACAACCTCTCCATCCATATTTTCTGTTAAGTGCCACATAAGCTTACCATGCGTGTTTAGTTCATCCAATAAAATAATGACACATCAGTTTTATTATGTCATGTCATTTTAATTATTTAATTATTTAAGCTAAACTAAACATATGTGGCAAGTTTATGTACCACTTAATGGAAAATAAGAATGGAGGGACTGCTAATGCAAACAAAATAGAATTTTAGAGGGTAAAATTTAAATTCTGAAATTTTAGGATGTAAAATTCAAACACTTCCAAATTTTATGGGTGTAGTTTGTAATTTATCATTTTTTTTTTATTAAAAAAAATCTATTAATGAGTTTACACTTTATTAATATTTGGATTTGAAATACTTCGGTGTCAGATGTTATTTCAAATCCGTAGTATCACAAGTGTTTGACTTTGTAAAATCTTCAAAACTCAAATCATCATATGTTGTTAAATTTATATTAAGTAATCCATAGTAACAATTGTTCTTCAAACTCCTTGATTTTAAATCCTTAAGTTCAAACTTAAGCTTAGGGCTTTTATTGGTCTTCGGTCATCTTAGGATCGATGACTAGCTAGCCTCTTAGGATAGATGACTAGCTAGCCTCTTAACCCATGGCTATTACTAAAGTTAATTCAACCTTATGTGTCTAAGCACACTTAGAAAATTCTACAAAACATCGTCCTCGAAACACATACTCTTTGCTAGGGGATTGGTTCAAAATCTAGTATTAACAATCTACACCCTTATAACTAAGTGTTGGAGCATTTTAATATTAAATAATTAAAATGAATAAATGTTATAACATAAATGTAAAGATGTGAGAGTAAATATAGAAGATGAGGAGTTAGTGAAAATGTTTAATCCTACATTGAAAAGAAGAGAGACTATTTTATTCTTTTTAATTGTGGTGATTAATGAGCTAACATGAATTGTCTCAGATATTGGACTAGATACGTGTGCACGGGGGAGGTGAAGGGTGGAGGTATCTAAATTGGAAATGAATCAGCCTCTTTGATCCTCCTACTTGACAGCCCATTCAGAGTAATTACCATATATGTTGGTGAGTAAATGGTCCAAATTAATACTCAATTTTTATTATGGAAAATGAAGAGCCATTAACCCACTTAATGGACTATTCGTTTGGGCCTTTTCATTCTTCAGAAATTCCTTATCTCACCATTAATTGTGTAACTCTAGCCCATCAGATTAATATCTAACAATTAATCTTGTAACACCCACTACATCAGAATAATGGACCTAATTAATCAGATTAATTTGGGTAGTAATTTCGTGAGGCCCATTAAGCCTATAAATTGACTCATTCAGACCCAATCCAAGTTACTGCAATATACACAAAAAAAAATAATAAAGAGGTTATTGGCAAGGAAGGGTGTTCTTTCTGGTGGAGCTTTGGGCTTGAACACTTTGTGCAGAGGTTGTTCTAGTCATACGACACTTGTTGAGCTGTTGTATCCTGAGGGAGACAAGTTAGAGAAGGTCTACACCGATTACAAAGTTTAGCCAACCAAGGGCTTGAATCTCCTTAAAGAGAGAGAGTGCCGCGCCTCAGTTCAAATAGTGTTGTGTAATTTCTTTCTTTACGTTAATAATATTCACAAGTATTATTCAGTTTCTCGTTGTGTTATTTCCATTATTATTGTGTTTGTACCAACAATTTTAAGGAGATTCAACACATGGAGCCTACACAAGAGAAACCAAATGAGCCTGTTGGAGATCTCAACAAGCCCTTTCGCTTTAAGGGAACCCACTTCAAGAGGTGGAAAGGAAAGGTCATCTTCTACTTAAGTCTTCTCAAAATCTCCTACATCCTCACTGACAAGAATCCATCAAAAGTTCCTACCGATGAGATGAGTGAGGAAGAATATAGTCTCCTTCAAGAAAAAATAGATAAGTATACAAAAGATGAATATAATTGTCACTCTTATCTTTTGAATTGTCTTGCCGATCATTTCTATGATTATTATGATACAAATTATAATTCTGCTAAGAAAATTTGGAAAGCTTTACAAAGCAAGTATGATACCGAGGAGGCGGGTGCAAAGAAGTATGTTGTTAGTAGATTTTTCCGTTACCAAATGGTGGATGGAAAATCGGTGGTGGATCAAGCACAAGACTTTCAAATGATCGTGGTAGAATTGAGATTCGAAGGCATAAAGATTGGAGACAATTTGGTGGTAGCTGGCATAATTGATAAACTACCACAATCTTGGAGGGAGTTCCAAAAGACTTTGCGGCACAAACAAAAGGAGACATCCTTAGAGACTTTGATCACACGCATCCGTGTGGAGGAGGAGGCTAGAGGACAAGATGCTCTCATAACACAAGAGAGCAATGGTAATTCCACCACAAAGTTAAACCTTATTTCGGCCAATAATAATATGCCCAAAAATCATTTTCCTAGAAATAGTCAATTGAAGCCTAAAAAAAGAGCCTTTAAAAATAATAATAGACCTCAAGGAAGGGGAAACCCAAATAAAAATTACAATAAGAACCAAGGACCCCTTCACAAGATTAATTTAATAGATCCTGTTTTGTTTGTGGCAAGAGTAGGCATATTGCTCGATTTTGCAAATTTCGGAAACATGAATCTGTCCCGCAGGCTAACGTAACCGAAGAGCCTTTAGTGGCTATGATTACAGACATCAATATAGTGCAATATGTTGAAGGGTGGTGGGCAGATTATGGTGCTAATAGGCATGTCTGTTATGACAAAAATTGGTTCAAATTGTACACTCCTTTTGAAGAAGAAAAAACTGTTTTGCTTGGTGACTCTAGCAAAACCAAGGTTCTTGGAGTGGTGAGGTTGAATTGAAATTCACTTCTGGACGCGTGCTAACATTGAAAGATGTTTTTTACACTCCATCCATGAGGAAGAATTTGATGTCAAGTTTTTTGCTTAACAAGGCTGGCTTCAAGCAAACTATGGAATCTGATAATTATGTAATCACTAAAAAGGGATTATTTGTGAGCAAGGGTTATGCTTGTGATGGAATGTTTAAATTGAATGTTGAGAATAATAAAGCATCTACCAGTTCAGTTTATATGCTTTCTTCTATTAATTTTTGGCATGCTCGTTTGTGTCATATAAATAGTAGATATGTGGGAATCATGAGTAGTTTAGGATTAATTCCAAGACTGTCAAAAGATTTTGAAAAATGTGAAACTTGTAGTCAAGCTAAGATTACAAAAAGGCCTCATAAAAATGTTGTAAGAAATACCGAATTGCTTGAGTTAATTCACTCCGATTTATGTGAATTTGAGGGAATTTTAACTCGTGGAGGAAATAGATATATTATCAGTTTTATTGATGATTTCTCAAAATATACAACTATTATTTGTTGAAAAATAAAAGTGATGCTTTTGAAAAATTTCAAGATTTTTTAAAAGAAGTTGAAAATCAATTCGGTAGAAAAATAAAAAGAATAAGAAGTGATAGAGGCCGTGAGTATGAATCAAGTGCATTCAACTCATTTGTTCAGTCTTTGGGAATTATCCATGAAACTACTGCACCATATTCACCTGCTTCTAATGGTGTGGCTAAAAGAAAAAATAGAACTTTAATTGAGTTAACAAATGCCATGTTAATTGAATCTGGTGCACCTTTACATTTTTGGGGTGAAGCTATTTTAATTGCATGTCATGTTTTGAATAGGGCACCACATAAAAAGTCACACACCACACCTTTTGAGATGTGGAAAGGACATAAGCCAAATTTGGGATATTTGAGAGTATGGGGTTGTCTTGCTTATGTAAGGCTTATTGACCCTAAAATGTCTAAATTAGGTATAAGAGCTACTACTTGTGTTTTTCTTGGTTATGCGATTAATAGTGCAGCCTATAGATTTTTTGATCTTGAAAACAAAATAATTTTTGAATCTAGTGATGCAATTTTTCATGAAGAAAAATTTCCTTTTAAATTGAAAAATAGTGGGGGTGAAGAAAATATTTTGTCACAACCTTGTTCTTCTACTTCACATCTAAAAAATCAAGAAAATTTTGAAATGGAACCTAGAAGAAGTAAAAGAGCTAGAGTTGAAAAGGATTTTGGTCCTAATTATTATGTTTTTAACATTGAGGAAAATCCTTAAAATTTAAAAGAGGCTTTAACATCACCTGATGCTATATTTTGGAAAGAGGCTGTAAATGATAAAATGGAATCTCAAATTTCTAATAGAACTTGGAAATTAGTAGATCTTCCACCGGGTTGTAAGACCATAGGTTGTAAATGGGTCCTTAGAAAAAAGTTGAAACCGGATTGATCAATAGATAAGTTTAAAGCTAGACTTGTTGCAAAAGGCTTTAAACAAAAAGCTGATCTTGAATTTTTTGATACTTTTTCTCCGGTAACAAGAATTAAATCTATTAGATTGTTAATTGCTATTGGTGCAATTTTTGATTTGAAAATTCATCAAATGGATGTAAAAACTGCTTTTCTAAATGGGGACCTAGAGGAAGAGATTTATATGGATCAACCCGAAAGCTTTGTAGAGCCTGGACAAGAAAGCAAGGTATGTAAGCTAACTAAATCCCTATATGGCTTAAAACAAGCACCTAAGCAGTAGCATGAAAAGTTTGATTCTTGCATGATTGAGAATGGTTATAAATCAAATGAATGTGATAAATGTATTTATTCTAAATCATGGAATAATTTACATGTTATTATTAGCCTCTATGTGGATGATATGTTGATTTTTGACTCAAATATGCATGTTATAAATGAGACAAAAAATATGCTTAAAAGCCATTTTGATATGAAATATCTTGGTGAGGCTAATTTTATTTTGGGTGTGAAAATTACAAAAACATGTGATGGAATATTTCTTGATCAATCACATTATGTTGAGAAAATATTGAGAAAATATAATTTTCATGATCACAAAAGTGTAGCTACTCCTTTTGATTCTAGTGTTCATTTATTTCCTATGAATAATGATGATGAGATTTTTAATCAAAAGGATTATGCTAGTATCATTGGTAGTTGGCGTTATGCTACTGATTGTACTAGACCTGACATTGCATATGCAGTAGGAGTGCTTAGCAGATTTACTAGCAAGCCTAATAAAGATCATTAGCTAGCTATTGAGCGAGTCATGAGATATTTAATTGGTAGCAAAAACTATGGCTTATTTTATAAAAAGTACCTTGCTGTGATTGAAGGTTTTAGTGATGCCGATTGGAATACTTTGTCAGGTGATTCTCTCTCTACCACTGGTTATATTTTTACCTTAGGTAGTGGTGCTATTTGTTGGAAATCTAAAAAGCAAACTATAATTGCTATTTCAACAATGGAAGTTGAATTAATAGCATTAACTTCAGCTAGTGAAGAGGCAAATTGGCTTAGAGATTTGTTATATGAAATTCCACTTTGGGAAAAGCCAATTCCACCTTTATTAATTCATTGTGATAGCACTGCCGCAATTGGTAGAGTTAAAAACCGTTACTACAACGGTAAATCCAGACCTATAAGAAGAAAGCACAGTACCGTGCGATCTTATTTGAGTAGTGGCATCATAACTGTGGATTATATTAAATCTAATGATAATCTTGCAGATCCATTTACTAAGGCCTTGGCAAAAGATAGAGTCTGGAATACATCAAGGGGGATGGGACTAAAGTCCATAGATTCATGAGCCATGTATGAGGATACCCAACCTAAGGACTAGAGATCCTGAGAATTGGGTTCAATGGGAAAAACGAATCATACGATGGTCGTAAGAAATGCACAATTTATTTATTTTTTAATTATTTATTTTGTAAATAATTTTTTAATTGTTCATCCCTATGATGTAAGTGCATTTATCCTGTAATGTGGAGAGGTTAAGTAAAAAACTCTTAATGAAATTTGTAGCTCGTATGAGTGGGGTGTCAGAATTACAGGAGCACCCTTGACAAAATTTCACCTATGTGAGTGTGGGGGTGGGGCCGCTCCCTATGAGATTTGGACTTAATCTCAAATACACTCATGAAACCGGGATCAGCACACGGCCGTAAAGTGCTAGCTATAAAAGCTCATGTCAACACTTGGGTTGTTATGTGTAAGCAGTGACACTTAATTTCCCTAAAGCAGTCCTAGTTCAAGTCGGAGACCACTACGACTTTGGAGTTGAGATCGCTGTTTTACTAAGTGAAGGTTCAATGCAGAGCACACCTTCATGATGCATAGTGACCCGTCTTTACCTGGTAATCTCTCTTTAACTAAAAAATTTAATATTAAAATGAGTGGGGGATTGTTGGAGCATTTTAATATTAAATAATTAAAATGAATAAATGTTATAACATAAATGTAAAGATGTGGGAGTGAATACGGAAGATGAGGAGTTAGTGAAAATATTTAATCTCACATTGAATAGAAGAGAGACTATTTTATTCTTTTTAATTGTGGTGATTAATGGGCTAACATGAATTGTCCCAGATATTGGGCTAAATACGTGCGCAAGGGAGAGGTGAAGGGTGGAGGTATCAAAATTGGAAATGAATCAGCCTCTTGGATCCTCTTACTTGATAGCCCATTCAGAGTAATTACCATATCCGTTGGTGAGTAAATGACCAATCTTGTAACACCCACTACATCAGAATAATGGACCTAATTAATCAGATTAATTTGGGTAGTAATTTCGTCCAACCAAGGGCTTGAATCTCTTTAAAGAGAGCGAGTGTCGCGCCTTAGTCCAAATAGTGTTGTGTAATTTCTTTCTTTACGTTAATAATATTTAGAAGTATTATTCAGTTTCTTGTTGTGTTATTTCCGTTATTATTGTGTTTGCACCAACACTAAGTTTGTATTAATGTTTTTTTTTTTTTTTTAATTAATTTATTTATTTTTTATAACATTGGAAATGCAAATTCATCGTCATATGCTAGCATTATTGTACTCTTATTTCAGTTTTCTAAAGAAAATTATTCTTCTAATATGATTTTTTTTTTTTTTTTACTATATATGGCTTGGTCAGATTTAACTTTGCGAGACACCAAATTTTTTCATAATAAAGAACAGAAGTTGACGTACATCGTTTTAATTTGAAAAACAAGGGGGAAAGGAAGAAGCATTTTGGAGTCATTTAGTTTTGATATGGTAGCTTAAATGGTGTATAAAAAGTTGTGATTAATGTTTTATATGATTAAATCTTTTTTTTTTTTTTTTTTGAGAAGCTATATGATCAAATCTAGTTCCATCTTTGGAATATAAAATTATCAATGAGCTTAGAAAGGATTGGAAAACGCATAAAAAAAAAACGATTGGAAAATCCCACGGTTTATAGCCCATTCACAATTTAATTAACATAGCTTTAACATTAACTAAGGCAGAAACAAAGCTCCTTACGTTATAAATACCTCATTTTGTTATTCTATTTGGCACAAGCAGGGATGGTCATGGCTAAAATTACTCAATTTCTTTGTATTTTTCTTATTCTCTTTATTTTCACCTTTCCTGCTGCATGATGGAAGTGCACAAATTCAAATACAAACGTTTTTGTTTTTATTGTTGTTATTGTTATTGTTATTAATTGTTGTTATTATTGTTGTTTTACACAAGTTTAGCCATTCAAAATAATTCCTGTAAGGGCACGATTCTGTTGAGGCCCAATAAGGATGTTGGGCTCGCACATGGAAGATCCCTCACAATATGATTTGTAGAGAATGGGCTTGAAAAGCTAGCCGTTGGGCACGGGGCGATATTCCGGTCTAATTTTGAGAGAAATTCATATAGAGAGAGGAGTTGGGTTTGAACATTCAAGCCCTATAGTGTCGCATCCCATGGGGTTGGGCTCCTCGGACTCTATCCGAGGAGCATTAAGGTCCTATTCCGGTTCCCCAACGGTGGGTGTTTTTCTGATCTGCATGAGTTGTTCCGGTGTTTTTCCCCATGGAGTCTCTTCCTGAGGTGGGATCGAAAGAGCCCCCCTTCTCCTTGGCTCACTTACTTTTCTTTTATATTAACCTGCGTTCGCTGTCCTTCGTCCACGTGTAGGGTCAACCTTTACAAGACTGATATTTGTCCCATCAGTCTAATCCCAGAATTGTTGGGGACGGTTGATAAAGCTGAAGAATACGGCTCTGTTAGGTGCAGAGCCTTATCTGGGAAGGGTAGTAAGGATAATTCTCCCAAGATATTTTAGATCTTCTTTCAAGTTTTAGTCCTATACCAGTTTTACCCTTCTTCTCAATGGAGCTTTGGGTCTGCCGAGGACTAGACTGTCCTCGGCTGTGTCTCCGGGCCATTACCTTTTTCGGCTTGGGCCTTTGGAATCCTCATGAGCAAGTGGGCCTGGCCCATAAATTATTGGGCCCCACAATAGCCCCTCAAAACCCTGCTATCCGACCTCCCGGTTGGAAGGGAGGGTTTTGGTAAACCCGGGCCTTTAGTATGGCTTATTTAATTTAGCCCCGCATTAATGTAGGCGGTTTTCCCACCTGTCCAGGAAACTCACCGGTTTACAAGGTATTCCCTTTAATTTGCTCGTGACCCGCTCCTGCCGTTTGGCTGCCCAAGACGCGCCTTTGATGATTTCCCTTTACGAGGCTCATTTACGTCCGGCGGCTCATCTGATGAGGTGGGGAAGTGGAACGGGCACATCTTTATTCTTCAGGTTTTTTTGGAAACTTGAATGAATTTAACACCTTCCGTTTTGCCCTTCCTATAAGAAGGCAAGTAGGAAGCCATCACTTTCGTGCAGACACCCTTCCGTCTTTCTGAGATCTGAAACCCTCAACCTCCCTTAGCGTTCACTTAACCCGATTGTTATTCCCCACATCAGAATACGTTTACCATAACGAGTGATGAAGGAACCATGCCCCTCCTCAAAACATCATGTTCTAATAAAGCTCGAAATGGCTCGGTCAGGGCAAGGATGGCGGAGACTTAAGATTTGCCCCACCTCCCTTTCAGCCAAAATCCGAAGCAGGGGCTCGTCACGTCAAACTTTCGTCGTGACTGAGTCGAGAACACCCACTATCAGCACCACCCGGCTCCTTACGAGCATACCTAACATGGCACCAGTGTGTTAGGAGTCAGGACTGAGGCAGGGGCCAAGTGCCTCTACTTCTTCCTCTCTTTGTTCACTGGTGCCCTCCTCCGCCTTCCTCTCTTAGTCTTCCCAGCACCAGCTCCGTCCTGGTGCTGTCCTTCTCCCTCTTTTGCCCCTTTCTCTTTCTTTTCATCTCTTCCCCTCTTCTTCTCCTCCTTCTCTTACTCATGTCCTCCATCTTCTTCATTCATCTCCTCCATCTTCTTCTTCCTTCTCCTTCAAATTCTTCTTCTTTCTCCTTCATCCTTTTCCAAAGAAGGTTCTTCTTTCGATATGAGCAATACTGAGGCAGAGATTGGAGAGACTTTGAAGACGAGTTTAAAAGACACCTGGCTATTTACTTATCTGTACTGCGAATGTTAGTGTTGCTTCGGCAGCTCACCTTTTGTATAGGCTTGTTTGAGCCCCACTTTGTACGTTGTAATAATTTTTCATATTAATAAAAATTGTTGTTATTCTACTTCGCATGTTCAGTCTCTATGTTTTTACAAATTTGCAAACGCTGCTCGGCACAATAATATAGCATTTGAATCGATGACAACCAAGGCCAAGATACTTGTTAATAAAAAGATGTCGACTTTAACAGAATTGTTTAACATAACAGTGTGTACCTGTGAATAACGATACTTGCCCGAAACAATGCCGAGATTAGAACTGGATGCTCTATTCGGTGTAGGAAATAATCATTCGAAGGTATATCACCCGCAAAAATGAACAGCCTCCTTAGGCTATTGAATAGTGGAGTGCCCCACCATCATCCTAACACTTTTATTGGCCTTAACATTTTACAGTATTTGGGTCGGAGATTTTCCCATCCGAGCAGTTGGTTTCCCCATAGGCTTGAGTCCGAGGACCATGCAAGGCCTTGGTTCTGTACAAAACTTATAATGTTTTTTTTTTTTTTTACTTGGTTTCCCATAGGCTTGAGTCCGAGGACCATGCAAGGCCTTGGTTCTGTCCAAAACTTGTAATGTTTCTTTTTTGTTCTTTTTTGTACTTGGTTTCCCTATAGGCTTGAGTCCGAGGACCATGCAAGGCCTTGGTTCTGTCCAAAACTTGTAATGTTTCTTTTTTGTACTTGGTTTCCCCATAGGCTTGAGTCCGAGGACCATGCAAGGCCTTGGTTCTGTCCAAAACTTGTAATGTTTCTTTTTTGTTCTTTTTTGTACTTGGTTTCCCCATAGGCTTGAGTCCGAGGACCATGCAAGGCCTTGGTTCTGTCCAAAACTTGTGATGTTTCTTTTTTGTTCTTTTTTGTACTTGGTTTCCCCATAGGCTTGAGTCCGAGGACCATGCAAGGCCTTGGTTCTGTCCAAGACTTGTGATTTTTCTTTTATGTACTTGGTTTCCCCATAGGCTTGAGTCCGAGGACCATGCAAGGCCTTGGTTCTGTCCAAGACTTGTGATTTTTCTTTTATGTACTTGGTTTCCCCATAGGCTTGAGTCCGAGGACCATGCAAGGCCTTGGTTCTGTCCAAAACTTGTAGGATTTCCCTTTTGTACTTGGTTTCCCCATAGGCTTGAGTCCGAGGACCATGCAAGGCCTTGGTTCTGTCCAAAACTTGTAGGATTTCCCTTTTGTACTTGGTTTCCCCATAGGCTTGAGTCCGAGGACCATACAAGGCCTTGGTTCTGTCCAAAACTTGTAGGATTTTTTTATTTGGTTTATTTTTCGACCATAAGCCCCTATACTAGGGCGGGGAAAGTTGACTTGAGGCCGGAAGCCCCTAGATATGCCCACGCCCTTGGCACTGCAAGGCGTAGCCCCTAGTAGAAGTTTATGCTGGAGTAGCAACTGTATGTCGCCGGAGACGGAGGAAACCCCTGGAATTTCTGCTTGCTAGAGAGTTGACTCCAACGCCACCTGCGCCAACGCGCAAGCTTTCCCACAGACGGCGCCAATTGTAAGGGCACGATTCTGTTGAGGCCCAATAAGGATGTTGGGCTCGCACATGGAAGATCCCTCACAATATGATTTGTAGAGAGTGGGCTTGAAAAGTTAGCCGTTGGGCACGGGGCGATATTCCGGTCTAATTTTGAGAGAAATTCATATAGAGAGAGGAGTTGGGTTTGAACATTCAAGCCCTATAGTGTCGCATCCCATGGGGTTGGGCTCCTCGGACTCTATCCGAGGAGCATTAAGGTCCTATTCCGGTTCCCCAACGGTGGGTGTTTTTCTGATCTGCATGAGTTGTTCCGGTGTTTTTCCCCATGGAGTCTCTTCCTGAGGTGGGATCGAAAGAGCCCCCCTTCTCCTTGGCTCACTTACTTTTCTTTTATATTAACCTGCGTTCGCTGTCCTTCGTCCACGTGTAGGGTCAACCTTTACAAGACTGATATTTGTCCCATTAGTCTAATCCCAGAATTGTTGGGGACGGTTGATAAAGCTGAAGAATACGGCTCTGTTAGGTGCAGAGCCTTATCTGGGAAGGGTAGTAAGGATAATTCTCCCAAGATATTTTAGATCTTCTTTCAAGTTTTAGTCCTATACCAGTTTTACCCTTCTTCTCAATGGAGCTTTGGGTCTGCTGAGGACTAGACTGTCCTCGGCTGCGTCTCCGGGCCATTACCTTTTTCGGCTTGGGCCTTTGGAATCCTCATGAGCAAGTGGGCCTGGCCCATAAATTATTGGGCCCCACAATTCCTAATTTGGAATCTATTGAGCTAAAAATAGTCATAATGTTATTGGGTATGGTATATCGTCAAAAGTTTTCTCATTATTTATTAAGAAATTATGTATTTTTATTGTGATTTGAATTGCACTAATTTTCATTACATTCACAAGGATTCTTATTTTAAACACTTCGAGGAATTTATGTATTTCACGGGTAATTTGAATTATTAAGTGCGTACACTACAATATTATTTGTAAAAAGAAAAAAGAAAATAGGGTATTTAAATTTGAATTTTACTCTTTTCAAAAAAAAAAAAAAAAGAATTTTACTCATGTTAGCTTTACCATTACAAATGCTACTTGCGCAAATTAAATAATGAGAATATTGAACATAATTTGCACTTATTATGATAATTGAAAGAAAAAAAAAATCAATAAGGAGCTCGACTACTTTAGAAGTTGGAGGTATATGATTTCTCTAAACACCATCCAAAGAAACTAGAATTCTCATTATGAATAGCAATGCTAACTTTCATAGCTTGAAAGGTACTTGCTCTCTTTCTATATCTGTGTCTGATATTCTTCAATCTTTATATTGTAGAACGCACACAGGACTCTCCTCTTCAACCAAGCAAAAGATACAAAGGGAGATGCAGGAACTGATGCGGTTGCTCTTATATGAAAGAATTTGAACAATGTTTATTTGTGTGTGGAAACGAACAGGCATATCCTGCATATTGCATAAATAAGAAGTGCTATTGTCTTCGTAAGTTACTCTAAAATTGTTTCTAAAAAATAAAAAAAGATTCTCTAAAATTTACAAATATTGGTTTAGACAATGGCGGGGCCACAAATTTATCTTTGAGAGATTGAATAAAAAGTGAAATGATTTTTTTTCCCCTTTGTATAAAAAAAAAAAAAAATAGATAGTTACTATGAGGAGGGGGATTTGAACCCGAAATGAATATCGGCATTGAAAACACCAAGAGGTGTCAGTTAGTCTAATTACAAGATTCTTGACTTTGTGTGTGCTGTATTGCTACTATGTACAGTGGTGTAAGAAGAAATTATAGCAACAATAATTTAAAATACAATTTCAATTCTTTACTACCCAATACTTATACTACAAAGAGTATAGTTATTAAATAAACTCGTGTGATGATTGACACAAAAAAATTGATATCTTTAACTTATTTTTAATTAATTATGACCTACGCACTTTATTATTTAAATTATGACTCATAAAGTGTAAGAATTAAATAAAGAGTAATATTATGGATACTACAAAGTGGGTTCTAGTTAGCTTAACTGGTAAAGTCTCTGATGGTTATATAAGAGATCTGGGATTCAATCCCCGCCTACACCAAAAACTATTGGTGTCTTGATCTGATGATAAAGAACTATCATAAGAAGTAGACGCCATAGGTTGAAACTCTCTCCAAAAAAAAAAGATACTACAAATTTTATAATATAAGTCTTATAAACTTATGTGTTACTAATTATATTCATTGTCACATTAATGTGTAACCCTTTTGTAATAAATTAGTAATTGCTTTAGCATCAACCACAAATAAAAACCCTTCTTTTGTTCTTCTTATGTATTTGAAGATAACTGCATAGTTTAATTTTATAAATATCCAATTAATTCATATAATTTTATAAATATCCAATTAATTTATAGAAATTATATTATTAGATATATAAATTTTAATTGTGATTTTTAGGCCATAACTATGAACAACTTCTTTGACGTTTCATATGTATAAACATGTGCACTTGTGATATTATTTAAATTCATGATCCATATTGTCCTAATGTGTCTCTACAACTAGGTAAAGAGGGACATCTAATCTGATTAGTATAATACCTTATATTGAAGATGCTCCCTTAGTTAATGAAGATGACTTCTATATCACTCTTAAGTTTATGAAATTTCACAATGATTCAAATTTTAATATATTTAAAACTGAATTTCATCAACAATGTGTTTTCAACAATAAAATTTTAAAACTTGTGCTTATGAATTTAGCCATGATAATATCGATAATAAAATTGATTTTTTATTGTGAAGAACATAAATCCATTAAGATTTTGGACTGCTTGAGAAGATAGAGACTCAATAATCGATATCTATTTATCTAACACTATTCCAAGAAACTAGAATTCTAATTTTAGCCATGATTTACGTTTCTTTTGTCTACTTCTCTTTTTCTTAGGTTATCTTTGTCTCTAACTATATAATATTATAGATACTGAAGGTTATTCAAATTTTAAGAGATGGAGGACATTATTGAAGTATAACCTCATTGATTATTTCAAGACTTTGCCCAAGAGGATAAGAAGCTTCCGTAGGATATGCCGATATGGATGATGTTTTACAATGTTGAGAGAGACATGCATCAAATTGGAACACCCAAACATCATTTGGAGTTTGCATTTTTTTGGGAAGTTCTACTACACATGTTATAATTTATACTAATAAAGGTTAAGTGATCAAAGGTTGCATAGAGTGCTATCTAGACATTAGTGCACAACTATTAGTTTTTTCCCCCCTAAAAAATAATGTTCATGCGATTTGTTTGTTTGTTATTACTTTGTATTATTGCATGATTGAAAAACGATAAATAAATAAGTTGTGTACCTATATATCACTGAAGTTAAAATTTGTTTGTAATAAAAGTTTGTAATTAATAAATAATAGATTTTTGTAAGTGGGAGGGTTTTGTTTCTGTTCCCATGATGGGTAGAGTTGGTTAGATCATTTCCCTTTCTTTTGTTCTTGTTTTAATAAAATCTTCTTATTCAAGAAGAAAAAAAATTTAAAAATGATCACGATGCCGGTTTGAATTCTTGAAAACTTAATAGTATTAGTTTATTTTGTTTTGTTGTAATCAGCAACGCTTTTGACTTTTGTTTTGTAAGGTTAGGAAACTGAGCAAAAGGCAATCAAATGAATAACAACGGTTGGTGACAATTTGTTACCCAAAGCAAATATCAAATATCCTTAGGGCTATAAATGAACCAAACTGCTTATGAACAGCTCGAGCTTGGTTAGAAAGAAAACTTATTCAAGTTCGTTTGTTAAAAAAACAAGTCAAGTTCAAGCCTTAAGTTTAGGCTTGATTATTAAACAAGCCAAGCTCAAACATAATAATGTGTTCGTGAACAAATTCGTGAACATGAGGGTTCGATTTAACTATATATATTATTATATTTTTATGTATATACTTGGCCTAAAAATATATTTATATAGACTTGAAATTAAATTGTATAAGTTTGTCAATAGGTTCATAGGATATTAAATTATTATTTGTAGTTTATTGTGATATAAACAATTTATTAGTAGTAAAATTTTATAAAATTGTAAAGAGGTAAAAAATTTTAGTCATGGTTTCATAATATATATGAAAAGAATAAGTTAATTAAGTTGATCGTGAACAAGCTCAAGCTTGCTCGACAAGAAAATGAGCCAAGGTTGAACATAAATTCTTGTTTGGTGATGAGCTCGAGCTTAGCTCGTGTTCAAAAAAAAATTAATTTTTAATACTCAACTAGGCTCGGCTCGTTTACGACCCTAAATATCCTTATTATCTTTTAAATAGAAGTTCAAGAAAATGGTAGATATCAAAATACCTCCTTATGCTTAGAAGGATTATCATTTATATAGCCTCCTCTCTTTTCAAATGTTATAGTACACCTCCTTGAACCTTGAATTATAGCTTACTTTAACCATTATTATTGACTAATTTCAAAATCACGACACACATGTGACCAATGGCCAAGATTACTACCCAATTTCACACTAATGACACTTGGTATAATTGTTACCACCCCACTAATAAAATGCTCAAAATATTTCATGCAATGCAAGCGTTCTGGAAAATGGTGGTTTTCAAAATTTTGAGTGTATATATATAAACATTGGATATATGTGTGCGTTGTAGTCCATGAGATACATTGTATGTGATTGAAGTAAGAATCCAGCTCAAAGCTTACGAAATGATTTCTGCATCAGTGCATCAGCCTAGTGTCACTTGATGCATTAGTGTTGTTAGTGAGCAGCATAATGCAGGAACTGTCCTAATTTGTTAGGAATTGGATGTTAGAGATGCTGTGTGTTAGAGATACTATTGAAGTGCCTATTGCTACTGGGATGCCATTTGTAATTTACTGTATATAGCTTGGTGAATGTAATGATCAGTTGTAAGCCACGTTAGTAGCAGTACTAGCTAAGTTGTTATCCTTGTACTAGGTTAGCATACAGAGGTCTAGATAAGCAGTCTTAATGTGTACGAACACACCCTTACAGTTACAACAACAGTCCTAATCTAAAAACTGAAGAAAATGCAGAGAAATATTAAATTTTAATTCAGGAAAAAAAAAAAAAAAAACCTGAATCTATTTGTTGGAACCCTCTGGCTTTAGGCAGAATTCCTACCAACCAAACACCAAACAGCCTAGGGTTAAATGTGGGAGAGGGAGTTAGAGGTAAAGGAGGCAACCAAAACACGAGAAAAAGACTAATATGATGGAGGCTAGAGAGCACAACGTGGAATAGAAGACAAATTGCAAAGACCGATGTGCTTCTAATACCTAAGTTTTTCTTCTCCTCTCTATGACTTTTTATTTATATTCTTCCATGAATTCTTAACTAGGATCGAGAATGAAACATTGTTAATGATTATCAGTATTTACTTATGAGATTTGATTTTTTTTCCAATAGTGATTTTTTTTAATGATTAAATTGTTCTTACTTCATATCAATTGACAAAGATAAGATTCTAAATATAGGTTCAATCATGTTTTTCTCATGATTTAAGATAATCTTAATCAATTGAATGCTTGGTTTAAAGTTGAATATCTCCTGAGATTTTTTTGTTAACAAATACAACTAATGATTTGATTTTATATTTGTAAGGGAAATAACATACTTTAGATTTTTATTATAGTAATTTTAATGATAATATCTTCTATGGTAATAAGACTGAATTCTAGATTATCATGTAGTTGCTTGGGAACAACTAATGACCATGAATATATGCAGATATGAATTAACAAGGCGAATTTCAAAACCTTAACTCTTTACTTTTGATTGTTTACCACTCTTCATTTCCTTTTATTATCTTTTTGGTTAGATTAATTGCTTGTTAGTTTTATTTAATTTTAAAGCTAGCAGCTTTTAATGAACTAGATAATAATTTATTTTTTGAGGTTTGGTTAATTTTTCTACATTCACATAAGTTCCAGTGGGTTCAACCTCACACAAGTCATATGGCATATGCATGGCATTTTAGGTGGCAAAGAAATCATTTTTAAAAAAAAAATATTTGGTCGTTAGCCATGTCAACATTTTTCATCCAACACTTAATAGCAGAGACTATTTTGACAGAATACCAAAATGCTAGGGACCAAACTGACACATTTGAAATTTTAAATTGACATATGGTCAAAATGTTAGGTACCAAATAGGTAATTTACCCACCTTTTATAGACAATATTTTTTGTTTTTTTATTCTTTATCGATTTCATTGTTTAGTTATAAATAAATAAATATATGCATGTATGTATGCATGTATGATTTGTATTTAAATAAATTATTCAAATTCTTCATTCTCTTAAACGACATTTTTATGATAACCAAAACTCATAAAAAACTTGTACTGAATATGTATAATTTATTCTCTAAATTTTATTGTAGATAATTTGTTCTCCCTAAAAATTAAACAATTTTAAAAAATAGTTTCCATCATTCTATTTCTACAAATATACAATTTTATCATTTTTGATGTTTTTGATTGATATTATTCTTTTTAGAAATAGTCCATATTTTCTTAGTTTTTTTGGTACACATAAAACTTTTAAGTTTCAAAGTTATTATTCAAATTCTCATTCTTTTAAAGAGGTTATTATGATAATCAAAAGTTATCATATAATCACAATTAGTACTACACAAATAATTGATAGTAGTCTCAACCCAAACTTGTATTTTCTCATTCTTAAGTAGGTACACCAAATTGGACAGAAGTGATTTGAAATAGGTCAAATTGACCGAATGGACCAAAGTGGACGCAATGGACCGAAGTAAACCGAATGGACTGAATTGGACCGAACATGACCAAATTGACCGAAGTAAACTAAAATATACCGAAGTGAACCAAATGGACCGAATTGGAATGAATTGACCGAATGGACCTAATTAGACTAAAGTGAACCGTAGTAGACCGAATTGGACTGAAGTAGACCAAACTAAACCAAATGGATGAAGTGGACTAAAATGGGCCGAATTTCGATCTATAATTATCATAGCAAGATTATCTAGAATTGCAAGAAAAAATATGAGAGAGAGAGAGAGAGAGAGAGAGAGAGAGAGAGAGAGAGAGAGAGAGAGAGAGAATAATAAGAAATTTATAGAAAATAATGAGAAGGAAAAAAGTAAAAATAAAAAATATAGTATTAACACCAAATTATCCAAGTCATGTTATGTTATGTAATAAAATAACATTATATTTTTATATACTATTTTTATAATACAATAGGATAACATCTATGAAATCAAAGAAAAGAAAAAATATAACAACTTAAAAACACAACTAAATCATCAATCCAAAGTAGAGTTCCAAATAATAAAAAAATTCATCAACCTAAAGTAGAGATGCAAGAAATTTTTTTTAAAAAAAAATCCACCAAAAAATGAAAAGTAAAAAATTGACAGGGAGAAAGAAAGAGAAATAACCTTTTGTGTGTAGGAAAACTATGTATAGAATGAGAAAGATAATTGTAAATTTATAGTAAGAGAAGGAGAATAAGAAAAGCCAAAAATATAGGAAGATAAATGGATAGAGGAAATGTGATATTAAGGTAGTTAATAGTGGGGAGATGAAAAGGTAAAAGGAAGAGGGAAAATTGGAGAAAGTATAACAATAAGTTGGTAAATCAATAAGAAAAGAAAGTTAAAAATAAGAGAAAGTGTTGGAAATGGATGGATAATGTGGCTGTTGATGTAGCTCAATAGGAGCGTAGAAATAATAAATGTTATGCTTCAACTTTTAGATATACATAGATAAATTATATAGATATGAGTAACATCAAAACATTTTTTCAAAGCATATGGATTGAATTAAAATAATTAATTGTATGTATATAGAAAAAATTGAAATATTAGGGTTATTTAATTAAAGTAATTAATTGTATATAGAAGAAAATTGAAATTTGTCCTAATACTACAAAACCACAAACTAATTAAACTATATATATAAAATAATAATAAAAAACCACCACCTAAGATTACATCTATCACCTTATCATAATTCAAATTATAATCGAACAAAGTGTTTGGGGTTTAGTAGGGAAAATGATTCGAACTGTGAGATTAGCAGCATATCGTAACTATCTATAAAAATAAAAAATAAAAATCAAAGAAAACGAACCCATAGAGACAGTTGGATTTGTCAAAATACTTGTCTAATGAAAAAGTACAGAAAATGTTACCTAATTTGTCAAAATACTCATTTAATGAAAATTTATAATTCTAGAATTTACATTAGATGCAACTTGAACATGAAACATAAGTGTGTGTGTGTGTGTGTATATATACACTATCTATAAAAGGATTCCCCTCTTTGGACTGGACTTTTATGTGGTTCAAAAATGCCTCTATACCCTATTTTAATAGGAAACAAACTTGAGGACTACTTAGTAAAAATATATGTCAAATACCACATAAAATGCCTACAAAATAGGTTACTCTACTACTAAATCATGTTTTCAAAACAAACTTATCCAAAAATTAAAATTAAAAAAAAAAAAATTTGATAAGTCCACTTTGATATTTCCCTCAAGATCACATTCCAAATTTTTTTTTTTACTTTATCAAGATTCACTGGTTTCTTTTATTTATTTTTTAAAATTTTTGGTTCCTTAATTGCTAATCTCACGTGCACTAGACCAAAAAAAAAAAGAAAAAAAAAAGAGCTTCATCGCATGCACAAAGCATATGTGATGAGGCTAGTGTATATATAAGCTTTCTATTAGAATTCTTCACTAAAATATTAACACATTTGTTTCAATCTAATGAAGATCAATAGTTGATCTAAAAAATTTATAACTAAGAGATCTACGACCAACCTTCAAGTAAGAACATAAATTCCAATCAAATAGGAAGTAGTGCATATAAGAAGGGAGACTACCTAAGAGTTCATTCAGGAGTTACCTCTCGGGCTCCCCTCATCCGGTGAGGCAGGGGGATCCCTTACGCTCCCTTGACTCTATATCCAAAAATGGAATCATGGAATTCTCTCCTAAAGCTGCGGAACTAACGACTCTATTAGAAAGTAGAATTAGCAACTTTTACACGAATTTTCAAGTGGATGAGATCAGTCGAGTGGTCTCAGTTGGAGATGGGATTGCACGTGTTTATGGATTGAACGAGATTCAAGTTGGGGAAATGGTTGAATTTGCCAGCGGTGTGAAAGGAATAGCCTTAAATCTTGAGAATGAGAATGTAGGGATTGTTGTCTTTGGTAGTGATACTGCTATTAAAGAAGGAGATCTTGTCAAGCGCACTGGATCTATTATTTAAGACTCAAAAACTGTCCTCTATGCACTCAAACCCACCCTACTATCTCAGTATTAACTATGAAGACCTTGATTTAATCTCATCTAGATCCACGCCTCTTGGAAGTGAGCACAGGTATGGTTGGGTTCATGCAATCATGCCTGACCCGCATCCCAACCCGATATAAATGCCATAACCCTATTTACCTGCACGCACTGAGTTTGGGTCGGGTCCCTTCTTGCTCCTCTTTTCTTTTTTTTTCTTTTTTTCTTTTTTAATGAAACAATGTAAGAGATTTTACTTTGGTTCTATTTAAAACTTGGGATTTACACTTTTCAATCATTAAGCACGGCATACGTTGACAAAATTTAAAAAAGTTTCTTACGGAAGTTTGGAAATGGTCCAAATATAATTGCTTTCAATTAAACTTGTAGTCTTGTATTCAAAATCTGGTCAATATGTTCAATAAAACTTGTCGACGGAAGGAAACTTCTGTCGTTTCTCGTTTATGGAAAGATTAACTGTCACGGGTTGTTTAGGGTTTGTAATTAAAATTAAAATTCTATTTCCTTCTGTCGTTTATGGAAAGATCAGCTGTCATAGGTTGTTCAGGGTTTGTACTTTAAGATATAAGTTCTATTTGTTAAAGCGATAATGTTTTATAGAAAATAAGTCATTTTTCAAAAAATATTATCTATAAAATTATCTCATTTTCTTATATTTAGTAACAATCTTAAATAGTTAAAAGATAATCTCTTAATTTTCCTTATTTAATTTACTGCAAAATAAAGTTCTTTTTTAAAAAATAAGTGAAAAACAATCTCTAATAATATTTCATATTTTTTTTTATGTTGAACAAAAATAGTTTTCGTTTTCGTTTGACTCATTTTTTCTAATATTACCAAATACTAAAAACAAGAAAAATTATCTTTATACAAAATTTTTCATCTAAACAATTAGAGCGTTAAGCAAATGAGTCCTCATCCAAACCAAATACCAAACTGACTCAACAAAAATTGTGGGTAGAAACATTTATTAACTCAAATATTGATTCATGCAAATAAAAAAAACAAATGAAACCCTCCAAAGGTGTAAAAACTCGGAAGAAGAAAAAAAAAATCAAAATTAGGATCAGGCAGGTCGGGTCATGCAGGTGAGATTCAAGACTGACCTGAACCCGAAACAGGCCCAAGCATGGGACCCGACCAGTCCAAAGCCCTTTGGACCGGGTTGTATGGGCAGGTCAGGTTATGCGGATTCCTGCTCAGCCCTACCAAAATACAAAACCAAAATATTCCAGATTTTACAAAAGTAGGGTGAGATATTTCTCATCCAAGAAATAATGCAATTAGAAAGAGTAAAGAAACAAATAGAAAGAAAAACTCAGTGCCATTTATAAATAAATTACATACAGAGATTATAACAAGTAGAGGTCAATACAATTAATCGCATCACCACCTGGATGTGAATGCCCAAAAGGGTTCTACACCTTTGATGCCATATCAAAACATCTGCTATTAGTTGGGAGTGGGAGACCAGGAAAGGAGATATATTAGCATATCATGTGGTTTCACCAACCACCACCCCCACCCCCACCCCCACCCCCGCCCCCACTTCCTCCCGACCATCCATTCCCAGCTTGGGACTGAGAAGAACTTCTCTTAGGCGCAGTTCCCCAACCGGAACCCCCATTATCAGTACCAGCGTCATTTGTACCTGCATCCCCCCACCCAGCATTTTCATTGCCACTAGCTCCACCACCCCAACTATTACCGCCGCCACTGCCACTGCCACTGCCACTGCCACCGCCACCCCAACCACCTGGGAAAGCCTCCCTGCCTGGTGAGTTTTGAACTTTAGCACCAGGAAAACTGCCCCAACCATCTTCTCCATCCTTGGTAGTTGAATCCCATTTGGGGGCATCATAACCAGAATCTTGCCTCTCATTGCCGGAACTATTTCCTCTGCTGCTGTTATACGAACCTCGACCACGTCCGCGCCCACCATATGGCCTAGGCAATCCACTTGGATGTCCATCTCGGCCACCTCCATTTCTATAATCATTTCGGCCTGTCAAATGAAACATGGAAGTCATGAATTATATAGGAACATGAGTTGTAGGCCTAAAATCTTTCTCAGAAAGTAAGACATGGAAAGGTCATAAAGGTGATTTTTCCATTCCAACGATTTAAACTATTGCTTTAATTCCAGCTCATAAAAAAGGCATGCAAAAGGTTTGTTTTGAAAGAGAATCAAAATTTATCGATAACCTTGTGACTAAAATGAGTACATTTGGAAGACAGTGATTAGTAAAAAATTTAGAACTATTTTCCGAGGACTTAAGATCAGATTTTATTAAGTGGGAATTATGATCAAGCCTATTAGAGGCTTTGTCCTAGTCAACTTGTTTTGAAAGAGAATCAAAATTTATTGATAACATTATGAATAAAATAAGTATGTTTGGAAGACAATGATTACTAAAAAATTCAAAACTATTTTCCAAGGACTTGAGATCAGATTTTATTAAGTGATCATTATTATGATCAAGCCTGTAAGAGGTTTTGTCCTAGTCAATTTTCCTACCAAACGAGGATGGGGAGAAAAACACTTAGAAAATACACGTTCATGCAAAGATGAATGTTTATCACCTTGCCATTCATTATTGTAAAAGAACGAAAAAAGAAGAGCAGCTCAAATCCAAAGAAAACGACAGGACTTTTAAGATCGAAGTGTAGGTCATGATATTTGCTAAACATTTGGCAGGTTTATCTTAGTAGAGCCAGATATGTCCAAAAATACAGTTCAGGAAGTTCAATACTTTACTATTTAGTTGCATATGTCAAAGAAAAAATTAAGAATGAAATTTAATTATAAAAAACAAAATCAAGAGGTTAACAGTATTACAAAAAATCATTGGGATAAAACACATACAAGTTGCAAACTGAAATCCCAAAATAAACAAACTTATATAAAAGGTTTGCATACACTAGCATTGTAAAATGGACAAAAACAAAAAGAAAACAAAAAGAGGAATGGACCATAACAGAACACGGTAATACAAGTGTTGATGCATAAAATATACAACTATACGCAATTGATATTTCAGAAGAATTTACCTGTTCTTGAACCAGGTGTAGAAGATCGATCCCTGTCATAAGATTGACCCCTCCAATTATCCTCATCGGTTGAACCACCCCAGCCACTACCCCCAGATGCCCCTGAAGAGCCCCCAGTTGCAGGGCTTCGCATTGGCACCCTAGCAGCGATCGATCTGAGAGATTGTGCTGACTGAGGATCATCAATATGTCTCTGGAAGTATGCTACAAGCCGATCAATGTCCTCAAACATCCTTTTCCGGAATTTAAATCCCTTTGGATATAAACCAATATACTCATGGTGTGGATTTGTACTCCTTACATAGGTCAGGATGAAGGTGCCTGGATGCTCATGTGAGATGCCAAAACAATAAACTATCCTTGTAGGATTTTCTGATTTCTCAATCCTTAGGAGTTCATCAACTTCTGCTTTTGTGCCCTTCCTGAACTTTCGATAACCTAGCATTGCTTTCAAGTGAGACACCAAGGGATCAACATATCTATCCATCACCTACAGTTTTTTTTTTTTTTTTAGTTAGTAATAAGCAACTTCAGGAAGGTAAAAAACAACATTTACACACGATGTAAACAGCAAAATCGATTTTCACTATGTTTATGCCAAGATTAAATCCAAAAGTGACATCAAGAGGCCCAAAAGCCCATACCCTTACCCCCAATGTGTAACTACAACAATAATATAATATTATTTTTCTCCAAAATCATATATACTAATTCAAATGGCTATTTGTCTACAAATTTGTACACTAAATCCTTATGCTGCTGTGATGTGAAGAGCAACACTCCACAACGGATGTCTTTCTTACTAAAATTAGACTAATATCTACTCATTTAGCAATGAGAGCTCACAACCTTTGGAAACATAAAAAGGGATTCCATCTTTCCCTCAATAATTATAACTATATGATATAAGTGCCATTAGTTCTACTCATTCAAGATGGAAGGTATTCCACATATAAGCTGATTTGGTAGGTAATGTCAATCATATCCAGCTCACTTTGATTGCAAAAGCTCCCAAGTTCAATTCTCAGAAGGCCCCATTAATCAATATCGATATTGTAAAGATTACATATAAAATATCAAGTTCAATTCAGAACTTAGAGCAGTTCACCAGTGTCATCAATATGTAACTTCAATAAACAACAACCAATCAGAAAACACCCCTCTAGAGAAAAATACTAACCTCATCCAAATCCTCGAAAGTGTCCTCCCCAATTTTCAATGACTTCCCAATACGAAGTAAGCTTGTGATGTCCTTGTGCTCCTTTCCACCTTCAACTATGTCCTTTTGAGCATAAACTCCATCATAAACTTTGAGAGTTAGAGTTAGATGAGAAGGTCCATGGCGACTGGGACTGATGATACTTTCGCCAGGATCCTTGTCAGACAAGAACTGTAAGATCCAATCAACATAAAAATGTATTATAATCTTGCAAACATATTAAAGCAACTATAATACAAAACATAATACTAAACCCTATCTTGGTGCCTTCCAGAAATGATATGCTATGACTTAAATCCTATAATTCAAGTAGAACAATTAAGAAGAATCTCAATTTATTCACATCTGAAAAGCAAGGAAATTTTTAAATCTAATTAATCATTTACGAAAATATATCTATTAAGAGGGGGGGAAGAGGGGGTGAGATACAATTTTGTCCCTGAATTCTGGTCTATGTTTGACAGCAATGGATGAAAAGTGGTCAAGGCCAAGGTTATAGGTTCAAGGCATCAAGCCCTACTAGGTGTATGCACGCATAACTTACTAATTAGAAAATTTTAGATACATATTATATGCTGAAATTACAAATATATCCTTTTTTTTTTATAAGTACAAATATATCCTAAAACTTATAAATGCAGAATACTCCAACTAGATTCCTTTTAAAAGTATAAATGATCCTTGTTACTAAAAAGATTCATAATTCCAATAAACATTAAGCACAAATTATTAATACACATGCTATTAAATGTTTTAGTTGACAACATACCTCCTTTGCTTCATCTAAGGTAATATTCTGGAAGCGGGGATGAACAATCATCCTTGGCTTAAAATGCTTCTTTGCAAGCTCCTTTTCTTTGCGAGCTTTGTCTTGCTCACTTTGTAGCCTGCTTCGGTCTTCATGGTAGTATGGATCGGCGTTTCTGACATACTGAAGTCGGTTACTTCGCATCTCACTCTCTTTAGAAACTAGGAAGACCTGGTACCTATTCTTTTGAATTGACTTAATCTTGCAAGTGAGAATGTCACCTTCATGTAGCCTGTCAGACAACTCAGCCTCCCTCCAGTCATCTGAATAGTCTTCCTTCATGAGCATCCCAGTCAAACCAGATTCAAGCACACAAATTGCTTTTTGACCTTGCACCCTACGGACAGTGGCTTGCACAATTCTTCCCTCAGCAAGGGTCTCCTCAGTTTCACCTGAAATCATATAGAATTCATCATCTTGACTAGGCTCTTCATATTGCTTGCGCCAATCCTGAAATCCCTGCATAAGTTCCCTTTTTATGTCATAAAAAGTTTCCCTTTTATTCGCACGGTTCTTGCCATTAGCATATTCATCAACATCAAGGCTTCTCAAAATACTAGGTCGATCTCTAACATGCTCTATTGCCATCTCCAGTGCATCATCATCATCATTTGTATCACCTCTTATGTCCTCGTCATAAACGTCTTTGGCCAACTCTTGTGCAAGATTATAAGATTCTGGATGTATTCTTGTATCATCTAGCAAATCAATGAACTGGCTGCTGCTAGCAGCCAATCCACTCCGCCGGACACGCAAGAAACCAACCGAATTGACAAACACCTTTTTACCAAGTCCATGCACCGTGACAAAGTCCTTTCGAGTAAATATTGCCCCAGCTCTTACCAAGGACCTCTGCAGAGATGCTGCCTTCCTAGGACCAAGCCCAGAAATGAACTGTAGAGGAGCAAACAACCATTCATGACTGATAGCCAAATTAATGTCAACACCCACTTGGTTTGTTACGTCTACCAAAACCTGTTCAATCATTCCATATTTCTCATCTGGGTTTAAAAAGTTCTCTAGCGAACTAAGTTTCCATGATAAGATCTCCCTTCCCGGTCCACATAGCGTCGCAATCATTGCCAAAGGATTTTGCAAATATCGCCCGAGAGCGACAGCCCGTTTAACAATGCCTAACAATACAAGAGAACAAAATTAATAAAAGAAGTCTAGAAAGCATTAAAAATAAGAAAGGTAATGAAGTATGTACCTGATTGCCCAGGTAGCTGGTCAGATGAAATCCGAGAGTTCTCATAAAGGCGAGGTAGACTCTCATCCCCATATACAATGCTTAACCCATCCATCTCATGCCCAACATCTCTGGGATTTTCCTCCACCATCTTGAAAATAATCTGATAAACACACGGTAAACTAAAATAAGACCACCTCCAACAAATGAGAAATTAAGAACATGAACTGCAGAACTGTTCAACACAAAAAGAGAATCTTGAACTATCATGTAGTAATTTGTCATTGATTCGACACAAAAATATTTAAGAGATTTATAAACTGCAGCATGACAGATTAGCAAAAATAAGAAATAAAAGGAAAAAATAATTGCACCATCTCAAAACCATTCTTGGAGCCTCTTTTTAGGCTTCAATGAGTACCTCAATCCACAAACACATCCCACAAAATCCTCAACATCAAAGCCCAAATTTAAAATACAAAAATGATATCTAGTACCTCAAATAAGAAAAAAGAAAGAAAGAATAAACTCTAAATAATTTTGGCTATAGTCCCCACAGATAAAGTATCATGTAGTAATGGAACTCAAATCAATGGAAAAATGAAAGATATTTCTATGACATCTAGGGCTGTCATCAACCCGTCAGACCCGACCCACCCGCCTGACCCGAGAACCCACAGGTGGATCTGAATGCCCAGACGGGTCAAGTGCAGGTCTGTTAATTTTAAAAATCGGTTTTGCGGGTTGGTTCCAGGTCCCTTGAATTCTAACCCATATACACCGACCCGACCGCCCAAAATTTTAAAAAGAAAAATCTTTGACCTGGGTTTCTCATTTACGCAAAAGTCTGAACACGCATTACACGCCTCCTCATCCCCTTTCTCAAAAACAAAAACATGCCTTAAGGCCTTCAACCATTATTAGTTTCAGAAAAATTTCTCTCTCTAATCTCTCTCTCAAATCCCTAACCCTAACCTCATTACTGCCACCGTCGTCCTTCACCAAGTTGGGCTCTACTACCGTCCCTAACCCTAGCCTCCTCACTGCCACTGTCGCCGAGTTTGGTTTATTGCCACCGTCACTAACTCAAATTTCAACTTGAAACTCCACATATTGATGAATCCCTCCTCTGATGTACTTGAAATCTCCTCTAATCTTGTGCAGTCTGTGGGTTAGTAAAAACAATGTTTTGTTTTGTTTTGCTTTTTTAAAATTGTACTGATCTTGTGGATGATCTTGTGGATGTGGTGCTGGTGGGGGAAGGAATGGTGGTGGTGATGTGGGTTTAGTCTTTTTTGTTTCAGTCTACAGATCTGGCGTTTTTGTTATTTGGGTCTTTTTTGTTTTAATCTATGGATATGGTGTTTTTGTTATTTGGGTTTTGATTTCTTTGTTGTTTGGGTTCTGATTTCTATCTTGTTGGGATTCAAACCCAAAATCACCCGTCAGTTTAGACCCGCTCAACTGATGACCCGCACCACCAGGTTCAACCCGAACATTCCGTCGGCCACAAGTCCCTTTTCCGTTCACCCAATTCGATCGGATTGGTTGCAGGTCAACCACAAGCCCGATCCAACCTGACCCGTGGACAGCCCTAATGACATCCCAAAGGGGCAAAATATAAAAATAAAGACATTGAAATACATGCTTAAAATCTTATGTTTACATCCACTACTAAAAATAAAATAATGAAATGAAAAGAAACGAAAAATTAATTCTCAGGCATAGAGCCATTTTAAGAGGACAAGCAGCTTACTGTTATCATACTGATATACCATACATTAAATGATTTCAAAAGCATCTTTCTGCCCAAAAGAAGTGAATTCCTAGAGTGTTCTACACCCCCCCCCCCTCCAAAAAAAAAAAAAAAGAACAAACAAACAAGAGTTTGCTACATAATTCAAGAATAAACACACAAGTTTTATTATATGTATCACTGTTAACTGAAGGTTTGACACCTATTACTCATCAATATCAACCAAGTCAAGTTATAATAAGCCAGTCAACAATTACATGTCATGGATTTTCATTTCAAGAACAGTAGCAAACTAAATCAACAAAACCAACAAGTGTCATTCTCAATCCATTCCCTAGTATAAATTGATGCTATTCAAGCTCTATTTGGATAGCTTATTTTTTGCCAGCTTATTTTACTATTCAACTTATTTTTGCAACTATTCATGGATCTCACTGCACTTTTTAGTACTATTCATGGGTCCCACTGTATTACTTCAGCTAACTTTTACTCTCATCTACAGTACTTTTAGCAAAAAGTTTTCAGTTCTAACGAAATAAGCAGATCCCAAACAGGCCTTCAATCTATTCACTTCTCAGAACCATTAGAAAATAAAAAATATATCCAAACATGAAAAAATAAAAGATAACAAATAGAGTTCTAGTAAAAGAAAATGAAACATTATTGGAGAACCATAGATTACACATCGTAAGTTGTAAAACAGATTAGCTTTTTTAAATAATACTTAGTAATGAAAAAAAGTAAACATCACTACTTCAAAACATTAGGTTTCAGATCTTTTAGAATTAAATACGATTAAAAAGAAATATTGTTAAAACCTACTTCAAAACACAGTGGTTTTGAAGCCACAACCTTACCCTCCAACCATTCTTATGGGGGGAAAAGGTGTTGTATAAGGTGAAACACCATTACAATTATCCATTTCAAAAGATAAAATAAAATTCGGATAGCACTAGTTTCGTAAGAAGCGAAGACACGACGACAAATGCACATTGCATCACACTTCCTTGCATAGTTTAATAAAAATGTTAATGACAATATAATAAGAAATACCTGAAAACCATGAGATCCATAAATTACTAAAACTAAACAAAGCGCTAAAGTTCAGGATCTCAAGATCAATAACCACAATTCCAAACAATAAAAATTCAATGACTACCATGGAAAGATAAATAATGTTCACCTCATATATATCCTCCTTCAATCGGGTACAGGATAGATTTACAGCTCCTAAAACAACGACATGTGGTTGGTGATCTGTCATGAACTTCAATACACGTTCTTGATCATTTTTCTTACGTTGTTGGTCATTCACATTTTGGGACCGCAAAGTGAGGGACCCAGTGTAAAGCACATCCAGCACCTCACCTGATGAATCTAACATTACAAAGGTAGTAGCTGGCTTTCCAGGGCCCCAACAGCAAGCCATGACCCTTGGTGCAGCTTCTTCATCTGAGTTAATATCAGTTTCCTTCCGTTGATATGGGCCCACGGAAACTTTGTTCCACAAAACATTCCCATACTCCATAAGTAACCAGTTTTTCGCTCTACTGGTCAACAAAGATCTTGCTTCTTTCTCCATGGAGGGCATAAGAAACCCAAAAAGTGCATCCTGCAATATTAATTTCCTCTGCTCATTCCATAGTTGAGCAGATTTACTAACACCATCACTAAGATAATACTCATTAAATTCATTTATTAACTTCTCCAGATCCCTTTCTGGCATCTTAACCGTAACTTGAAGAAGCCTCTCCTCTTCAGCCTTCTGAATGAGGAGCCATTGTGCATCATCAAATGCACTAAGAGGCTTCTCGCGCAACCACTTCACCCCTGCAAACTGATGGAAAGAATCTATTGCCAAATTCCCATCAGGTGTTGGACAAGTTGATACCACAGCATGATCCATAAAGTTGCTACGGACATGTTTCCTAACACATGGCTCACAACTTATCTCCACAGCTGCCTGGAACAAGTCACAGACAATTGCAGTCAAACTTAGAACATAACCGTTTGATCAAAGCATTGAACTGAAAAACAGTTGCACTGATGCCTATGTAGTACAAAAACTAGCATACCATGTGCCTAGCTCCTTTAAGCACAGCTTGAGGTGTCTCAAACATTGCACATGTAAAGTTAGAAGCCATCTCCTCAGGTGTTTCCTTAGGATCCTCCAACTCATCATTTCTCTACAAACCAACAACATAAGAACATTAAGCCTTTGTTCAACAGAATAAAAATTGCAAGGCAAAAGTAACCTACCATCTTTTCTAATGATAGCTGCAATCCAAATTGCTCAGAGCTGTAACCAAACTTGTTTGCAACCTCCCATAGACCAGCTTTACTGCAAATACTATATAGTGATTTCCTCTTGGGCCTCTTGTATTGTCCCTCATCCACTCCCACTTCACCCGAAGGGAAATGTAAGTTAAACTTGGAGTCAACATCATCAACCTCCCTTTCTGATCCTGCTGCCTTGAGTGACTTCATAATTGAGTCAAAGAGTTGCTGATTTAAATTGAGTCTTGTTACATCATATACACGCCGAGATTCTTCCTCAAATCTCTTATTGTAGTATGACTGAAGAGCACTCTTTCGCTTCTGAAGCAGCAGCCACTTTCTATCCAAGTCTTGAATTGCCCAAAGTACCTTCATATATGCAAATATCAGTTATTCACTTATTAGTCTTGCTCTTAACAAGCATAATTTTCTTTTTTTAATTTGAGTAAATATTTCATCAATTAACATGCCAGATCATCCTATGAATAAAAAATTCACCTTGTGCCACTTTAGAGTAGGTGTCTTCTCATTCTTATCCTGATTTTCATCATCATCTTCTGGCTGTTCAGGATCTTTCAGGAGACTTAGGCACTCCTCCTTTCGATACATAGCAATAAAGGGGATCTGAAGGCATGAAGAAAACGCCAAAATAATAAGATAGAGATCAAATCAAAAAAAGAGTGGCTTCCAATGTAGATTAATGAATACTAACATCTAGTTTTTGCACATGCAGTAGGTCCAAAAATCTCATGATATCATCTTTCTTAATAGACAGATCCCCCCCTTCCTTAACAGTCCCCGTGCCTCTCTTGCCAAACAAAGGTACCGTACCACTTTGGAGTTGATTATATATCCAAGCGGTCTCTTCAACTATACTATCATCCAATGGAGGAGAACCAGTGCTCTCCTCAGATATCTGAAAAGGAAAATTATTATATACATGTTATCTCACATAAATGAAATAAAGATATATCTCAAAAGGCCTGTCAAACCTGCATTCTTTCTGGGATGTCAAGCTCCTTAATCTGGTCATCCTTCTCTGTCATATACTTCTCAGAAAGAACAATTGGTTCAAATTCATCTTCCAGCCTCCTTTCCCTCCATTCAGTAGAATCTAAACCTTGCTTACGGAGCTGCAGGAGTTCATCAACATCACCGAATATTTCATGAGCTTCCTGCAAAGCTGATGAGGAAACTCCAGGCGCCCTCCTATTCCCTCCTTTTTTTGGCCGCCTCCCTCCCCTACAATTGAGCCACTTAGTTCAATTAGTTTCTTGGTAAAACAATAGAATACCTCAGTATTGAAGAAACACACAGAGAACATACTTGGGAGGAGCTCCATGCTCATCTTCTTCGTCCACAATAAAGTCAGCCATTTCATCCTCCTCACCAATGTCTCCATCCTCTTCATCTTCTGCTTGTTCCTCCTCTTCAGCAATGTCCTCAAGCGGAGCACCTACTAAATCACAGCATATTGTCAGTCAACAGTCAACAGGCACCTAAACCAACAAATTTTATAAGACAATACCTTCATCATCACCAAATAAACTACGCTTAAGCTTCTCCTCTGCAGTTCTCCCACCTTTTCCACTTCCGAACATCTCCTCCTCATCAGATAATCCAGAGGACTCCTCAGAAACCCCCTGAGCTTTTTTCAGCCGCTTAAACTTTTTGCTCTGCTGATAAAGATTCAAGATAAAACATCTACCATATGAACCATTATACTTTACACGTACACAGCTCTACAAAAATTTATAATAAAGTCAAGAGGATGAAATGAAAAGATATCAAGAAAGTTCAAAACCTTCCAACGGGGGATGGTTATATTGTTGTCCTCCAAGAGCTCATAGTCATCTTCATCAAGTGTATAATTCTCTCTAAAAAGTGGAAATAGAAGTTGTTAGAATCAACAACTTACCTACAGTCCGGGTTTTAATAGAATAGCTAAAGAAATGGAAAAAAAGATTTGCTATCTAACACAATTTCAAATTTGAAAGGGGAAAAAGGGAAAAATATATATCAACTAGCCATAATATTTAATTGTTAGATCAAAAAGATGACAATCATTTGTTTAAATCAGTATCAATTAAAAAAACACAGGTATTTATCTCTTCTTTTTTCTTACTATTTTCACATCAACAACCCATTCCATTTCTTTTTTCTTTTTAATTTATCGCTTTTTAACTTATACGTGGCAGAATTTTAAGGGGTCATTTTTCCTAACGTGGCAGCACCTCCTTAAAGGCTTCTACTATTATATATAGTATTAGATAACAGCCAGTGGAAAGAAAATCTACTTTTTCTTCCGTTTCTTCTTCCTCTGTCTCTCCTCATCACTGTCTGCCCTCTCTTCTTCATCTTGCTCCTCTTCATCAACATCATCCACTATAAATCCATCCTTCTCATATTCATCCTGCCCTTCTTCTGCACAAAGAAATTAAAAAACCAAAAATAAAAATAAAATTATTCAGTCTCCCCCACAAAATGCACCAAGATACTTCCAACAGAAGGTAACTGCATACATCAGAACAAACAGCTAAAAGTCCAAATAAAAATCCAAATTACATTGAATTGCACAACTATCACAAGAGTGGTACGGAGCCACTACGAAGAAGTTCCCAGAGTTACAAAGGAAACTTCAAGCTCATATTGGTCACGGGTTGAGAACGGGAATTGAACTCTATGAGATCAAATCTCCCGTTGCTCCTCGGTAGTTCAGTGGTAGAGCAATCGGCTGTTAACTGACTGGTCGTAGGTTCAAATCCTACTTGGGGAGATTTAATTCATTCCGAATTAAAGAATAAACATCTCACTGAGTGCCACGTAGTAAATTATATAAAACTGACCATGACTGTACCAATCAGAACATAATTTTGATGGGAAAAATTAGCATGTATATAATTGATTCATATACAAACGAAACAATCGTCAATTCTTCAGAATCTCAATTAACAATAACATAAAATTTCATGTCAATTGAAGTTCACAGACTACAAAAAATTGCTAAAAATGCTTAAAACCAATACCAAAACTGTGGTCAACCACTAGAATTCAGATGGAAATAATTCCAAGATGAACATATATTATTTGAGAAAAACAGATTTCAGAAATCAATTTTTCCTACAAAAATTCTTCGGAAACCATACTAAGTGTTATCACTTTGGACAAATACAAGACTCAGATTCTTATGTCTTATCAATCAATGTTGCTTCGTGGAAAAAATTAATAATTAAATAATTAAAAATCCACAATTCAATTACAATTTCTCACCAACCAAACACAATTAAATCCAAGCCCAGCCTCTAAACTCGCACTCCAAAATTTCCCATCAACCAAACAGACCCCATCAAAGGGGAAAAGAAACTTCTTACTCAACATGCAAACAAACAAAACCCTAAATCGAAAGACTTTGACTTTGAAACCCTAGTCCACACCAATCAATCGCATTAAACCCCCAAACCCAAAACCAAACAATTTAATAAATAAATAAAGCGAAACCCTAGAAACCGTACCATCTTCTTCGTCCTCTTCATCCTCATCGCGACCACCTCCACGACCATCGACGTGTTCCCTCTCGTCCTCGTCCTCGACCTCGAGCTCATCTGTTTTTCAAATCCAACAGCGACCAATGTGAGAAACCCAGAAAAATCTAGGGCTTAAATTTGTCCAAAATCAAAATACATAGAGAGCGAGAGAGAGAGAGTAAATTTGGGTCTTCAAGGGCTTACCTTCTTCATCAGAGACTACGTTTTTGCCCATTGTTGGAGAAGAAAATTAGGGCAAAGAAGACGAAAAGAGAGTCTGAGCTCGTAGAAATGTGTGTGAAAGAGAGAATCTGGTAAAGGACTGTGCGAGTTTTTGTTTAGTGTAACGGGGGACGATAGAAATTTATATAGAAATATGAATTTTTTTTTTTTTTTTAAAGGGAAATGTGAATTTGTATAAGCGAGAGCGAGACAACAAATAGTGGCGGTTCGAGTGTGGGAAAAAACACTTTTTGGTCCTTAATCTTGTGTCTTGTTCCTCATGTAAAAACTAATCCATTCGGTCCTAAAGTTTTTGAAAGTATTGCCATTTTAATCACTGCCTCGTCTAGTGACCAAAAAAAAAAAAAAAAACTAGTTTATGCGAGATAGCTCAATTAGTAAAAAAAATAATTGTAATTAAATAATATATTTAGGGTACTCATATAATTAAAAAAAAATCACATAAAGAACCCTTAAAGCACTAGTATTGGGGGGAGTAAACACCCCTAGTTGCCATTTTACAACATAACGCTCTGTTTGTTTCAGCATTAACGTTTTCTGGAAAATGATTCATTTTCCAAAGAACATTTTCTAGAAAACTATTTCATTTTCCAGTGTTTGGTAACGATCTTGAAAATGAGTTTGAGAATGTTTTCTGGTGTTTGGTATGCAATTTTTTTTTTAAATATTTCTTGTATAATTTAAAACATGTATATTATGTAAACTAACTAATGTAATTATTATAAATAAAAAACCAAGAATAAATTTGGTTTTCATACTAAAATTTTGACAATAGATACAATCAAAATTAATTAGTTGTCAAATTTTCATGATCTCTATCACTCATCTTTCTCATATATATAGATAGTAACGTACGTACACACACACACACATCAACCATTTGTCAATATATATATATATATATATTTGACAGGGGAATACATTTTCAATAAGTATAAATAACAATAACTTTTAATTGTCTACTCTTTTTGTTGGTAGACTAATTGTCTACTATGGTCAACCACAAGTCTTCAATATTACTCTAAATTATGTATTTACATAATGTACTGTATAATATATCATCACTGCATAATATTTGCCAACAAAAAAAGTATTTGCCAACAAATGCAATTCTCCTAAACAACTATCATTCATTATATAACAATATTATTAGTCCACGGTAAAGATTGTCCCATGTAAAAGCAATTTAGAGTAATATAGGTGCTATGTTTAAAATTTTCATCTTTTACTTTATTCATTCTTTCTTCTTCTGTTTTATTTTATTTTTTTTTGCACTTTATGTACGAAAAAGAAGTAACTTTTGCCTGAAATCCATCAAACCGAAAATTTCTTAGAGAAAAAAGAAAATCGAGCTTGAAATTCAAAGCAAAGAATTGAGATTTTGGTAGAGAGAAATGTAATAATTACCATTGCAAATTTGTTCTCCTTTACAAAGTCGGAGCTATTGACTGATTAGTGAAGGAAAAAATCTAATCAGAGAATTGTGTAACAGAAGGGAAGAGAAACATGGAGAAAAGAGAGAAGAGAGACAGTTAGAGAGAGAGAGATCTATGGGAACAGGAGAGACTAGAGTTAGTGATAGTGAGGGTGTGAGGAGAGAAAAAGCAAAGGGAAGAGAGAAAAAGTGATAAAACTTACCACGAGAGAGAGAAGGCGCCAAAAAATTATGTTTCCCACGGCTGTAGACGAAAATAGTATTTATAAGAGATGCAACGCGTAAGAGAGAGATTGTTTTCCAAAAAAAAAAATGGAAAACAACTTATAGAAAATAAGCTTTATTTTTATTAAAGTTTTTTGTTGACCAAAGATAGTTTTCCATTGACCAGGTTTTTTTTGTGCTACCAAACACTGGAAAATGTGGAAAACTATCTTTACAAAAGGTTTTCCAGCGAAACAAATAAAGCATAAGACAGCAAAAACTCACTCCATTCGAGTTTGTGAACTTAAAAAAAATTTGCAATTTATTAATAATAAGGTTGCATATATACAACATTACTATTCATAGGTTGTAAAAAAAAAATATATATATATATATATATATATTTAATCTAGTGGTTGTGTGTGAAGAGAAAAAGATAGTGGGAGGAAAGAGAGAGAATAATACTTTTTATTATTTTATTAGGTAGTTTATATTATTTTATTAGGTTGTATGTAAAAATAAAAATTAGGATGTAAGGTGAGTTGTAAAATAAGTTGGTAAAATAAATATAATAGTGTTTGAGAATGCAAATAAGTTTTTTTTTTTGCATGCTCGAATGCTAGTGCTCTTAAAAGTTAAAACATTCATTCCTCAAATTAAAATAAAAGAACCCTTAAAAGTTAAAACATTTATTCCTCAAATAACACCACCGCACACCCTTAGCACGATAGTCACTCTACAGGTATAAGTGCTTGTGAAATGTGGAGGACAAGGGCCGAGATTTAAGTCTTTAGAAGGAAGTTTCACACACATATACACTTAGATTAGGTTAAAGTAGAATTTCTATATTGTATAATAAATAAATAAAAATAACGAATTAAAAAATTTTAATCCTCTTTTTTTTTTTCTTTTGGTTTTGCAACCAAACACATATCAAAAGTTAAACCTAATCAAAACCCTAACAAAAATCAAATCCAATCAAAACAAAACCCATTGATTGCACTTCCTCACACTACATGACCTAGGGTGTTAAATGTTGATGCTAATTTACTTAGATATTAAATAAAAATACATCTTAGAGTGTTAGGTGTTGATATTAATCTTGTACTTTGCTTGGTTATATAATTTTTTCGTAATGGACATCATGAGATATAAGGATGCCTATAGTATTTTGAAGTTGTAAAATACAGGGATGTCTACAGATTTTGAATCACAAGTACATGATTAGATTTTATGCAACATCTATGAAGATGATACAAATAGATAATCAATTTATTACAAAACAAAAGTTTCAATTGGTGTCATTTGATGACTTGAAGTATCTTGCTAGCAAAAATTTTCAAGAAATTTAAAATAAAAATTTTATTATTTGTTTTAAATTATTTTATAATTTTTATAATAAATTGTACTTACACAATGTGCATTTATCATTAACATAAAATAAGTTTTTTTTTTTTCTTTGACATATGATTTTGTATTTAGAATAAGTTTTGCATTTATTTTATAATCATTTAATACTTAAAATATTTTGTTTAATTCATATGATTAAAAAAAATACCTTGAAAGCAAGAGGAAATATATTTATACAAAATCCATGAGCCACAAAGTAATAGTATTAGTACATTAATGATATTAATAAAGTCAAATGATATAAAATTAGGGTTAATTGTAATTAACCCACTTGTAGTTTGGCCGATTTTAATTGGCCGATTTTAACAAAACCTGCCCATGGTTTGAAAATTGTCACTTAACCCACCTAAGGTGTCTTCCATTACATATATGTAACCCAACTTTCCCATTGTCGTCAGAAAATAACCATTACTATATAAGCCACAATAGAAACAAGATTAGAAGCAACACAATAAGAACAACTTCTCTCTCACTATCTTAGAAATCGAATCTTCAAACCCAAATCTCATATCGTGACTCGAATCTCATTCGATCAACACAAGAATTGGTTCTCTCTACTTAATGCAAGCAAAGAGATATACTTTGGACTATAGGGTTCCTTTTTTTCTTTTCTTTTTTCTCTTTTTCATTGCTCTCGTGACCTTATCAAATTCTCTTTTGTTTGTAAAATTCCATAATCTCTTTCAAGGGTTTCAAAGCAAAGGGGTTTGAGATTTTGATTGCTGTTAAGATTTGAAAATATGAGTTTCTTTTAGTTTGTTTTGGTTCTAGGGGTTTTGCATGTTGAAATTCAGAGGGTGGTGGCTTTGTTGGGTTTGGGGTTTATGCCTTTGTGGTTGCAATCTCATAGAAATGAAGATTTGGAAGGGAATTTTGTAAAAATTGTGAGAGTTGTTAATCCTTTGGCTCAAGAACACTAAAACTTTCATTTTTATGCACAACAATTCTTGCAAAATTATGTTAGCAACTCAATATTCTTCCAATAATATACATCAAATCTTGCAAAAAAAGTACAAAGAAATTAAGAGAGAGAGAGAGAGAGACTCTAGGATTTCAACACTGAAATCTAACTTTGACACCAAAATCTACCATATATTCTTAGGTTTCTTCCTTCAATAGCATAACCAAAAACCATTCACCCAAATTCTACAAAAACCAATTACAATCACCACACTCAAAGCTCAAAATTCACAAACTCATTCACAATTTTTGTCTCTACCATTACCTTACCTACAAGTCTCCCCAAATTAAATCCCCAATTTGAAGCCAAATTTGAAACTGAAATGAGAAAGAAACTTAGTCTTCATATGGTCTATATCATCACCAGTGCCAAAGGCTGGTTACCCATCTCCAAATCTCCCAAAACCAGTTTAATTCACCATCCCCATCTATACATTAACAAACCTTCTTTTCTTTTACCCAATTTTAAACACAAACCCTATCCTTAGATCCAAATATGAAAAACTCCAGTTCAAGCTGACCCACACCTCCTTCCTTAAACTCATTCACTTAGTCATACCCAAACACCATCTTCACTGCAATGACCTTCAACACCAAAATATGCAGGCTTGGCTACTCCACCTCCAATATTTGATTCAATGGTCATGTTTTTCACGATGATGAAAGTCTCAATGCCACTAGTTATAGGTTTTGTGAAGTGTCTAGAAGAACCACTAAGAAAGTAACAAAGCAGAGAGGGAGAGAACGAGATAGGGGAGATCAAATTAGAGAAAGAAAGGAAAAAAAAGACAAGTGAAGAAGAGAAAAGAGAGGAAAAAAAAGGAGAGACATATAAAATATAATGAAAAAGACACATTTACCCCTCCTTTTAATGGTGAAAAGGGAGAGATGGGTAACGACTGTCTAATAAAAAGCACCTTCTGTGGGCTAAGTGTCAATTCTCAAATCACAAGTAAGATTTGTTAAAATCTGGTTTTGTATTTTATACAAAACACACAGCGGAAACAACAAACATGGATCTATTTCATTCATGATTGATAATATGCACTATGTAAATTTCAGAATTTAAGAACAAGATAGTGTACCTTGGTGAGGTGAAATTCAAAACAAAAGATTATAAGTACTTGGGAAAACTTTTAATCTTCATGCCCAAGAAGTGTGGTCTCTCAATCAATTTCCAAGGGAGAATAATTGAGTGACTTCACTCACAAATACACACCATTTCACAATGATGTATCTCTTAAAAAAAATTTTGTATGTTTCTCCCTTTATAACTAACTAATTATCTAATTGGGTTGGCCTATTGGGCTTTTCCAATTGGGTTTTAGTGTGTGGCTTGGAGTGGGACCAAAAGGGACCAATAAGACACTAGCTCCAATAGGCCTTAGGCTTTTCTGTCAACTCTTGACAAGTCCAAAATTACCATTAATTATATTTAATACCACTATATAAATATAATTGCACTCTAGACCTTATTAATAAATTATATTCAAAAACTTTATTATACATGCAACCCCTTCATAAAATATTTGTAGTAATATAAAGTCATGAATGTAGACTACCACTTTGAAGATTACTACATCTTAATCCTTGAGTACCCAGTTTAATCCTTTAAGTTATTCATCATATATTTATGAAATCTAATTTCATAAATATATACTTTAGTAACTCCTTACTAAAGTGGTTAGACCAACACTTTGAATAACCAAACCCATTAAACTTATCTCAAGGGAATATTTTATATCTCTATTAAGAGATTATGAATTCCATCTTGAGAATATATGTTTCATCAACACTAAATGTGGCTGCCCAACATACTAAGGTTTTGATTGTGACTTTAGATCTCACTCCTGATATATCAAAGCAACCTACATTTTATAATCAGGTCCATTATCCTCTCAGGATTAAGAGTTCATGTAAATAGAAGTCGTGAGATTTATTATTCATTTGACAGTCGTTAGGAGAATAATAAATCTCACAGCGGTCCAATTCAATATGTCTTAACTCTTAAAACATATCAACATACCAACTAGAAGTTTCCACTTCCACGATCAAGACAAATCATCTTAGTTGATATGTGTTGAGGGGAAAATTTTGATGTTCCCAAATAGAATATGGGGTAACCAAGTCGAAACTCAACGATGGGCCTTTGAAATAAAGCCCAAAAGCTATCGGCGTGGTGTAAGTCTGCCCAAGCAAGAGATAGAGGCTGCACCCTAACAAGAAGACAACAATAAAGTCCAATAAACACGTTAGTATTGTTAGTTTGTTATATTATCAATCTTTTTACGGCGTCATAGTTCAAATCAGTCCTCTAGCGGTACGGTATTATCTTCAGCGGTAGGGGTGAAATTATACTTAAAGTCCAGCAGTCAATGATTAAATAAATTTAGGAAAATGTTTACTCCTGGGGGTCCTTGTGTGTCTTGGTCAAGGGAATTTATAGTACTTTCAGCCATCATTACATCAATGTGAGGGAAAAATTCAGTTGTTACAAATACATTATATCCTTCATCATAATAATAATAAACAATAATTAAAGGCTCCATAGCTATAAATAAAAGGGGAAAAATAGGATGGAATGAAGGGAGAGAAAGATCCTCAGCTCAATGCAGCAAGTATTAAACTAAGATTTTGGTGAGTGTATAATTATAAGGCATGAATGAGGTGAATGTGAGCTATTTTAAGTGAGTGAGATGGGATTAACACTGAAATTGAAGCTTTTTGTGAGTAATGGGCCGTTTGTGTCTAGTTGGAGGACATTTTTGAGCTGTGGTTATGTAGAGGGGTGAGAAGAATATCTGAAATTAGATGAGTGTAGGCTGAAGATGATGAGTGGTGAGCTTAAGGAAAGCTAAACCATGAGCAAAGTAGTAAACAAACCAAAGGTTTCAGAGGGAGTGGCTGTCTTGGTCAGTTATGGGACGTTTATGGAGTAGGAAGGTGTAAGCAAGGTGGTGAATGTTGGTGTTATGGTGACTATAGGCTGAGAAAGGTTGTGAGTGAGTTCAAGAGAGCTTGGGGAAGCTTAAAGAAAGCAAATATGGATTGAATTTTTGCAGAGTGTAGTCAATGACAGAAATTTTTTAGAGAGGCTTATTTCCCCCCTCCCCCCCTTGGGCTGAGGTGTGTATGTTTTTATAATGGAGTTTTAGAGAAGCATTGATTGATAAGAATCTAAAAATGCATGACTCATCAGGGGTGACGAATCAAGGTTAAGCTTCTTGAGAATTTTTGGTCAGAAGTAAGAGATTCACTTTAGGGGGTTGTCTTGCTTCTTTGGGTAATGATGAGATTTTAGAGCTTTTTGCATTAAATGCCAAGATTTATGGGGTTGAGCTAAATTAGTATAATTATGGCGTGTATCAAAAACGAATCCTAATGCTGCAAACTGAGATTTGGTCCCCCAAGAAGTAAGATTCAACACCCCAAGCCAGGTGTGAAGCTTTAGTCTACTTCAGGGGGTTCCGCTGGAGATCCCTTTATGCCCTCCAAACCACATGTTCCCAATTTTTCCCCTTTAGGATTCATGGGCTTGGCACATGAATCACGTCTTGAATGTTTTTTAACATTTATAGGATCAATTTGTTGAAGTTTGGTTTCAACTCCCCTTTCGCTGGAGGTGCAGTCTTAAGGAAGATGATGGAGTCCCTTCATCCTTTTGACTTCAGTTGATATGACAACCCTTGGGCACTGGTCACGTCAGGCAGAGGGTGGCAGAAAACTGATGGGACAGCCCTTAGTCCATTCTCAAAGGTTTGGTTCCCTTGTATGAGTACCTAGTTGCTCTTTTTGGTTAGGAATGAACAAGAGCTGTTTTGCCCACTCTCCTTTGCCTCTTGCTGGTGTTTTTTGCTTGGGCTTGCTCACATGGGCTGGGTTGTGAGCACATGTTGCCATGAGCTTTCATTCCTCATGGACTTTTATTAGTAAATATTTTTGAATTTTTCATAAATACTTGCAATGGGCCATTGGGCAATTAGTTGTAATGTTTGAAACAATAGGACAAGTTTCAAAATACTTTTGTAAATAATATTTACTTTGATGAATTCCATGTTGCAATAATGTTCATGATTTCTAATAATCGCATCATAACTTAAATGATGATCTTGTGGGTTTGAATGTTTACCATGAGTGTCGAAGGCGTATATTATGGATGTCGCGATGCAAATGATGTCCATGTATTTCATGGGTTTATAACATGAAATAAATATATGTCATGGGTCTAACAATCATAACTTTCTATGAGTTTTTACAAGATGATTGCCATGGATTTTGAGAATAAATAATTCATAAATTCCATGAGTTTGTAATATTATAATAATATGTTTAAGAATTTAAAGTATTGTTCATTATCAGACTTTTAAGTGAAATAATTATGATATAGTATTTTGCCAAGTATTAATAACCTTGGACTTTTGATAAAATAGTGCCAAGTAGTTAGCTTGGGCTTTTAATAGTGCCAACGCAAGTTGGGTTTTTGATATTGCCAATGAGAATTAGGTTTTGATATTGCCAATGAAAATTGGGTTTTAAATAGTGTCAACGTAAGTTGGGCTTTTAATGTTGTCAATGAAAATTGGGGTTTTGATATTACCAATGAGAATTGGGTTATGATATTGTCAATGAGAATTGGGTTTTGAATAGAGCCAACGTAAGTTGGGTTTTTGATATTGCCAATGAGAATTGGGCTTTGATGTTGCCAATGAAAATTGGGCTTTAATGTTGTCAATGAAAATTGGGTTTTGGATAAATAAATTGCCACGGGTTTAAATCATAGGCTTTGATCATGGATTTGAATTCCATTGATAAAATTGTTTTGCCATGAACTTGAATCATGGGCTTCTCAAATATTGTCAAGTATAAGTATTCTTGGGTTTTAAATAGAATATGATAATAAAATTGGATAAAATATGAGTTTTCGGGCTTTTTTGTGATATTTTATATCATAACCCAATTTAGATAATGAGATATAAAACATTTTTTATTAACATAATAATAGAGCAAAAAATATTTAGGAAAACCCAATAACTTATTAGTGGTGTTTGAAAATAAATAGGTGGTATCCAAATAAAATTAGGTGTAAAAAAAAAAAGTACCCTAACAATATGTTGTAGTTTTCGCAGATGAAATGCCTAATTTCATCACCGACTACGAACTATAATTCTGAATTTACAAAAAACTTGTGATTCATATCTTTTGTGACTTTTCACATAAATCACATATTATGTATCTCATGGACTATATGATAATGTCCAAATATTCATGTTATCATTATTTTAGATAATAATAAAACAACGTTATTAATTACAACATTAAGTTATACATAATGTCATACATAGCATCATACAATAGGATTTAAGGGTACTAATCCTAACAATCTCCCACTTGCCCTAAAGACTATTATGCACTAATCTAACTCCCATTCCCTCCAAATGTGACTCAAAAGTCCTTTGGGATTTATATCTTTTGTGACTTTTCACATAAATCACATACTATGCATCTCATGAACTATATGATAATGTCCAAATATTCATGTTATCATTATTTTAGATAATAATTAAACAACTTTATTAATTACAACATTAAGTCATACATAATGTCATACATAGCATCATACAATAGGATTTAAGGGTACTAATCCTAACAATCTCCCACTTGCCCTAAAGACTATTGTGCACTAATCTAACTTTCATTCCCTCCAAATGTGACTCAAAAGTCTTTTAGGGTAAGGTTTTGGTAAAGGGATCTACTAGATTACTTGCACTATCAATCTTTGCTACTACTACATCTCCTCGAGCAACAATGTCTCGAATAATGTGGTACTTTCTCTCAATGTGCTTTCCTTTCTTATGATTCCTTGGATCTTTGGATTGTGCAATCGCTCCACTATTGTTGCAAAACAATGTGATGGGAACTTGCTCTATTCTCACAACACCAAGATCAGAAAGGAATTTCTTGAGCCAAACAGATTCCTTTGCCACCTCACAAGCAGCAATATATTTAGCTTCCATGGTGGAGTCCGCAATACAAGATTGCTTAACACTCCTCCAACTTATGGCTCCACCTCCCAAAATGAACACACAACCTGAAGTGGACTTTCTGAAATCAAGATCTAACTGAAAAACTGAATCTGCATAACCAATGGGAATCAAATCCTCACTATGGTAAACAGGGGTATAATCTCTCGTTCTCTATAGATACTTGAGAATATGCTTTACAGTTTTCCAATGTTTAAGTCCTGGATTTGATTGATATCGGCTGACCATGCCAACTGAATAACAGATATCTGGTTTAGTACATAGCATGGTATACATGAGACTTCCTACTACAGAAGCATAAGAAACTTGTCTCATTATATTTTCTTCCTCAAGAGTCTTAGGCCTTTGGTCATCAGACAGAGGAACTCCATGTCTAAAAGGAAGTAATCATTTCTTTAAGTTTTGCATGCTAAACTGTTCTAGAACCTTATCTATATATCCAGTTTATGATAAATCTAACATTTTATTCTTGCGATCTCACCAAAGCTTGATCCCTAGAATAAAGTTAGATTCACCTAAGTCCTTTATATCAAATTGGCTTGACAACCAAACTTTTACTGATGACATTACCCCTACATCATTTCCAATTAGTAGAATGTCATCAACATAAAGCACTAGGAACATTACTACTTTATCTCGATGTCTTTTGTACGCACATGGTTCATCAAGATTTTGTTCAAAACCAAATGATTTAATTGCTTGATCAAATCTGATGTTCCATGACCTAAATGCTTGCTTAAGTCCATAAATGGACTTGTTCAACTTGCATACCATATGCTTTTAGTTCTTTGTTATGAAACCTTCCGATTGCATCATATAGATTTCTTCTTCAAGATTGCCATTAAGAAATGTAGTCTTGACATCCATTTGTCAAATCTCATAATCATAATGAGCAGTAATGAATAAGAGAATTCTGATAGATTTAAGCATAGCTACTAGTGAAAAAGTTTCATCATAGTCAATACCTTATTTTTGTGTATACCCTTTCGCCACTAGCCTTACTTTAAAGGTTTCAACATTTCCATCTATCCCTCTTTTCCTCTTGTAAACTCATTGCAACCAACAAGTTTAATGCCGTTAGGCGCCTTTACAAGATCCCAAACATGATTGGAATACATTGAATCTAATTCAAATTTCATAGCTTGGACCCAATGATGTGCATCTATATCATTCATTGCCTCTTCATAAGTGTAGGGATTTAATTCAGCCTCTTCTGGGATAGCTTCATAAGTTTCTCCCAAACCTATAAATTTGATAGGAGACCAAACAATTCTCCCACTACGACGAGGCACTTGTGTACTAGTCATCTCATGAGTAATGTCTTGTGGTGTATCTAATACATCCACACTATCCCTAGTTTCGTGTATTGGTTGTTCTATTACAGGTTCATTCATTTCAGCCAAAACAAGTCTACTTCTAGGAGTATAATCATTCATATAGTCATTTTCAAAAAATGGCATTTGTGCTAACAAACACTTTATTATCCTTATGACTATATAATAGGCCTCCAACAGTTTCTTTTGGATACCCTACTAAGAATACCACTTCTGTTTTAAACTGTAACTTGTCAAGCTTTCCTTTCAATACATGTGCTGGACAACCCCAAATATGGAGATGTCTCATACTAGGCTTATGCCTAGTCCACAACTTTACAGGTGTTTTAGGAACAGACTTCGAAGATACTAAATTCATAAGATACATTGCAGTACTTAAGGCATATCCCCAAAAAGAAATTGATAGAGTTAAATAACTCAACATGGATCTAACCATACCTAAAAGAGGCCTATTCCTTCTTTCTGCTACACCATTTTGTTGTGGAGTTCTAGGTGCAGTCAACTGGGATATAATCCCATGTTCAGTCAAGAAATCCTTGAAATCTCTAAGAAGGTATTCGCCACCTCGATCAGATCGAACGACCTTTATGCATTTACCTAATTGATTCTCAACTTCAACCCTAAACTCTTTGAACTTTTCAAAAGCTCCGGACTTCCGTTTCATTAGGTACACATAACCAAATCTAGAGTAATCATCAGTGAAGGTAATGAAATACTCATAGCCACCTCTTGCTTGGATTGATATAGGACCACATACATCTAAATGTACTAGTTCTAGCAATTCTTGGGCTCTTCTACCTTTTGCATTAAAAGGTCGTTTGGTCATTTTACCCTTTAAACAAAATTCACAAACTGGAAAACCATCAAAGTCCATGGGCTCTAAGAGTCCATCTTTGATAAGTCTTTGAATTTTGTTTGAATTAATATGACCCAAACGCAAGTGCCAAAGATATGCATCACTTGTAGAAGGAAACTTTCTCTTTAATGATTTTACATGAGAGTTATTATCTAATTTAGAATTGTATAATTCATGCTTATCAGGAGTTAAAATATAAAGATTATCTACAATATTGCCAGAACAAATAAACATTTTATCCTTCTTTATTAAAATATTGTTTTTTAGGATAACATAATATCCATGTTTACCTAAATAAGTTGCAGAAATTAAATTCCTACGAATATTAGGTACATACAAACAGTCTTCCAATATTAAAACTTTAGATTCAAAACATAAATTAAACACTCCAATAGCTACAATTGAAATCCTGCTCCTATTAGCCAAGGTAAGAAACATTTCCCCTTCATTCAGCTTTTTAGTCTCCTGAAACCCCTGCAAAGATTTGCAAATATGATTAGTACAACCTGAATCCACACACCAGGAATCCGTGGGATTCTGCACTAAACATGTTTCAAGAAGGAATTACTTTTTCATATCTTTATTCTTGGCAGCCTTAAATATTGGACAATTCCTCTTCCAATGTCCTTTCTCACCGCAATGGAAACACTTTCCTTTGGTTTTCTTTCCTTTGTTGGCAACTCCTAAAGCAACTTGTTTATCATCTTGCTTGGCGAAGTCCTTCTTCTTCTTTTTACCTTTGCCTTTCGACTTAGGTTGAGAAGTAGAAGCTTCAGCCATATTGGCATCAACACTAGAAGTACCAAGGATGCCTTCCGTCGTTACCAACTCATTCATCAATTCAGACAATGTATAAACCTTTTTGTTCATATTATAGTTAAGCTTGAATTTCTTGAATGATTTTGGTAGTGACTGGAGTATCATATCCACTCGGGATTCTCCATCAATATCGGCATCTAAAACTTCCAATGTATTAAGATTAGAGATCATCCTAAGACAATGCTCCCTCACTGAAGTACCTTCAGCCATTTTGGTATTATAAATCTGCCTCATAGTTTCTTGCCTTGTAGAACGGCCTTGCTCACCAAACATCTCCTTCAGACTTAGTATTATGTCTGAAACTAGTTCTACATCCTGCATTTGATGCTGTTGAACATTTGAAATAGATGCTAGGATATAGCACTTAGCCATTTTATTAGATTTCTGCCAACGATCATATCGCTGTTTTTCCTCAAAAGGAGCATCTAATGATGGAAAGGTAGGACATGGTTGAGTAAGCACATATTTGTGCTCTTCAGCAGAAAGAACAATATCCAAATTTCTTTTCCAGTCAACATAGTTGGATTCAGTCAGTTTGTTTTGATTAAGAATAGCAACAAGTGGGCTAAATGATGCCATGATTTTAAATCTGAAAATAACAAATATGAATATAATAAGTAAACTAGACATTATCAATTTAGCATATAAACATATAATATGGAACCTTAATAAAACCATAATATAAAATATGCAACGACAACCCAATCCCATATTCAATATCCCTCAGCATAGAGTGAATATTAAATACTGTGATTGATTGAGAACTATTCTCATTATTAGTGCTATTATAATAACTCTTATCAAACACTAATAATATGCCGTTTTACATTTAGCCTCTAAGTAATAATAGTAAGAACTCAGCATAGAGAATACTATAATACTTAGTCTAGTGTATACCATTGTCTAGAATCATGTGTAGCCACATTTCATCTCCCTTAATAGATTTATTTTGTAGTACCATGATACAAAACACCCTCCGCATGGAATGCAAAGCTCAAGGCTAAGACAAGGTGTTTGATTAAACCACTATAAACTAGGTAGTTCAATCTTGTAGCACCATGAAATAAATACTCTCTGCATGGAATGCTAAGCTCGAAGTAAAGACAATATATATTTCATACTACTATGAACAGACAATGGAGGCCGTGAGATCCAACCCTTGTATCTCCTTCCACTAGATATTTTAAATTAAAGGTTTTTAAGATCAAGAACCATAATAATGCTAGACACCTTGAAAACATAATCCTAATCTCATTAGGAATAAATTTCATAATCTTAGCATTAATTTCGAAAGGAACACCAAGAACCAGTTTCAAAAGGAACATCATGAGAAAATCTATAATTTAGACTTATATACTCACATGAATTCACATATATATCACTAGACTAACAGTACATGTTCATCATTCAAGAATGAAAGCTATTCATTCATACATGCATGTCTAGCAAAATCAAAAGGCTTTATAATAAACATGTAAACAAAAGCATGCTAATGGCAGATTGAAAATGCCACATGGGTCCACGAAATCATGCAAAGATATACATCTATATCCAACCGGTGCAATAACAAAATGCACGCACATGACAGTTATTTCAGTTACATTCATAACTATATCCAAACAACAAATCATATAGAAGTTTATGGTCAAGGATAAACTTCAATCTATATATCACATATATAAATCATGGCATATGAATTCCAACGCTAATAACATAGAAAGCAAACTGTGCAATCTATTATAGCGTTTGTTCAGTAGATTCGCTCCATGAAACTTAAAGACACTATCTAATTATCTTGCACAGTAACTTGAGTTTCACGAATCTTGATGAAAGAAATACATAAATTCATAAAACCATGATTATCAAAACATGTCTACACAAAGATAACGGTTTTCTTAAATTCTAAAATTCAATCACATGTCATATAAGCATGAGATGAAAACCTGGCTCTGATACCAATTGTTGGAAAATCTGGTTTTATATCTCATACAAAACACACAACGGAAGCAACAAACATGGATCTATTTCATTCATGATTGATAACATGCACTATGTAAATTTCAGAATTTAAGAATAAGATAGCATACCTTGGTGCGGTGAAATTCAAAACAAAAGATTATAAGTACTTGGGAACACTTTTAATCTTCACTCCAATTCCACTTTACGCCCAAGAAGTGTGATCTTTCAATCAGTTTCCAATGGAGAATAATTGAGTGGCTTCATTCACACCTACACACCATTTCACAATGATGTATCTCTTAAAAAAAATTCTGTTTGTTTCTCCCTTTATAACTAACTAATTATCTAATTAGGTTGGCCAATTGGACTTTTCCAATTGGGCTTTAGTGTGTGGCTTGGAGTGGGACCAAAAGGGACCAATAAGACACTAGCTTTAATGGGTCTTGCGCTTTTCTGTCAACTCTTGACAAGTCCAAAGTTACCATTAATTATATTTAATATCACTATATAAATATAATTGCACTCTAGGCCTTATTAATAAATTATATCCCAAGACTTTATTATACATGCAACCCATTCATAAAATATTCGTAGTAATACAAAGTCATGAATGTAGATTGCCACTTTGAAGATTACTATATCTTAATCCTTGAGTACCCGGTTTAATTCTTTAAGTTATTTATCATATATCTATGAAATCCAATTTCATAAATATATACTTTAGTAACTCCTTACTAAAATGGTTAGGCCTAACACTCTGAATAATCAAACCCATTAAACTTATCTCAAATGAATATTTTATATTTCTATTAAGAGATTATGAATTCCATCTTGAGAATATATGTTCCATCAACACTAAATGTGGCTGCCCAACATACTGAGGTTTTGATCGTGACTTTAGATCTCACTCCTGATATATCAAAGCAACCTACATTTCATGACCAGGTCCATTATCCTCTCAAGATTAAGAGTTCATGTAAATAGAAGTCGTGAGATTTATTATTCATTTGACAGTCGTTAGGAGAATAATAAATCTCACAGCGGTCCAGTTCAATATGTCTTAACCCTTAAAACATATCAACATACCAACTAGAAGTCTCCACTTCCATGATCAAGATAAATCATCTTAGTTGATATGTTATAGTCTTCGCAGATGAAATGCCCAATTTCATCACTAACTACGAACTATAATTCTAAGTTTACAAAGAACTTGTGATTTATATCTACTATGACTTTTTATATAAATCACATACTATGCATCTCATGGACTATATGATAATGTCCAAATATTCATATTATCATTATTTTAGATAATAATAAAACAACTTTATTAATTACAACATTAAGTCATACATAATGTCATACATAACATCATACAATAAGATTTAAGGGTACTAATCCTAACATATAGAAACCCAAACTAAAAGAAAAATACTAAAATGGTGTTATTTAGATAAACGTGTATTGTATTGTTGTACAACTTGCATTTTAGGGCCCGTTTAGTAGAGGCATTTGAGTAACGTTGTTTAAAATTATGTGGGTAATGTGGTTTAAAAAGTATTGTGAAAAACACGTATTTATAATATTCATAAAGGAAAAAATGTGTTTGGTATTGTGTTTCAAATAACATTTTTTGGTGTTTGAAATATAAGTTGTGTGTTTGGTATATGTGTGTATTTTTGTTTAAAAAGCTGATAACGGTACAATTTTAAATTTATTACATCAGAAGAGAAGACAAGTGCCTGAAGCGTTTGACCATTTCTTTTTCCCTGTGTCCCACTGAAACTTCTTCTCTTTCCTAAATTTAGTAGGAACTAAGGTACCACACAATCCGCAACGTTTTCCTTTGCTTCTCTTTCCTCATCTCCATCGACGCAAATGACGATTGAAGGCTGGGCTTCAGTTTCCATCGGATCTCATCCATTCCTATCAGTAATCCACCCTACCCCAGCAACAGCCAAGGGTTTCATCGCCGCCAAACCCAGGGGAAGAAGGTTCCATTTCACCACCGAAAACCCATGGGCTTGCTGCAAATCCGGGTTTGAAGAACACTTTGACCTTGGTTCTTAATGGGTTTTTGTAACAAGATTGTTGTTTTCCTTCTCTATACTTTTAATTGAAAAACTCTGTCAATTTATATATATATATATATATATATATATATATATATATATATTTATAAGGGGTTTTGTGAGATACCCAGATGGTTTAAACCACTCCATGGGGAGAAACCACAGACCCTCGGCAGAGGAACCCTTGTGAAAAGATACTATAGACACTCAATTTTGCACCCATGATTTAATCAAGGAGAATGACTTGAATGACCATCCATGTATCCCAAAAATCATGATTGCATTACATGCATCAATTTGTTCTTGTATTACATGCATTAATTTGTCTTTGCATTACATGCATCAATTCATTCATTGCATATCATAAAAATGATCTCAAGATTCTAACGGTTATAATGGTGTGTCCGGTTTCCAAATCGAACGATCGGATCAAAAGATATCGCATGATCAAGTTGCACTATCAACATGCATTGTGTCTAGGTAGAGTCGACCACGCATGATCAATTTAAATTAATTTTGATTGGTTAAGCAATTAAAATTAATTAAATAATTTTGTGATTGGTTGATAATTAGTGTTTAAAATAGGGTTGCATGCATAGGAATAAAAGGGATGATTGGATAACAATAAAATTGTGGATAATCTGAACGTTATCAAGATTTATTTTAGGGTATTTATCTACAAGATAATTGTTCCTAAAAAAGCCTGATTTATCCAGAAAAGAGATAAAAAATCATAGACTAAGGATGAAAACACGTCTAGATGCAGGGACCAGATCAAAAAACCCTAGAAGGAGAGTCCAAAACGCACCCAAACACAGAAGAACGTTCGGTGTTCAAGAGCCCATTCAGCACTTTTGGAGTGCTAAATGGCACTTTAAAAGGGCTGAATTTTCCCCTTTAGGGCTAAATTTTCCCCTTTTGGGCTTTGGCCCAGCGCCCTTTGGGTGATGATAAGGCATACCATTTTTCGATCTTTTCGCAAAAGGATAAGTCCTGATTCGTGTTCTACACATCAGAGCTATGTTTTAGAGTCTTCTGACCTCTATAAATAGAGGCTAGGTCTCATAATTCAACACCTTTTTTTCTACGCTCTGAGAGGCATACGTTTTGAGGCTCTTAAATTACTGATATTTGCTCATCCTCTTTGAGATATGTTGCTAAAATTAGGGTTATTATGTTTCAAAGATAACCGAATAAGTTTCTTTGAACTCTAAAACATCCTCTCAAGAACAAGGAGTGCTCACGCAAGAGGTTGTTTTCAATCACCTTTTCTTTTTATGCTTCTTGTTTATGATGATGAATGTTTTTCTTTATCCATAAATTATTATTTATTGTTTTGTTAAAGCACAATCTTGATTTTTATACAATTATTATGATCTTTTTCTTAATTCCAATAATTTGCATGTGAATAATTCTTTTTCTTAAAACAAAAACAGATCTACATCTTTCTTAGATGTAGATTTGAATTTTTCTCAATAATCAAAAACAGATCTACATCTTTCTTATATGTAGATCTGAATTTTTCTTAAAAAAAAAACAGATCTGCATCTTTCTTAGATGTAAATTTAATTTTTTTTAAATTCAAAAAAAGATCTTCATCTTCATTAGATGCAGATTTGAATTTTTCTTAAATAAAAAAACTGATTTGTATCTTTCTTAGATACAAATTTGATTTTTCTTTAACATATGCATATTTTTGAAATAAAGAAAAAGATTAAAAATGATTGGGTTTGTGTTTGTTTTATTTAATTCATGTTGCATAAATTTAAATTATGAATGAAACTTTCTTCTTAAAAAATCTTTTTCATTCTTTTAAAACATATAAAAAATAGATCTGATATTTTCCAAAATCAAAAGGCTTTATTTTATGTAATAAACACAAATCTGAATTTTTATCTCCAAAAACCACTTTTTTTTTCTTCATACTACAAAACAGATATGGTATTTTGACAAATCAAAATCAATTTTTTTTTACCAATCAAAACATATCTGATTCTTTTTCAAAAGAAGAGACTTCATTCATAGATAAACTTATGTGATTTAATTTTTGATTCACATGTTAAATATATCATTCATGACATGCATAAAAAAGGTACATAGGTCACAGGAGTCTAGAAAACCAGACTTTGTCTAGGTAGAATGGGTGCCTAACATCTTCTCATTTCGTAAACTAGCCTCCGGATTTAGGTCTTTGGATAAGTAGATCTAGCCTTGCCTTTATTTTATTTTGGATAGAATGTAACTAGGACAAAAAACCGTGTAATTATTTGGTAGTTTGTAACTAGGACCCAAACCCATGTAATTTTCAATTCTTCAATTATGTAATTTTTTATTCAATTAATAAGATGAAACGATTCAGCTATGTAAAGTTTATTTAATTTTTCTTATTTTTTTTGTATAAAAAATAAGTGGCGACTCCACACCACTTACTTAAAAAGAGAGGTGTCCTAAAAAGCACTCCAAAAATCTCTCTTTTTTTAGAGGCCTAATTTTCTTGGTCTCTCACAGATACCACTTTTATATAATACATATTACAATTGTTTGATGTTAAACTTGATACTAAACTCGTGGCTGTGTGCAATCCTTTATACTTTGATAGCACAGTGAATTCAATACTCTTTGGTTTCTTTAGCAGATGTTGGAAGCAATGCGTAATGATATTGACGATGGGCTTTGGTTTCAAAATGTGAACTGTTTCTGTGGCTCGAGAGCAAGCGTGAGGATTTTGGATAAGCGAAATGAGAATTGATATAGGCTTTACCAATGTTGCCCAAGGGATCAATGTGGTTTTTTTAAATGGTGTATTCCATTGAATGTGCCATTGTCATATGCGAAGGATTTCTAGCAACTACAAATAGAGCTGTGTGTATTGCAAGAGGAATTGAAGGCCGTGCAAGAGACGGTCCAACCCATTGTTGAGACTAAAAGAATGGTGAAGATTCTGTTTGTTGGATGGTGCCAGCTATGTGTAGCTGTTGCACTACTGCTCACTATGTCAACGGTATAAAAGAAAGTGATATGCTGTCCACTTTGTGTTTCCTTGCTACGCATAGTTGTGTAGGGTTTTTTGACATAGCAACCTCTTGTATTTTGTTACTACTACCCATATGTATGTTTTAAAACTATTTGCATAAACCTGTTTAGCAACTTCTCCTGTATATATTAAATATATTAGCATCTTACTAATTCCACATATCATTTTGTGGAATGAGCACCATCAATACAACATTTGTTATTTGTGTTGCTAAAAATAGCTTTTCGCATTTTCATCTGTGAATGCTCTAAGTGGCTCATATTGATTTAAATGTGATTAAAGTGAAAGATTGTTGTCAATTTTATTATGAAATTAATATATGTGTGTATGAAAAACTTTAGTGAAAGATTTAATAAGGGAAAAATACGAAGTTATCAATGAGATTGATCGAAACTTGGCATTAAAAACAGATTATAGTTAACGCAAACTCAATAGAAAACAAAAAAAAAAAAGACCTGACGGTTACAAAAAATATACACACCATATATTTATAGGACTCAAAATTGGCATTTTCAGTTCAACATTATGACTTGAATCAGATACCATTTTGCTTTCAATATCCTCTTTCACAAGAATGAATTTTTTTTCAATCCATATGCAAGTTTTACAATTGTTTATCTATTTTTTTCCCCAAAGAAAAGTTGTGAACCAAAGTCATGTGACTGGTGAAAGACAAAAGTCACATGATCTGCCAAAAATATTTATTAACCCAATTGGAAGGCAAGTGAAAAACAAAGCAAAAATTTCCTCAATAACAAAATCCAATTACAAAATCATCAACCCCTTTATAACAGAATCCAATTACACACAGGGTGAGTTCCCCTTATCCAATTACAGGATAGAGAAAAGATAAGAAGAGTGGAAAAGAAACAGGATGAATTTGAAATACAATGAATTTCCCCTTATCAAACAGGATGAAGGGAAATTCAAAAATGTTATTCCATAGCAACACATAGCATAGCAACACCTGATGCACACAGCATACCCCGGCAGCATTTGATGCCAGCACAAAATAGACAATTACACAAAAACCAACACAAATACGGCAACATCAGATTCAAATATTGCTTAATATTTCTAAACATTAATCTACAAAGGGAATCCAATAACTTGCCAAATACCTCAAATGCTAAAGGGCTTTTTAGTAAAAGCTATCTTTCACTAGGACATTAAGGCAACAATACCGGTAATGTTGTTCTTTCACTAGGACATTAGGGAAGATGGTTTCAAATGAAGCTATGTGAGACTGCTAGGGCTGCTACAATCCACCATATATATCCACAAAGAAACACAAGCATTCATAGTTGTAATGTCAAAATAGAAGGCATTTTCGAGCCATGAACATGTTATGCTAATTTACTCAGTTTTAGATTCTATGCATCAAATGTAGAACACAATATCATATTAACTTCAATTCACTGCATCACCACCATTAATATTGTTAAAAATATATATAAGATTGTATATCACAAAAGTTCTACAGTTCAAATTTTTACTTTCTACAACAATGTTAAATAGACACATAATACAACTTTTGTAATATTCATTATAGTTCTAGAGTTATAAAGCTTGAAATTGTTTTCAGCTTTAAAGACTGTAATATTGATTACAGTTGTGGATTTACAGTTCAGGATTTATATAGCTATTGTAATATTGATACAAAATTTCTCCCTAAAAGCACTAAATTTCAACTTCAATCTTAAAATTGTTTTCAACTTTAAAGACTCCTTAAAACTCTAATTAAGGTCAGAATCCTCCCCCTTTTTTGTCTTTTTTCTCTTTCTACAAGAAACTATAAATAATATTTGATATAACACACTTGGCATTGAATCATACAACCTCTTATATATAGAAAACCACAAGGGAGAGTTCAAAAAATGTCTCATCTCCATGTTAATTTCCCTTGTCCTAGTTAAAATGCACTAATTAATAAATGAATTTTTGGTCACCATCAGTAATGTCTGCAACCAATATTCGAAGATCACGAACGACTATGAATGCAAAAAAGATCGATCTTTCTTTATAGTAATTGCCTAATAAACAATACGTATGTCACAAAGAACAGTATGGTAACTGCCCAATAATCATGACTTACTTATGTCTAGCTTGAAGCCTCAAAACGCTCTGTTTATTATTTTTTATTTTTAGAAAGCAGAACACATTAACATTTGAAATGCAATGCAAGAAAAGGAAAGAAAAACAGAAAGAAAATGAAGTGCAAGAGAGAAAATGAAACAAACTTGTTTCAATAGAACTCAAGAACGGTTGCCTGTGTACTTTGCCCACATAGCTGCTGTGATGTCATCCCAAAACTGGGACATGGCTCGTTGTGTCTGAGGACTAAAGGCTTCCTCATTCCCTCCACCTCCAACTCTTGCACCATCTGAGGCACTTGCATTGCCAGGTTCCACGTCTTGTCCTTCCTATGCATCAAACATTTCATCGGAATGGCTATATATGTGGATGAAGTTGTGCAACACACAGCATGCAGTGACGATCAGTCGTTGTCTAGACTATGAATAGGAGTGCATGTCATTAAGAATCGGAAACCTCCCTTTCAGCACTCCAAAACACCACCCAATGACCATGTGGAGCGAGGAATGCCTGTAGTTAAAAACAATTCTTGTGGAGTTCTAGCTTGTCTGCCATAACCTCTATATTCTTATGCGTGATATTTGACGGACTTGTGCTGTGGGAGGAATGCAGAGCCAATGGCATACCTCGAATCCACAAGATAGTATGAGCCTACAACAACACAGAAAAGAGGCTTAACACAAATAAAGTAAGTGAAACTGTAACAACATTAATACTGCATGAAACATGGTATATTTAGTGTTCACCTTTGGGTGGCCAAGGGAATTGAAATCCTGGATCGCCAAAGGCCTCTTGCATCACCCGCGAATCATGTGCACTACCCTCCCAACCAGCATACATATATGTGAACCTCATATCAAAAATTGCACGCACACATAATAGTCTGGGAGATGTCACTAGATCTATCCCGGTAGGCGGTACTTTTGCAGGCCGGTGCAGAAGCACTAATGTGTATACCATCGATAACTCCTACACATTTCTGTTGATAGAACATACATTTCAACTGACTAGTCATAAGGTAACAAGAGTATAAATTAACAATTGAAATTAGCAATTTCCATTGATTGCCACACTATAAAATGAACCCCCTACTAACAGTATCATCTTATATACATATTTATCTTAATTTAACTTTCGCCATATCATCAAATATATTTATAATAGAGTGTATTCATACCTCAAACCATGGGTAATACTTCATATTTCCACGAAGATGATGAGGGAGCTTAGCTACATCCTGATTAGGCCTTATTATGAGGCACCCCAACGAGTGAATCACCTGTAACGCCCGACAGAATCTCTGTTGAATTGTTTCTAGTGAATGCTGGAACCGGTTTCCAGTCACCCTCATGTCCGCATTATGCCCAAGAATATATAAAAGTGTGCCAATGGACTCCTTAATAGAGACAATTCAGGTGCCTTCTTCTAACAAGTGTAGCCTTTTCAACTCACTACACAAATGTAGGAAAACATGCTTGTCCATGCGAAACATATTATAACATGTTTGTGGATGTCCTTCAAGTGTCTCCTGCACGTACGACTTCCTTGACAGAATACTAGTGCACATTGGAGTCTTCAAATAGTGTTTTTGGACGTAGTAAATACAGAAGGAGACATAAGCTAACATTATTTCGTGTTCTACGTCATTAAGTTTGTCATCTGTGTCACGGTCGGCCATATTGGAATCACAACTGTATGGTGATAGACATTGTCAGCAATGGAAAATGGATAATTATGATTATGCAAATGAAATATAAGCTTACAAATGAGTAATAATATATCGTAGTTTTCGAATTGAGTATAGCAACAGCCCTAACTGCTTGAATGGCTGCTGGAATATCTGAAATAGATTGTGATTATGTCATAATTAAAATATTATAATTAACTAAAATACAAATAAATATAATACTTGTGTCAAATCAAAAGTTAACAATGTTAAATCAAATATTACTAGGGTTTTACTAATGCTGCCAATGAAGATTTATTACAATAACAGTAGTTATACAACAGAACAAAGTGTATTGAATTCAAAAATGAATGCTTAAAGGCATGTTCCAATTTATTATGCACTTGTTGTACTATATGGGCAATTTAAAAAAAAAAAAAAAAAAAAAAAAAATCTCACTTCAAATAATGTTGCAACAAAATGTATTCATAACAATAGTGATAATGTAATAAGTTTTATAACTAAAGTGAAAACATTTGGGTCAATAAGGCCTTTTTTTGGAGACAATAAGACCTTTTTTTGGAGACAATGAAATCAAAAGAAAGAAGAAATCTATATATCTTTGTCAATTTGGAGCCCCACCGGGTCAAAGTTTAGGATTACTGTCTCAGTTGCCTAATATTGCCACCGTATAGTCCAAAAAATTCGATGTCCTTTCAGCTTTTAACTTGACTCTTCTTGCCCAAAAAAACCTAACTGAAGAGGAAAGTCATACAATGCCTCGTTACTTTTTGCGTTGATAGAAACTCTATATAAATTTTATCATAAATGTTATCATAAATACTGCCCAATATAAAGTGGAATTTAGAAGAAAGTATGGGCAGATAAATATCTTCACGTATAGATACTGACAGTAGTTACTTGCACACATTCAGAGAAATGATATAAATATAAGCTCCCCATTTACATTAAATATGCCCTATTTTCTTATTAAATGATCTAATGGAAATATTTGATATTGCAGCCGTACATAGATCAGGGGCATATAAGCAATTAAATTAGGTCTTCAACCCATTTTCATTTCACAAAAGAAGATATAGGGATCCAATCAATTACATTTAATAATATGTAAAAGCCATAGTATGAACATAAACTACCTTTCTTAGTAAAGAAAAAAAAACCAAACTACCGTTGTTCTAGTAAAGGAGACTTGTAGGATTCTGATCATTCATATTTTTGATAATCGGTGAAAGGATGAGTTCAAATTCATGCCAGATATCCTCATATAAATATTATTACTGAAAGTGTATGCTTCAAATTGATTTTCATTTTCTTCTTCTTTTTTCATGATTTTTTTTTTTAAATTATTTATATCCTAATTAACTTCAATTGAGAAAGAAGATAATCTTTTAAAGGTTTTGCAAACCTGTACAAAGAACATAAGAGTAAACAATATCGGAATTCGCATAAGTTGTACTTGAACTTTGTTAAGTTACTAAAAAATTCTTTCCTGCAAATTGTAAAGGGAGTTCTGGCTTAGAAAAAATTCATAAAAGATTCATCTGAAACAAACATCTCTAACAATTAGCTACTATACTAAGCAATACATGTGTGCATGTTTCAACAAGAATGGACACCAACTTTATCACAAAAATAAAACACTAATCACATTACATGTAATTAAAAGTAATATATAAAAAAAAAGGGTTTAGTTTAGGCAGAATCTCATTGAGCATCCCCAGTAAGGTTGCAGCCAAAACTATTAAAATGCATTGCACAGCAATGGAGCCAAATTGAAAAAAATTTGCAGCCAACATATGTTTAGCATTATTCCTTAGCATGTTTCAGACCATGCTTCAAACCATCAGTTGGAAGTTTCGCTGGATCAATTATTTCTCATCCATCAATAGATTATGTTTTGTTTCTCTATATATGTAGTACTCCATCAACAACTTATATTTATAGAACTTTGCAGCAAAGACAACAAACAGCAAAGATTGCTCAGGACATCCACCTGTTAAAACAGCATATCATGTCTTTGCAGCAAAGACAACAAAGACAAATGAATGGTGCAGCAAAGATAGTTGGAATAATCAGCACCAAAGCTAGTTATTAACAACATCAGCACCAAAGCTAGTTTTTTACAATAAACTCAACACCAAAGCTAGTTTTTAACAATAAACTTAGCACATAAGCTAGTTTTTAACAATAAACTCAGCACCAAAGTTATTAACAACATCAACACTAAAGCTAGTTTTTAACAATAAAAAATAATTGGTTTCTTAACAAACTAGCAAATACTACCATCATTAACATACATGTTCACATATAGTAAGATCATTGTTCCTTCGCAGAGTAGAATGCGACCCCACTAAACCATACAACCAATGCAACAAAAAAATGGTTCTAGTGGTAATTAGCATAATAAACATAATAACAAAAATAATAGCTGCAACCCCACAAAAAGTAGCCCAAACTTGCCCTCTTTCCTTAACCAACTCCCCTACAATAAATTACTCACTAAATCCATCCAGCCCTTTCTTCTATCCGGCCTCAATATGATGAAAGCGGCTATACTATCGGGCTTATGGAGTTCTTTAAGGACCTTGAACATGGTGTAATCATCAACAATTTCAATACTGTTAAGAATTGTGATGGCCTTGTCCATTGAGAACCTATCACCCACTGGCGCAAATTCAATAGTTGTTTTTCGACTATCGCTACCCTTATCACTATGCCTTTTCCTTGACATGTCCGTGAACTCCATGATAGCATCAGATGTACTCAATGGGCTGTCCTTTCCTCTTCTTCCCTGCTGAGGTCTCGGAGTGAGATGGCTGCTTTCCAACATGCTTATTGCATTGCTCTGCAACGGGGGCTTCAATCTCCTCCACATCGTCTGGACTATCGGGTTCGACATTGATGTGTACTCCATGCGTTAGGAAAGCGACATCCAATTCTCGCTCTTCATCACTGTTAGGGGCTGGTTGGGCAAAGGAAATTTGGAGAAATCCAGTTGCAGTGCTCGTGTTGAAGAGCTATCCTAGCAGATCATAGTGGTCTAGCCCCTTTTTACGAAACTCTTCGCACCTAGGGTTAGCCTATCAAGATGTGGTATATATGGGATTATTCACACGTGGTATATATGGGATTATTTATATGAAAACTTTAGTGAATCAACGACATGGAAAGAAAAAAGTAAACCTATAACACTCACTGCCATTGCCCGTGCCCGAGCCGCGTCACTACTTGTGACGGTGTTTGTAACAGAATCCCATCTCATTTCGGTTCGACCGATTAGCTGGGCAAAAACACAATGTCTTAGCTTTAACCTTTGATATTTCTGGCGTAATTGGTCTTTGCGATAGGCTTTTCCGGCTCATTGATTGAACTCGTCTCGGACAATTGTTCAAAGCCCTTTTTTGAATTGCCCAAAAGGCATGTTCCCTTTGGCTTCTTCTTCAACCAAAACATCAATGAAGTGCTTCTTAACAGGTGGATGCCATAACTTCTAATCCTCAACGTCGGATGATGCAACCATCTAATAAGAGATACACACTTAAGCCAAAAATATCCACTAACATGGATAGTAGTCAAGACAAAGTGTACATGGTTGCCTAGTAAATTCAAGGTTTCTGTTTTCCTAATTAGTTTTATGATTTCTCAGACTTGAACCTAATCCTCACCAATACCAGTAACTGAAGAATGGTAAAATGGTCATTTGCACAGAAAACTCTACAAACATGTTGTAGTATTATGTATTAAAAATGATACAGCTAAAGTAACACATTTACCAATTAACTCAAACCAGTTATTACAGGTATATATAATAGAGATTGTAGTGAAGAAAGTTACATACAACATCGAGAAACAAAACAAAATTAACATCACAATTATAAATGATTGATATGAAATCAAATATACACTTTAGGCATTTATTAATGATTTCTGAGATAAAGCCCATTTTCCTAAACTCAATCTTTTAGCTTCAAAAAGTCCATTTAACAAAATATACTTAGCTTTAGTAAGATGGGCATGGAGGAAAATTGTGTCCAAAATCAAGAGCAACAATCAACAGCAACTAAGAACAAATGCAACAGCAAAATTGAACATTGAAGTCAATAACAAAATTAAACACTTACCGTAGGTGAACGAACTGCGTTGGAGGAGGATGAATATGGCGGAATGACTGAGGAGGAAGACGCTGTGTCTGCAAGTTCCATAATATACTTAACTAATGGTAGATGCACTGTGCAAGGGTACTTAAATTGATTTAAGATAAATTCTGATGGTTTGTTTGAAGTCTTGCCCACAACGATGAGGAAAGGTGTGGCTGGAGTGTTTGAGTAAATATGGTGGTTGGGAGATGAATCAGGCTGTACGATTTGGGGATTAATTTTGGCAAATTTAGGGTTTCGTAATTTGGGGTTCTCTGCGTGCTTACGAACTAGCTCAAATGACCGTTGGGACGAGTAATGAGGGATTTGGGTGGGTGTGTGGGATTAATGGAGGGTTAATGAAGGGAGCTATTTGCCAGGTGATGGGACTAGATTCTGTGCAAGAGGGAAAGGAGAAATGCTTCGGGAAGGATGAGAGGGTAGAGACTCTGAACAGATGCGTGGGAAAGAAGAGAGTTGAGGTGTCACTTCAGGTGGGCCCTATGTGTTTCAACCAAACGGTAATATATCTCAAACACCATTTGAACAACATAACTCAAACAACATTTGAACAACACACCTTACCAAACACATAACTTAATGTGGGGCCCACCTGTTTGGGCATTATACAACAAACAACAAACACATTACTTGCTGAAACTCCCTTACCAAACGACTCCTTAATGTTTTGAAAACTTAAATTTCTATTATTTTATGTGTTGAGACTAGACTTAGGGTCTGTTTGGGATCCGCTTATTTTGCTGAAACTGAAAATTTTTTGTTGAAAGTACTATAGATAAAGATAAAAGTTAGCTAAAATAGTACAATGAAACCCATGAATAATACCAAAAAGTGCAGTAGAGCCCATGAACAGTAGTAAAAATAAGTTGAATAGTAAAATAAGTTGGCAAAAATAAGTGTTTCCAAACGCACACTTACTAGATTTTGTTACTATTTTCTTTTTCGCTTTTTTTCATCTTTTTTTTATGATGTGTATATGATGTGAGGTTTACATCTTGCATTTTTAGAATTCAATTTTTCTCATTTCATTTTGTATTCATTAATTAATTTTAATACAGTAGTGATTTGTTATTTGATATTTATATTCACTTATTCTACTATCACAATTTTATCTTAAAAATTTTGTTGGTCCATTTGGAAACAGCTTATTTAGCTGAAACTGAAAACTTTTTACTGAGAGTATTGTAGATAAAGCTAAAAGATAGCTAAAATAGTATCGTGGGACCCATGAATAGTACCAAAAAGTGCAATGAGACCCTTGAATAGTAGCAAAAATAAGCTAAGTGTCCGTCCGGGAACAGCTTATTTAGCTGAAACTGAAAACTTTTTGTTGAAAGTATTGTAAATAAATGTAAAAGTTAGCTGAAATATTACAGTGAGACTCATGACTAGTACCAAAAAGTGCAATGAGACCCATGAATAGTAGCAAAAAAAGCTGAATAATAAAATAAGCTGGCAAAAATAATCAATGCCAAACGCACACTATTTAGCTTAAACTGAAAACTTTTCGCTAAAAGTACTGTAGATAAAGGTAAAAGTTAGCTGAAATAGTACAGTGAGACCCATGAATAATAACAAAAATTCTACCCCAACTATAATTCAATTTAGGTAAAAAAACATCCAGGTGTTGTGGCTGGAGTGATTACGTATGAATGACTTGCATAATTTATGCATCAACACCGCATTAATGTGTCCTTTGGTTTTGACAGTTTTGTGTTATGGTCACATTCCTCTTTTTGTTTTTTCTTTTTTGCCATTTTACGATGCTAGTGTATGCAAAACTTTTATACAAGTTTGTTTATTTTGAGCTTTCGTTTTGCAACTTGATGTGTATTATCCCATGGATTTTTTTCGTAATACCGTTTACCTCATGATTTTGTTTTTTAAAAAATAAATTTTATTCTTAATTTGTTCTTTGACATATGCAACTAAATAGTAAAAACAAAAAAAGAACTTCTAGAACTGTTTTTTTGGTCATATCTGGCTCCACTTAGATAAACATGGCAAATTATTGGCAAATATCATGACCTACACTTTAATTTTAAAAGAACTGTTGGTTTCTTAGGAGTTGAGCTATTCTTCCTTTTTCATTATGTACAATAATGAATGGCTAGTTGAAATGAAACATTCTTGTTTGCACGGACGTGTATTTTCTAAGTGTTTTTCTCCCTTCTCATTTGGTAGGAAAATTGACTAGGACAAAGCTTTTGTCAGGCTTTATCATGATTATCATTGAATAAAATTTGATTATAAGTCCTATGAAAGTGCTTAATTTTTTTTTAATAATCATTATCTTCCCAAAACATAATTATTTTATTAATAAGGTTATCCATAAATTTTGATTCTACTTCAAAAAAAAATCTTGTTGCATGCTTTTTTTTTTTCAATAATTTGGAATAGAAAGCTCACACTTATTACAACCTTTATATGAGATTTTTTTTTGTCATGAGAAAGATTTTAGGCCTACAACTCCTGTTCTTTATAAGTTATGCTTTATCTATAATTTGTAACTTATAAACCAAAATGATTACATAAATAGAGGTGGCTGACATAGACATCCGAGTAGGTGCTGTTATAAAGCGGTCTTATTTAGAAAGCTGCTGATAAGGATAATGTTTGCATGAAGATGAAGAACATCCAGAGAGATAAGTCAACACGACACGATCCAGCTGAGCAACTGAAGGATAATTGATATTGCTTGGTTATTTAATTTCATCTTAATAATAATTGATAATTTCCTAAAGTATTTGTATTTAAATTCAAGTTGTATTTGTATTTGCCATGTTATAATTTCCTAAAGAACATTTGTATTTAACTTAAGTTGTATTTGTATTTGCCACCATGTTATTCAGGATCCAATGCAGAAATTCCTTGCAATTTCCCTCGTTTAAGTTTGTGTTGGGTCTAGAGAGATGCATATAATTATGCTCCTCATACTCTGGCCAAATGGTCATTATATATCTTGCTCTTTTGATATTGGGAATGTTCAGGTTTTGTTGATGTCATTTGTTAGAGATATATTAAACATATTAATCCAATATAATAAGCCCAAGCCCACTCTTACTTGTACTAGTAGTCTAGGGTTTAGTCGTCTATATATACACATGTTAGAGTTTATTGTAACACAGGTTATTGTACTATACTCTTACATAATAAAAATATAGCTCTTAAGGGATTCTTCCGTGGATGTAGGCCAACAAGGCTAAACCATGTAACTGGTGTTCCTATTTTATGTTTCCTCTTTCGCATCCATTCTAGCATATACAACATGGTATAACACATTGCGTTACTAATATATTTAACATCATTAATTAGGAGAGAGGCCTCATAAACTTGTTTCTCCATTATTTAGGAGTTCTTCATATGAATGAAGTAAACAGATAATTAATATAAATAAATAAAAATGTCTATTTCCTTTCTCAAGTTCAATTTATGTTCATCTCAAATTCACCGTCTATCTTTTACATTTAGTCATTTATCCCATTCAAATCAGGTGCCTAGGCCATATGGATATAACAGCAACAGTGAAAATAGTTCCGACAACGGGTGGCAGGATTCTGATTATGATGCTGCCAAATGGGATTTAGCTACCAAAGATGGTTGGAGCAGTTTTCCAGTTGCTAAAATTCAAAACTCACCTGGAAATTAATGAGGTTTTCCCAAGTCTTTGGAGGTGGTAGTGGAAGTGGCAGTGGCTGTAATAGTTGGGGTGGTGGAGCTAGTGGCAGAGACAATGGTGCCGATGGAAATGATCGGTGTTGGTATTGATAATGGGGTTTTGGGTTTGGTTACTGCCCCTAAGAGAAGTTCTTCACAATCCCAACCTGGGAATGGATGGTCTGAAGCAGTTTAGTTGTGGTTGGTTATATCACAGAGTTCTAGTCTCTCTCTTTTCCTAGTCTCTTTTGAATGTTTTGACATTACATAAAAAATGTAGAACCCTTTTTGGATCTACACTGGCCGTACATACCGGGTGAGTAATTTGCGACAATTTATTTATCAATGGTATTAATACAATAGTAAAATGTATCTTGCTCAAATACTTTTGGTTGCAGAGTGAAGTCTTTCATTCTAGTTCTGTCAAGACTTCCCATTCTCTCTACTCGTTCTAATTTCCTTATTTCTTGGAAGGATGAGAATTTCTCACCTGACCATGGTAAAATCTAGTACATTTTGGTTTTGTATTTTCACCTAGATGAGATTAAAAGGTCTTTATTACTGGATTTAATCAAGGTCTTCATTGCTAAGATAGTAGGATTTGGTTGCATAGAGGATAGTTTTTGAGCTCTGACAAATTTCCAGTTGTTATCAAACCATTTAGTAAATGATGTGGTAAACGACAACAAAACTTTAGTCCCAAATTTGTGAGGTTCAACTATGAATTCTCAATAGATTAAAACAAATGTTTGAGGATTTAAAGCTTAATTTGTTACATATTATATTTAGGGTTAGTAATATACCTGTGCAATACACTCATTAATTAAAAATTCTATATAAATGAGCCACTTGGAATTTTATTAGTTTCATATGGATTAAATTATTGAAATGCAAACATATATTATGCTACTTGGCATAGAGATGGTTATTGGTACGTAATGAATACGTTGTATTATATTAAATTACAAAATTATTATGATAGATGATCAATATAATTAAAATGCAATTTAAATTTCATTTTAAAATTCTTCAAATTATTTGAAATAGAATTTTAAACCCCCCATTGCAAGCAGTGTTGGTAAAAGCATCTAATGCACTTAAGTGTGCACTGCAAGCGCATATTTTTCAAATATAATATAAATAATTTCTAATAAAATGATAAATGGCATATGGGAAAAAAAGTTCATAAACTCATAATAGTAACATATTTTGCTAATTAGATAAAATGGATAATATTGCACAATTGGTACATTCAAATTTTATACCAGTTATTTCAATTTCTTAAAACTTTTTTATAGTAAAATTTAAAACAATTATTAACAGATAACAATATGATAATAATCTACTCATTGAAAGTTTAAACATACCATCTTGTAAAATTCTCTTGTACTTTATAATAATACATAGTCGGGATAGTTATGATCAAATAAAGTATATGGATCAATGAAAATAAATCAAGTCCAAAAACTACAAGAATATTAAATTATCCTTCTTGATTTCTTTTCATATATAAAAAAAAATTGTGTAATACAACACCTTAAGAATAGTGTTAGTTTAATTAGTCAATGTCCATGTTATTTTCTTCAAAATCAAGGAGTTAAGTCATATATATTTTGTTCCAAAAAAAAAAAAAAGCACACCCAAACGTTCTTTTTGCTTCTTCAAAAAGTGCTAGAAAAGTGTGCTCAAGGCATGTTTCATTAAATGAGCTTTGCTTCGACCATGTGAAGCGCTTAGACCTTGGAGCTTTGAGCTTTAAGCGTTTAGGCACACACTATTAACAACACTAGTTGTAGGGCTTCACATTGGCACTCTAGCGGGGATTGATCTGAGAAATTGTGTTGACTGAGGATCATCAATATGTCTTTTAAAGTATGCTACAAGCTGATCAATGTCCTCAAACATCCTATTCCGGAACTTAAATCCCTTAGGATATAGACCAATACATTGATGGTGTGCATTTGTACTCTTTATGTACGTTAGGATAAATGTGCCTGGATGCTCATGTGAGATACTCAAACAGTAAACTATCCTCATAGGATTCTCTGATTTTTCAATCCTTAGGAGTTCATCAACTTCTGCTTTTGTGCCCTTCCTGAACTTCCGATAACTTAGCATCCCTTTTAAGTGAGACACAAAGGGATCAACATATCGATCCATTACCTACAAATTTAAAAAAAAAAAATTGGATAAGTAATAATGAACTATTGGAAGATAAAAAAAAAAAAAAAAAAAAAAAACAAGAAGTTTACACATGACATAAACAGCTAAATCGATTTTAACTTTGTTTATGCCAATATCAAATCCAAAAAGTGACATCAAGAGGCACAAAAGCCCATACCCTTACCCCCCAATGTGTAACTACAACAATAATATAATATTGTTTTTTCTCCAAAATCAGAGATACTTATTCAAATGACAATTTGACTACAAATTTGTACACTAAATCCTTGTTCTGCTGTGATGTGAAGCTGAGCAACACTCCACAAAGGATGTATTTCTTACTGAAATATGCATAATATCTACTAATTTAGTAATGACCGCTCATAGCCTTTGGAAACTTAAAAAGGGATTCCATCTTTCCCTCAATAATAATAATTCTTTGATATAATTGTCATTAGTTCTACTCATTCAAGATAGAAGGCATTCCACATATAAGGTGTGATTTGGCAGGTAAATCCAGTTAACTTTGGGTATGAAAGCTCTCAAGTTCAAATTTGGGTATGAAAGCTCTCAAGTTCAATCTTCAGAATGCCCCCATTAATCAATATCCATGGTTATGAAGCACGGGTGCGTTTCCGGATTTGGGTACGGGTGTGGGACTCGGCAATTTTTGAAAAAAAGGGTGCGGGTGCGGCGATTAAAAAAATTTTTTATAGTGAATTTAATATTTTTTATATAAAAAAATTCAAATAAAAGGGTAGAGTTTATTATTCAAAAACAATTATTTATGATTTGTTTTTAATAAAATCAATATTTTTGGTAATTATAAACAAAAAATCACCTTCCAAGAAGGTTCCTTTACTCTTTTTCCAATTCCTAAACCCACCCACGTGAAATAATTGACTTTCTCACCTACTTAATTTATATTCTTTTGTTATGAACCTTTATTCTTCTTCCTCACCACTTCTAAGTTCCAACCATTTCTTTGTGTCTTCTCATCTTCTTCCTCCTTCTCTCTCTCTCTCAAGGCCACATGAAGCAGAAGAAGAATGGCGGCCAACGGCCCATTCAGCGGCCGTATTGGCCTGAATCAAGCCATATTGGTCTGTTTTGGCAGCCATTTCAGCTCGAATCGGACCTTATCGGCCATTTTGGCTCCCATTTCAGCCGGAATCGGGCCGAATTGGCCAGTTTCGGCCCAAATCAGTGCGAATTGGCGCGAATCGGGATGAATAAAAAAATTAAAAAAAAAAAGGTGAATTGGCGCATCTGGATGCCACGTCGGCGAGTCCGGTGCAGGTGCGGCGGCCTTGGAGCCGCACCCGTGCTTTCTAGGTTGAACCAATTACATATTGAATAATGTCAAGTTTGATTCAGAACTTAGAGCAGTTAACCACTGTCATCAATATGCAACTTCAATGAACAACAACTAATCAGAAGACAACCCTCTGAAGAAAAATACTAACCTCATCCAAATCCTCAAAAGTGTCCTCCCCAATTTTCAATGACTTCCCAATACGAAGTAAGCTTGTGATGTCTTTGTGCTCCTTTCCACCTTCAACTATGTCCTTATGAGCATAAACTCCATCATAAACTTTGAGAGTTAGAATTAGATGGGAAGGTCCACGACAACTGGGGCTGATGATACTTTGGCCAGGTTCCTTGCCAGACAAGAACTGTAAGATCCAAACATCATAAAAATGTATTAAATTCTTGCCAACATATGAAAGCACCTAGTATACAAAACATAATTACAATTAGTGAAAAACAAAGAAAACCCCATCTTGGTCCATTCCAGAAATGGTATGCTATGACTTAAATCCTATAATTCAAGTAAAACCCAAGCCCAAAGTATCAACAAATAAGATACAATTTAAAAGAATCTCAATTTATTCACATCCAAAAGGGAAGAAAAATGATCCTTGTGCATGCATGCGTAACTTACATATTAGAAAAAAGTAGATATACTAAAACTTATAAAAGAGGAAAACTCCAACAAGATTTCTTTGAAAAGTATAAATGATCCTTGTGACTGACAAGGTTCATAATTCCATTAAACCTAACAAACAAGTTATTAGTATACAAGATATCAAAAATGTTTTAGTTGACAACATACCTCCTTCACTTCATCTAAGGTAATATTCTGGAAGTGGGGATGAACAATCATCCTTGGCTTAAAATGCTTCTTTGCAAGCTCCTTTTCTGTGCGAGATTTGTCTTGCCTACTCAGCCTGCTTTGTTCTTCATGGTAGTATGGATCAAGGTGTCTAACATACTGATGTTGGTTACTTCGCATCTCACTCTCTCTACAAACTAGGAAGACCTGATACCTGTTCTTTTGAATTGATTTAATCTTGCAAGTGAGAATGTCACCTTCATGTAGCTTGTCTGACAACTCAGCCTCCCTCCAGTCATCTGAATAGTCTTCCTTCATGAGTATCCCAGTCAAACCAGATTCAAGCACACAAATTGCTTTCTGACCTTGCACCCTACGGACAGTGGCTTGCACAATTCTTCCCTCAGCAAGGTTCTCCTCAGTTTCACCAGAAATCATATAGAATTCATCATCTTGACTAGGCTCTTCATATTGCTCACGCCAATCCTGAAAACCCTGCATCAGTTCCCTTTTTATGTCATAAAAAGTTTCTGTCTTATTCTCACGGTTCTTGCCACTAGCATATAAATCAACATCAAGGCCTTTCAAAATCCTAGGTCGACTTCTAACATGCTCTATTGCCATCTCCAGTGCATCATCATCATCATCATTTGTGTCAGCTCTTATGTCCTCATCATAAACGTCTTTGGCCAACTCTTGTGCAAGACCATAAGATTCTGGATGTATTCTTGTATCATCTAGCAAATCAATGAACTGGCTGCTGCTAGCAGCCAATCCACTCCGCCGGACACGCAAGAAACCCACCGAATTGACGAACACCTTTTTACCAAGTCCATGCACCGTGACAAAGTCCTTTCGAGTAAATATTGCCCCAGCTCTTACCAAGGACCTCTGCAGAGATGCTGCCTTCCTAGGTCCAAGCCCAGAAATGAACTGTAGAGGAGCAAACAACCATTCATGACTGATAGCCAAATTAATGTCAACACCCACTTGGTTTGTTACGTCTACCAAAACCTGTTCAATCATTCCATATTTCTCATCTGGGTGTATAAAGTTCTCTAGCGAACTAAGTTTCCATGATAAGATTTCTCTTCCCGGTCCACATAGCGTTGCAATCATTGCCAAAGGATTTTGCAAATATCGCCCGAGAGCGACAGCCCGTTTAACAATGCCTAACAAAACAAGAGAACAAAATCAATTAAAGAAGCCTAGAAAACATTAAAAATAAGAAAGGTAATGAAATATGTACCTGATTGCCCAGGTAGCTGGTCAGATGAAATCCGAGAGTTCTCATAAAGGCGAGGTAGAGACTCATCCCCATAAACAATGCTTAACCCATCCATCTCATGCCCGACATCTCTGGGATTTTCCTCCACCATCTTGAAAATAATCTGATAAAAATGCAGTAAACTAAAATAAGACCACATCCAACAAATGAGAAATTAAGAACATGAACTACATCACTGCTACGCACAGAAAGAGATTCCTAAAGTATCATGCAGTAATTGATCGCTGATTCCACTCTATGTGCTGCAGAACGGATTAGCAAAAATATGAAAGAACTAGAGAATCAAAAAGATATCAAAACATGGAAAAAACAGATACCAAATAGAGTACTTGTAGAACAAAATGAAACATTAGTGTTGAACCATACAATTCACATCGTAAGTTGTAAAACATATTAGATTTTTAAATTATATTTAGTAATGAGAAAAAATACACCACTTCTACTTTAAAACTTTAGGTTTCAAAAGTTTTAGAAGGAATAAAGATTAAGAACAGTATTGTTAAAACCTACCCTTTTTAATAGGTAAGCTTACACAAGCACTGTTTTTGAACCCGCGACCTTATTTTTCTCCACCCTTTCTTATGGGGGAGGAGGTGCTGTATTAGGTGAAACACCAATACAATTATCTTAAAAAAAAAAAAAATCATATAGCACCCGTTCTAGAAGCGAAGACACAATGACGAAGGCACAATGACAAATGCACATCGCATCTCACTTCCTGGCATAGTATAATCAAAATGATAATGACAATATAATAGAGAGTACCAGAAAACCAATGATTCACATGGTGCTAAAGTTTAGGATCAACAGAAGAATAATCCCATCTGAAGCAGTGAAAATTTAATGACTATCATGAAAAGATAAATAATGTTCACCTCATATATATCCTCCTTCAGTCGGGTACAAGATATATTCACAGCTCCTAAAACAATAACATGTGGTTGGTGATCTGTCATGAACTTCAATACACGTTCCTGATCATTTTTCTTACGATGCTGGTCATCCACATTTTGGGACCGCAATGTGAGGGACCCAGTGTAAAGCACATCCAGCACCTCCCCTGATGAATCTAACATCACAAAAGTGGTTGCTGGCTTTCCAGGCCCCCAACAGCAAGCCATGACCCTTGGTGCAGCTTCTTCATCTGAGTAAATATCAGTGTCCTTCCTTTGATATGGGCCCACTGAAACTTTATTCCACAAAACCTTCCCATACTGCATAAGTAAAAAGTTTTTTGCTCTACTAGTCAACAAAGATCTTGCTTCTTTCATCATGGAGGGTGTAAGAAAACCAAAAAGTGCATCCTGCAATATCAATTTCCTCTGCTCATTCCATAGTTGAGCAGATTTACTAACACTGTCACTAAGATAATACTCGTTGAATTCATTTATCAACTTCTCCAAATCTCTTTCTGGCATCTTAATAGTAACTTGAAGAAGCTTCTCCTCTTCAGCCTTCTGAATGAGGAGCCATTGAGCATCATCAAATGCACTTAGTGGCTTCTCACGCAACCACTTCACCCCTGAAAACTGATGGGAAGAATCTATGACCGCGTTCCCACCAGGTGTTGGACATGTTGATACCACTGCATGATCCATAAAGTTGCTACGGACATGTTTCCTAACACATGGCTCACAACTAATCTCCACAGCTGCCTGAAATAAGTCAGACAATTGGCAGTCAAACTTAGAACAATACCCTTTGATATAGCATTGAACTGAAAAACTTTTGCACTGATGCCTATGTAGTAGAAAGACTAGCATACCATGTGCCTAGCTCCTTTCAGCACAGCTTGAGGTGTCTCAAACATTGAACATGTAAAGTTAGAAACCGTCCCCTCAGGTGTTTCCTTAGGATCCTGCAACTCATCATTTCTCTACAAACCAATGAAATGGGAACATTAAGCCTTTGTTCAACAGAATAAAAATTGCAAGTGAAAAGTAACTTACCATCGTATCTAATGATAGCTGCAATCCAAATTGCTCAGAGCTGTAACCAAACTTGCTCGCAACCACCCATAGACCAGCTTTACTGCAAATACTATATAGTGATTTCCTCTTGGGCCTCTTGTATTGCCCTTCATCCAATCCCACTTTACCCGGAGGGAAATGCAAGTTAAACTTGGAGTCAACATCATCTACTTCCCTTTCTGATCCTGCTGCCTTGAGTGACTTCATAATTGATTCAAAGAGTTGCTGATTTAAATTGAGTCTTGTTACATCATATACAAGTTCAGATTCTTCCTTGAATCGCTTATTGTAGTATGACTGAAGAGCACTCTTTCGCTTCTGAAGCAGCAGCCACTTTCTGTCCAAGTCTTGAATCGCCCAAAGTACCTTCATATTTGCAAATATCAGCTATTCACTTATATAGTCTTGCTCTTAGCAAGCATAATTTTTTATTTTTTTTTAATTTAAGTAAATAATTCATCAATTAACAAAGCATAAACTTCATTGTGGCCAAAATAAATTCACCTTGTGCCACTTTAGAGTAGGTGTTTTCTTATTCTTGTCCTGATTTTCATCATCATCTTCAGGTTGTTCAGGATCTTTCAGCAGACTTAGGCACTCCCCCTTTCGATACATAGCAATAAAGGGTATCTGAAGGCATGAAGAATATGCCAAAATAATAAAATAGAGATCAAATCAAACAAAGAGTGGCTTCCAATGTAGATAAAAGTATACTAACATCTAATTTTTGCACGTGAAGTAGGTCCAAAAATCTCATGATATCAACTTTCTCAATAGAAAGATCCCCCCCTTCCTTAGCAGTTCCCATGCCTCTATTGCCAAACAAAGGTACCGTGCCACTTTGGAGTTGACCATGTATCCAGTTGCTCTCTTCAACTATACAATCATCCAATGGAGGAGAACCGGTTATCTCCTCATATATCTGACAAAGAAAATTATTAAATACACTTTATCTCACATATATGGAATAAAGATACATCTCAAATGGCCTGTCAAACCTGCATTCTTTCAGGGACGTCAAGCTCCCGAATCTGCTCGTCCTCCTCTGTCATATACTTCTCAGATAAAACAATTGGTTCAAATTCATCTTCCAGTTTCCTTTCCCTCCATTCACTAGAATCTAAATCTTGCTTACGGAGCTGCAAGAGTTCATCAACATCACCAAATATTTCATGAGCTTCCTGCATAACAGATAAGGAAACTCCTGGTGCCCTCCTATTCCCTCCTTTCTTTGGCCGCCTCCCTCCTCTACAAATGAGCCACATAGATAAATTAGTTTCTTGGTTAAACAATAGAATACCTCAGTATTAAAGAAACATACACAGAACATACTTGGGAGGAGCTCCATGCTCATCCACAATAAAGTCATCCATTTCATCCTCCTCACCAATGTCTTCATCCTCTTCATCTTCTGCTTGTTCCTCCTCTTCAGCAATGTCCTCAAGTGGAGTACCTACATAATCACAACACATAGTCAGTCAACAGTCAACAGTCAACAGGCACCTATACCCACAATTTTTATAAGACAATACCTTCATCATCACCAAATAAACTTTGCTTAAGCTTCTCCTTGGCAGTTCGCCCACCTTTTCCACTTCCAAACATCTCCTCCTCGTCAGATAATCCAGAGGGCTCCTCGGAAACCCCCTGAGCTTTTTTCAGCCGCTTAAACTTTTTGCTCTGCTGATAAAGATTTAAGATAAAACATCTAAAATATGAATCATTATACTTTACACATACATAGCTCTACCAAAATTTATTACAATGTCAGAGGATGAAATGAAAAGATATCAAGAAAATTCTAAACCTTCCAATGGGGAATGGTAATATTGTTGTCCTTCAAGAGTTCATAGTCATCTTCATCAAGTGTATAATTCTCTCTACAAAGTGGAAATATAAGTCATTAGAAACAAGAACTTACCCTGAGTCTAGGTTTTAATATATAACTAAAGAAGTAGAGAAAAATATTTGTCATCTAACACAACTTCAAATTTGAAAGGGGTGAAGGGAAAATAAATAAATAATATATATATCAGCTAGCAATGAAGTTAAATTGTTAAGTAAAAAAAAAATGATAATAATTTGTTTCAATCGGTATTAATTAATAAACACAGGTATTTATCTCCTCTTTTCATACTATTTTTCAGTAACAACCCAGTCCATTTCTTTTTTATTTTTATTTTTTTAATACACTTTCTATAAATAACAGCTAAAGCAAAGAAAATCTACTTTTTCTTCCTTTTCTTCTTCCTCTGCCTCTCCTCATCACTGTCTGCCCTCTCTTCTTCATCAACATCATCCACTATAAATCCATCCTTCTCATATTCATCCTGCCCTTCTTCTGCACAAAAAATTTCAAAAAAAAAAAACTTATTCAATATACAGTCTCCCCCCACAAAATGCACCAAGATAATTTCCAATAGAGGATAACTGCATACATCAAATCAAACAGCTAAAAGTTCCAAAAAATAAAATTCCATTTACATTGAATTGCACAACTTTCACAAGAAAATAAAAATAACAACAAACAAATTACTGAGTGCCACGCAGTAAATATAAAAAATTGGCCATGACCATACCAACCAGAACATAATTTTAATGGTAAAGTTGATAGCATGTATACTGTTGATTCATATAAACAATAAACAACCATCAATTCTTTGGTATCTCAATAACGAGTAAGAAGAAATTTCATGTCAATTGAAGTTCACAAACTACAAAAAATTGCTAAGAACTGAAACATCGGTCAACCACTGGTATTCAGATGGGCATTATTGTGACAAATTTTTCCTACAAAAATTCATTGAAAACCATATGTGTTATCACTTTGTAGCCATATGACACTGAGATTTTTATGTCTCATCAACCACAACTTCTCAACAACCAAACACGATTAGGGTTTTCCACAAGAAATCCATATGTCAAAACTCGCACTTCGAAATTTCCCATCAACCAAACAGACCCCACCGAAGGGGAAAAACATTTCTTACTCTCCAAGCAAGCAAACAAACAAAACCATATTCTAAGACTTCGAAACCCTTTTTCGAAAAAAAGAGCAAAACCCTAAAGACCGTACCGTCTTCTTCATCCTCTTCATCGTCATCGATATCACGACCACCTCGGTGACCATCGACGTGTTCCCTCTCGTACTCGCCTTCGACCTCGAACTCATCTGTTTTTCAAATCCAACAGCGACCAATGTGAGGAACTCAGAAAGTTTCTTGAGCGTAGTTGTGTCCAAAATCAAAATAAATAATAGAGAGAAAAGAATTTTGGGTTTTCGAGGGCTTACCATCTTCATCAGAGACTACGTTTTTGCCCATTGTTGGAGAAAGAAAATCAGAGCAAAGAAAGAAACAGAGCAAAGAAGAAAGAAAGAGTGTGAGATTGTAGAATGAATGAATTTGTGTGTGAATAGAGAATCTGAGAAAGAAGCTATGTGCGAGTATCAGTGAATTGCGGAGTGAGGACTCGAAAGTTTGTATATGAATTCGGGCGGCGGAACAATGGCGGTTTGAGTGTGTTTAAAAAAAACAATAAATAAATAAAAAGCTAAATTACAAATTACACCCTATAATTTTGACCAAAATTCAATTTCGTCTTCTAACTTCATTTTTGTTCAATTAAAGCCTCTAACTTTCTTTCTTTTAAAAAAAAAAAAAAATTTAGTCCTTGTGTTAGTCTCCATTAAAAATAAAAAAATAAAACCTTTGTTGGAGACCTTATAACTTTGTCTAGACTAAGCTTTTTCTACTAACGGAAAGCCTGAAATAAATAAATTTGATAGTTAAAGGACTTAATTGAACAAAAATGAAATTAGAAGGCTGTGTTAAATTTTGATCATTGTTAGAGAGTGCAATTTGCAATTTAGCCTTTCAAATTTCGTCCTCTAACTTTACGTAAAATTCAATTCAGACTTATAACTTCAACTTCATTTAATTCAAAATTTTAAATTTTAAATTTATTCAATTAAGTCCTTCATTAGTATTTGTTAAATGATTTTCGTTAGGTTTCGTTTGAAAGTTTATAAGAGAATGGAATGGAATTATCATAAAGGAATAGAAAGGAATAGAAGACTTTCCTTTCTATTCCTTTATAATCACTCCGTTCCATTTCTTTATGAACTTCTAATTCTAAACAAAGGCTTAAAATAAATGCATGGAAATGAATAGAAGGTAAGTAACATTGTTTGGAAGTAATATAAAAGGAAAATAATTGAACCATTTTATGACAATATTACTGATATAAGGGTATTTTGAGAATTTTAGTAAAAAATTCATTAAATCTAATTTCATTCTCTCCAATTCCTCCAAATTTTGATCAAAATTTGAGATTTTGAGAGAATAGAGAGGAATGAGTGTTCCCTCTTACTCATTCCATTCCCTCCAATTTAAATTCCCTAATAAGGGAATGAACTTTTCATTCTCTCTATTAAAACTCTCAAACAAGATAATGAGATAATATTATAAAATTATTCCATTTTATTCATTTCCCTCCTCTTAAACAAGTTGTTAAGTTCCCAAAATGATGTAGTTTTGTGACTCTCTCTCTTGGTATTTTGTGTAAATATGTGTTTGAAGGTTGAATTTAAAGCCAAATGTAAATCGGTTGCTTGGTGATTTGCTAGTAACTTTTGGATGTTGGTGTAAATTTTACATGTTTTTTTTGCTTTAGGTAAAAATGTTGTATATGGCTGTAGACTGTGGTTTGCATTGGATGTCAAAGTTAATTATGTGCTGAATGGTTTATGCATTGGGTTATGAGTGCTATATTGCTTCTTTAGATGGAATTATGACCTCGAAAGCTCTATATGAACCCACTTAAAACAATTTCAGAATGTTTTTTATTTTTGGTATTTGGATATGGATGATCATTCTTCTGGCTTTGACAAAATAACAAATGGGGTTCGGGTCGAATGGATTTTGGCTATTGTTTGGATTGATTGGTTGTTCCTTTCAAATATTTTTGTGTTTGGCTAGTGAAAAAGTAGTTGTTGAGTTCTTCTTTGGTTTGCTATTTTTTAACTATCGTTTTTTTATGAAAAGTTAAAAAAATAAAAAATAAAAATAAATAAATAAAAACATCTGAAGGGACATCATTTTGGCCACTTAATGCAGATCATCTAATGGACACTAATAGGTGGAATGAATTGAATAAAGTTAACAGTTAAATGACTGAATTTTAAAAAAAAAATTGTGAAATTAAAAAACTTAATTGAATTTTAAACAAAGTTAGAGAGTGTAATTTGTAATTTAATCTTAAAAAATATGTACAATAAAGAAGTGAAACTTGCGCATTTTCACCTGTATTTTTCCTACAGTTTTATTGGTTTTTTTGGGCTAGAACTTTTATTATTATTATTATTATTATTATTATTATTATTATTAAAAAATAGAAATGAGAAAAACACATTTTGGCAGTGGATAACTTAAATTTTCTTTCATTTAGTCCCTTATGTTTTAAAATTGTCAATTTCACATCCTCATAACTGAGAGCACGCTCAATATACATCTTGGTTACGTTTTGCCATTAGCTTTAAAATTTTTCTTTTTCAATTATATTCTTTTGATCATTATAGAGTTAAATGGGAGAGGAAAATTTGATCTCCAGATATTTTTGTTGAAAAGTTCAAAAAGATGTCAATTGTGCTATAGGACTTTTGACATTTTTTCTTATTACATTCTTTAACCCATTTTAGATGGAAAATAAAAATAGCAAAAACTAACCCATAAAATGGGGCTTGAATAGAAATGCAATTTGAACACATCGTTTGTTGCCTCCCCGGCCCCCAAATTAACTAATCATCGATTGAAATCACAAAATTTCGTATTTTCTTCCTCCCTCACAGTTCGATCAAACCGAACCCATTGACAGCTCTACTTTACTTGCACCATAAGTGTGGTCAGTGGTGTCCTCTTGACATGACTAATCACACAAATAATCCCAAAAATTGAGTTGGTCGGTGCTATATAAAATGCCAAATTTTGGAGTTGGGCCGGTGAAATCAGTAGGGAAGAAATTCACTGAAAGTCAAATACACTATTACTACCTGCTATTCAACTTCAAACATGAAGCATTGCTGCATTGGAAAGGAATCTTCATAACTTACATTATATCATACAAAATGTAGTGATTACAAACTTCAAAAAGAAAGCCCGATATGTAAATCCTAACCCTGTAAATTGTAATAGTCCTACTCGTACACATACTGGTGTGAGAGATTGCGGCCTGGCTAACTGACATTTCTAGTTGGGCCAAACCCATGTAAGTGGGTGGAACGTGTGTGGTGTATCTCATGGAGGTGAATTTTTTTTTTTTTTTTTTGATGAGAAATACGTTTAATCCTAAAAAACAAGAGGTTCAATACATGGTGGAGTTTTCTCAATCCAAGTAACAAAATCATCAATTCCTTTGGCATGATGATATACCTCTATAAATTGAGAGTTTTGCATGGAGTCAACAACTTATTTAAGGTTTGTTTGAAATCTACTTATTTTGCTGAAATTGAAAATTTTTTGCTGAAAGTGTAAAAAAAAATTAAAAAATAAGCTGAATAGTATAGTGGGACTCATGAATAGTATCAAAAAATGTAGTGAGATTCATGAATAATAGCAAAAATAAGCTAAAATCAATAATAAGCTATAACTTTAAGCACTTCCCAAACGAACACTTAGATTTCAAATTGGAATTCAATTAGAATATAATTTTATGCCATGTGTCCCATCTAATTTAAGTTTTTAAATTTTTGTGCCAAGTGAGTTAATTCAATGAAAAAATTAGATTTCAATTAGAGTTTAATTTTGCGCTACGTATCCTATCTAATTTAAGTTTTTTTAATTTTTGTGCCAAATGAGTTAATTTAATGTAAAACACGAGAAGTCCAATATAAATAAACCATAAAAAAATATACTCTATATATAAAATTAGAGGAAGAGAGAGTTTGAATAGTTTTATATTTATAAGCCTTTTTTTTTTTTTTGTATAACTAAAAACATTTCAAATTTATAAGTCATTTATGTAATAAACCATAACTACGTACGGTCTATTACTAACTAGGTAATATAAATATATATATAAATATATATTTTTTTTTAAACCAAAGTTTAAAGAAAATTCAATTAGAATCAAGATTAGATTTTGCTTTTGTTAGATTTCCATACAAATTAAATTATTTAGATTTTTGCTGTTATTTTTTCTCTGAACTAATAAGCATATTTTTTATACTATTTCTATTCAGATATTTTTTTATGCGAAGATATTGAACATAACAAATTGTAATTGAGTTTAACGATCTCATGCAGCTATCCCCATTCAATTTATGAGATACTATTTGACCAATTTATTATTTTATTTTGTGTTATATTAATTTAATAGAATTTCACAGACAATAATTATCCATGGATATTGTATATGTAGTATCCAATAGTAATTTTCAAAATTATATATGTAAATAGCAATGTAATGAAAAACTTGACATAACCAATATCATGAAAATTTCAAGGAAAAACTATTTTAGTACCTTAAAATGTCCTAATCGAACAATGTCATATATGTTTAATAACTCAAACTAACATCAATAGTACCACTACAATTGATGCATCATTCTCATGCATAAGCACGGGTTACATACTAGTTTTATTAAATGTAAACAAATTAAAAGAAAAACATAGAAAAAGCGATTCATTTAATTGATTTGATAAAAAAGTGTACCTTAAGAAAACTAGGACACTATATAGCCTTGGTCCTAGATACAATCTAATGAGAAAGGTTACATTGCTTTGATCTTAATTACACTCTAAAAAAATGGAAATTACATAGCTAAATACTAATCTATGAAAATTTGATCTAAGTTTGAATGCTAAGTTACAATGAGGAAAGTGTTAGGCACCTACATTGCCTAGAGAAACCGATATTTTATACTATGGTGACTAAAGATCATGTCACATCACACAAGCAAACAACATGTCATAAACAATTAATGTGTAAAAACCGTTGCAAAACTTGAAACCAATCTTAATACTAGTTGACCCTATGGGCTTCTCCGGGGGAATATGGCTGCTTTGGAATGAGAGCACCTCCTTCAACGTGGAAATTCTCACACATAGCGACTAGAGTCTGCATGCGCTCGTGAAGGTAAATTCTCCACCTATCACCTTTCTACTTACTGCTGTCTATGCTTCTCCTAATTTTGCCAAACGAAAAGCTTTTTGGAACTTCTTAGAAAATCTTGCTGCTACTATCTACTTACCTTGGGTTTTATTGGGTGATTTTAATGATATGGTGTCTGAGAATGAAAAGATGGGTGGCCTGCCTCTAAATAGAACTAGGAGAGCGGCTTTTACAAACTGTATGGATAAGTGTGGCCTCATGGACCTTGGCTTCCAGGGGCCTCGTTTTACTTGGACCAATAAAAGCTCGCTTTGGAACGACCCTATTCAAGAGCGGTTGGATCGAGGTTTAGGAAATGCTGAGTGGAAATGCTTTTTCCTGCAGCGGAAATTCATCACCTCCCTAAGGTTAAATCCGATCATGGTCCCATTATGCTTCTTATTGATCCCTTAGAGCAAAAACCCTCCAAACCTTTTCGTTTTGAGAAGATGTGGTTTACCGACCCGTTCTTTCCCTCTGTAGTTGAGGAAGGCTGGAAGGCATCTGAGGCTATGCCGTCGGCATCCTCCTCACTCTCTAGGTTCCCTCACCGCCTTGAGTTTTTAACTGATCAAATTCGCACCTGGAATAAATCCCACTTCGGGAATTTGTTCCAGCGAAAAAATCGTCTCTTGGCTCGGCTTAGGGGCATCCAGATTGCCTTAACCACCAAACCCTCGGCCTTTTTATATTCTTTGGAGCACCAGCTGACCCAAGATTATAACTCCATCCTTCATTAAGAATTCTTATACTGGCAGCTTAAATCTCGTGTCACGTGGCTCAATTATGGTGATGCAAACACCAAGTTCTTCCACCTCACTACTCTCCTTCGGAGAAGCCAGTCACGGGTAGTGACCTTAAAAGACACCACGGGATTATGCCTCACTGGGGAACCGTTACGTACTCATATCAACGAGGCCTTCCACAAACTTTTCCAAGCTACCTCGAAATATAGTCGTTCCTCTCGTCGGAGGGAGCCTCTGGTCTGTCCCTCTAGCTCTTTCTTAGAGCACGCCCAGTCACTGTCCAACATTCCCCTCCCGGGCGAAATTTATAAGGCTCTTCGGGACCTCCCTCCCTTGAAAGCTCCTGGGCAGGATGGATATCATGCTATCTTTTTTCAAAAAAATTGGCACACTTTCGGGTAGAGTGTGATCCAGATTATTCAGGACATCTTTGAGCAGCTCCGTATTCCGCCACCATGGGGCCAAACAAATTTGGTCCTTATCCCTAAAGTGGCTCACCCTGTACAAATCACCCATTTTCACCCGATCAGCTTATGTAACACTCTTTACAAATTGGTGTCTCGAATCCTTGTGCAACGCCTCAAACCTTTCATGGCTGAGGTAATCAATCCCTGTCAAGCGGGTTTTGTGCCTGGTTGTCGGACTAGTGATAATATTATTCTGGTACAGGAGGTCATCCGCACTTAAAATATCGGAGGGGCAGGACTGGGTACGTCGCAATGAAATTGGATCTTGAAAAAGCCTACGATCGGCTTGAGTGGGGCTTTATCAAGGAGACGCTTGATTTCTTCCAATTGCCGCCCAACCTTATCACCCTCATCATGAACATGATCTCTTCCACCCGATTCCATATCCTATGGAATGGGGAGCCTCTACCGGAGATCGTGCCTACTAGGGGAGTGAGGCAGGGCGATCCTTTATCCCCTTATCTATTCATCCTCTGCCTTGAGCGTCTATCCATCAAACTGGAAGAAGCTATTCGGGAAAAACTTCTCCACCCCATTAGCTTCCAAGGGCAGGTCCGCCTATCTCACCTTTTTTTCGCTGATGACATCTTTTTGTTTACCCTCGCCAAGGCTTAGGATTGTTCCAATTTAAGCCGTATTCTTCAACAATTCTGTGCTTCATCTGGACAACTTGTGAGTGTCACTAAATCGCGCATTTGGTTTTCCCCCAACACTTCCCGACACCACAAAGAACAGGTGGCTAGCATTCTCGGTGTTCCCACCACGGGTCACATAGGTCCATATCTTGGGACCCCCATTTTCACCACCCGTCGTACTACTTCCGCCTATCAATATTTAGTGGACAAAATCAGAACGAAAATTGAAGGATGGCAAACAAAATACTTAAACATGGCGGGAAGAGCCACCCTCATAAAATCAGTTGTGTCCTCCATTCCCATATATGCCATGCAGACCACCCTCCTCCCTCAAAAGATTAGTCACCAGTTAGATAAAATGACACGCTACTTCCTTTGAGGGGACTCTGGTCAGCACAAAAGCTGCCACACGGTCAGTTGGGAGACGATTACTCTGCCTAAAAAGGCGGGAGGCCTGGGTCTAACATCCATCCGGCATAGAAATCATGCGATTCTCATGCATCAAGCCTGGCGCCTGTATACTAACCCTAACATGCTTTGGGCTCGTGTTTTGAAGGCCAAGTACTTTCCTCACTCCCAGATGTTTGAAGGCTCTAGGAGTGCGCGAGGCTCTCACATTTGGACGGCCTTTCGGCACGGAATTAAGTTGTTAAGTGAGGGCATGCGCTGGATTGTAGGGGATGGTCAGGACATCCGACTTTGGTAAGATTCTTGGCTTCCTTGTGGCACCCTTCGGAGTTATGTTGAAGGTTCGCTCCCCCGTCGTGTAGAAGACCACAGAGTCAGCTCCTTGCGAGCAAATCACTCTTGGACCTTTGAATCTCTCTCCTTCCCTCTCCCTCCTCAGCTTGAACAACTTATCCAGGGCATCCCTGTGGCTCAGCTCACTAGGCTTTCCGATACGTTTCTTTGGCCCCACAATAATGGGATTTGTTTTGTTAAATCTGCATCAAAATTCCTCTACCACAAACGACATGTGCCTTGGGATAAACCGACCTGGAACTGAATTTAGGCGGTCCCATGCCCAAAGAAGATTCATTTCTTTCTCTGGAAGGCTATGAGAAACCGTTTACCCACTAATCATTTCTTAGCCATTACTCACCGCCACCCTGATGGCCAGTGCCCTCGATGCCATTCCCTGGAAACAACCATTCACATATTAAGGGACTGTCCCTAGTCAAAGGAGGTCTGGACCCAATCCCCGCGCCTTTTACCCCTGACTTTCTTCCAAATGCCTTTACAAGCTTGGCTCCGTAGTAACGCAACTGGGGATACAGTTATTTTGCCCAATCAGCTTCCATGGCGAATTTATTTTACTTTTCTTTGCTGGAATTTATGGTTAGCAAGAAATTATCGCATCTTTAACGCTCAATCCCGCTCCCAACATGGCATTGTCCATTCCTCTGTGAATGCGGCTACGGAATATTATTTCCTGGCGGGCCCTATGTACCTCAACCAAGCCAAAATCCCTCATTTTGTTCGATGGCAGGTCCCCCCTGACCCCTTCATTAAACTCAACACTAACGGTAGTGCGATAGGAAATCCGAGCGTGGCAGGGGCCAGGGGCCTTTTGAGGGACGGCTCAGGCACGTGGATATTTGGCTTCTCCCTTCATTTGGGACTTGCTTCAAATAACATGGCAGAGTTGGCAGCGGTTCGGCAGGGTTTGAAACTAACTTGGGATATGGGATTTAAATTCATACATCTTGAACTTGACTCTATGATTGTGCTAAACTGGTTAATTGAGAAAACTGCAAATTTTCCTACTAATACAATGCCTTTAATGCTTGATTGCAGGAACCTCTTAGATTGGGATTGGGAGGTGCGAGTGCTTCACGTCTATCGTGAAGTTAATGCTTGTGCAGATGCTTTGGCGAAGCGGGGAACTCACCAACATCATGTTTTGTCTGTTTATAGCTCCTGTCCTAGTTTTGTTTATGTATATTATATAAGGGATATGGCAGGCCTTGGGACTAGTAGACTATGTGCCCAACGGTCAACTGTTGACGATGTATGAACTAGTTTGTTATAAATAAGACCCCCGTTTCCATCAAAAAAAAAATCTTAATACTAGTATTTTTATTTCTTTTGATGAACCAATGCCTATTGTGGAAAACTTGATGGCCTTGATAGAGTTGAGCACTACAGTGATAGACTAATTAACTCTTAAAATTATGTCTCTTTTGTTTTCACCCAAAAACAAAAAAACAAAATTGGAAATATTATTTTTCTCATAATCTTTTTTTTTTTTTTTTGAGTTAAAAAAGGATTTTAATAATCAAGGTTAATCATTACATATCAAGGTTAATAATTAACAAAAACCACTACACATTCTTGGTGCGATGGTCACTCCACAAGTATAAGTGCTTGTGGGGTTGGGGGGTAAGGACCAAGGTTCAAGTCTCCAAGAGAGAACTTCACACACATATATATATTCAGATTAGGTTAAAGTAGAATTTCGAACTTGTATAAAAAAAATTAACAAAAGAGCAGGAAAAGTACCTCAAAGAATTGCACCGCAACCATTGCACTAATAATGACAAAAGTTTGGCTATGAACTTTGTTGTAGCCTAAGGCTATAACTTCCACTAAAAAAAAAAAAATTAATATGTCTACATATTTTGAAAATCTAACTATTGAATTACATGTTTTTTATACATTCTTAACACACTTGTCAAATTTCATCCAATAGGATATTATTTACTATTTGATCTATAAACTAGTTTTTTATGTAAAATTTTACACTACAAAAACTTAAAATTTAAACATTTGATTGATGACATAGTTATTGATCTTTAATATTCTATAAATTTTGCAAGCATGATGGATATAAGAAGAAAATGTAATCAAATGATGGATTTGTCAAAATTCACATCTAATAAAAAAAAAAATTAAGTGGAATTGTAGATTTAGATTACAACCTAGTTTATAGCTAAACTTTATCTCACTAATAAACATGGCAATCAGTTGGGGAAGAATCTTTGATTTCAGGTTTTAAATTTTCTGATTATATTAGGCAATAAAGTATTGAGATTAATTTTTTTTATAAATAAGTTTTAAGGGTAATTATTCAGTATTTCAGGAATACATAATGATTTTTTCAGGTTTTAATGAGTGTAATTATATGGGTTTTAATTTTTTTTTAGATTAATATGAGTTTAAATTTTCTTCTTATATATTTATATTAGGTAATAGAGTTTTAACGAGGGTACGATTGTCTGTATAAATTTATATATATATTTATAAAAATAAATAAAATTTGATGAGATCATGTGACACACTACTATATTAGGAGGTATGAGAATATAAGTGTAGGTTGAATTTATGCGATAAAATCAGTAAAGAAAAACAATATGAAGTGAAATAGTAAGTAGACACATGACAAATTGACGTATACATTGCGGAGATAGTGCGTATAATTGGATCACGGGTGTTCGCGGTGCGCCCGCCGCCCCCACAGACCATGACCATGACCATGAATCCATATCCATGAATCAACTCCAACAGCATCAAGCAACGTTACTTTACTTTCCCCCGTGACTGGCGCGTGGTCTCATTACTCTCCACTCTCTACTGGAACCATCCAGCAAGGCATGTAAATAACCCAATACTCACGTCACTCCCACATAATATACCACAAGTGATTAAAAAATTAAATATTAAGTCAACGTAAAATTGTCAGACAGGCAATTACAATTCCTTATATAAGATAGGAACTAGAATTATTATTAAGTCTCAACATTTTAAAAGATTTTGCTGTAATATAATATGTAAAAAAAATGTTATGTTTTATAGTAATTACTAAATGGTACGTTGTTGTTGGTAGAATAAAAAAATAGTAGTAAATACAAATTATAATAAATTACAACTTATTAATTATGGTTGATTTGCTTTGAAAGCTTCTCTAACGTGTAAGCTAACTATTGGTGTCATAAAGATAAAGTGATTCTCTGCTCTAAATCTGGTATAGCTGAATCTACTACACCTGGACCATCTGCATGACATTGTTGATGAATTATTATAGTCAACGGCTGTAGGAGCTCAACAACAACACTTTTGTCTTTCTTTCTGGTTTTTGTTTTGTTTTGTTCTGTTATGATTTTTTTTTTCCCCTTGGGTAAATATCAACTTTATTCAACTACACTTTTGTTATAGAACTATGAATTATCAACAAATTAGTTAATTGCTATAATTCGTGTGTTCTGTTTTGGCTGTAAAATGCTAAAAGTCCCTTTATAATTTAGAGTGTATTTGCAAAGTCCCAAAAAAAAAAAAAAAAAAAAAACCAAAGAAATGTTTTTTTAATTTAATTTTGTGGGTACTATATCATTTTTCTTTTTTAGCAAATCAACAAAGTACATCTAAACCTACGGCATCCACAACAATAGAGTTAAAAATTTTAATATTTAACATCTCAAAAAGTTACTTTATTTATTTTAACACACAATTTCATAATACACATTGCATCAATGGTCTTATTTTTATCATTAGTCATATACTATTTATTTTTTTAATAATTTATAATTTTTTTATATCACATTGCTACAGTGAACTGCTAGTCTTGGCAGTTCACTATAGCAAGAAGGCAAAATATTTTGCCTTCGACTTTACCAATGTTGGCACTTAAATTAGATTTGAGGTGGTAAAATAGCTAAAATTTGGATCTGGTTTCTGTCGTTGGATTGCGGACATGTGTCCAAGAAAGGGACACATGCTCATATCTTGACAGGTCACTGGCCACTGGATTGAAACTGAACCCCTAAAATTTACCACCACTAATGGTGATGGCGTGATGCTTTTATATCTATGTGCCAACTTGTATTGTTTAGTACTGTTATTAGGTATTGTTGTTTAAACACTGAAAACTGTTGTTTAAAAGGGCTCGTTTTCAGTGTATTTTCAGTGTTTAAACATTATAACACGTATTTTTATACCACTTTTTAATCCACACATATTTTCACAATACTTAAATAATGATACTAAGGACCCATTTGGTGAATGTGTTTAAAATCTGAAAATTGTTATTTAAAAACATGTGTGAAAATACGTGTGGGTGAAAAAATGTGTAGAAATATGTGTAATATTATTTAAAAATTGAAAATTGTTGTTTGAAAACACAAATCAAACACCCCCTGAGAATCTCTTAGCATGCGGGCCAAATCACGAGTTCTGTTGTTTGTGAAACAACATTGGCGTAAATGCTCTTTTCGTCCCTACATTTTGGGGTCATTTCTATTTTGGTCCCTACATTTCTATTTTACCACTTTTAGTCCCTAATCCAATTAACGCTTGTTATTTTAGTCATTTCCGTCACTTAACTAACAGAAAAAGCTGACGTGGCAAACGGAGTGCACTGTTGACACAGTAAATGATGATGTGGCGAATAAAATAATAATAAAAAAATTATTTATTATTTAATAAATGCCAAGTCAACATAAAATAATAATAATAAAATATTTTTTCATTTTTTTCTAAATTCTTTTAAAATAAAATAAGATAATTAAATTAAAAAAATTTATTTCTTTCATTATTTTTTTCTGAAGAGCATGTTCATGTTCCTTGGGTTCATCCCCATAAATTTTCTTGAGAAACAAACACACAAATAAACCTAAAAAATTCAGCTCAAAAAAGAAATCATAAGCTCAAAAAAGAAATTCAGTCCTCATTTTCAATCCCAACAAAATCATCAAATCCCTAAGCCATAAGCCCAGAAAGTTCAAAACCAGAAAATCATCAAATCCCAAAAGCCACAACCCACACTTCTTCAATCACCAAACTCACATTGAAACCTAGAACCCGACCAGGACAACTTCGTCACCGCAGAACCTAGAACCTAGCAACCCAGAACCTAGCAACCACTTCAACAACTTTGTCCTCTCGCACACCATCTCCGCCACCACAGGCTTCACCTCCACCAGATTCTCCACTGTCGTGAGCGTGCTATACACCGTAGCTATCTCATTGGGATCGGAAGCCATCTCATCGGGATCGAGATGGTGGGTGCTGGGTTCGACTGGGTTTGTTGGGATCTGGCCTTTCTCTTCGGCTTTGATCGGTGATCGTTGGTGGGTTTGACTGGGTTTGATCGGATCTGGATTTAGAGAAAGAGATGGCTTCTCCACCTCTCTCACGCAAAGCGAAGTCGAACGATCAGCGAAAACCCCTCAGTCCTCGCCGTGTTCGAGGCCCGCCGTCGCGAGCTTCACACCACTCGGTCTCCTCCGTTTCTCGGCCTTAGGAATCAGCTCGATCTCTGGTCCGATTCCGATTACGGCTCTGATGTCCGATTTCGCGTTTGCTGGGAATTTCGCATTTTGAAATTCCTTTTTGTTTTTTAAGTTATTAACTTGTTGTGATATTCGAAATTTCTTTGATTATGGTTTGGTTTGGGAGTGGATGAGTTGGGTGCTTTGCTGGGTTTCTATTCTTTGGATGGTTTGGTTTGGGTGTGGTTTCGTGTTGGTTTTCCTATGTTTGCTCTTGTTGATGCTCTTTGATTTGGTAATGTTCATGTTTTTTTTTTCCTATTGGTTTGATGTTCATGTTCTTTGATGTTCATGCTCTTTGATTCTGGGTTTGATGTCATTGCTGGGTTTATTTCTTGATTTAAGAAGAACATTGAAGAACAAGTTCTTATGTTCTTAAATCTGTAATTTTTTGTTTTTAATTTTTTATTTAATTAAAATTAATTTAGATGCTGATGTGACATTTTTTAATGTCAAAATAGATTTTTTTTAATTATTATTTTAATGTGCCATTTGCCACATCAGTTTTTTCTGTTAGTTGAGTGATGGAAAAGACTAAAATAACAAGCGTTAATTGGATTAGGGACTAAAAATGATAAAATAGAAATGTAGAGGCTAAAATAGAAATGACTTCAAAATGTAAGGACGAAAAGAACATTTTCGCCAACAACATTTTACCCGTACCAAAAAAACACTGTGGGAAGATATTTTGAAATAGTAACGCCGCGGTTTATGAAAAGGGTTCGTATTTGTTGGATTTTTAAAGCGGCATTAAACCGACGTTAGTGCTCTTCTCTGTTCACCTAAATTGACGTACGTGTCTGAGCAGTTTGGACAGCCCAGCGATTGTATTTGTGTCTGTCATTTCTCTATTATTTGCTTAATAGGCGCCGAAGATTTTCATGGATTTTCAAGAATCTCAATTATTTTATGCTATCGCTGTATTCTTAGGCTCTTTGTCACGTGTCCAAATCTTCTGTACGATTTTTCTTGCTCTATTCTATGCTCTATCAATAAAAACTTACCACATGTTCACCTAATTAATTAAATACTATCATTATTGACTTATTAATACTACTGTTATTAATTAATGTAGTATTTAATTAATTAGGTGAACACGTGGTAAGTTTTTATTGGTGGAGCATAGAATAGAGCAGAAAAAGTGGGACAGAAGATTTGGACTCATTTGTCACTCACAGACTAATAAGCAAATGAAGTATTTATTCGCAATCCCATCAAAATATATATATATATATATTTTTTTTTCACAACTCATAAAGTAATAAAACTGCCACGTATACAATATTTTCATAATACTTTCACAATAAATTATAGGTGTTTAGTTATTATTTGTTTCAATTTAAACTTACTACTGAAATTACTTTTTTGTCATAACAATAATAATTTATATCAACTTGTAACTTAAGATTTGGTGTGAAAGTATTTCGAAAATATTGTGGACATAACATTTCTCATCAAGTAATGGAGTGTTTATTCACATCTCATAAAGGAAAAACTAAAAAAGAAATACACCTAGCAGTTTTTATAAATATTTTTGGACAAATCAGATCATATAGCTATTATGTCATTTCTCTACATCTGTATCATCTATTCTTATTCATTACCACCAGCATTTTACCTATATCCATAATTTAGTTGTCCTCTCCCTTTTTTATTCTATAGAGTATAGAGGTTGCATTTCAAGTTTTCAACTCCTATAAACAGGGTTAAAAAAATGGGATTGAGTTTTTTTTTTTTTTTTCCTTGGGATAACTCAATTTTTGTAATTTTTTTAGACCAATTTTGTAATTATAATTTGATCAGCTTAGCTTTTTTTTTTTTTTTTTTGGTTGTTGAGAATCATTGATTAGCTTAGCTTGTATATTCTTTTGCTTGCTTTCATTTTGCATTAAAGAAAGTAGACTCTTATTACAGATTTTTTTTTAATCCAAAATAAATAAATTGAGTCACCATCTTATTTTTAGGAAAAAATTGAAAATTACAAAAAGGTTCATTGTTGATATCATATTTCATATAGGGTCTTAGAGTTTTAATTTTGTTAACTTAAGTCCCAAATTAAAAAGAAAAATCATTTCAATTTGATCTCCCTATATAGATGGAGCAAAAAGCTAGAAACTATTAATTAAACCTTGTACTTCATGAGAAATTATTAGGTCCATCGAAAGGATTGCTGACGTGGTCCTCCCAACTAATTAAATAATATCATTTAAGCAAATGTGTGATGTTATATGTAAATAAGGTGAGAGAATTAAAAATAAAAATCACTAGGTGACGTCACATTTGCATAAATAAAAATCACTAGGTGATGTCACATTTGCATAAATAACATTTTTTATTGGTTAGAAAAACTAGGAGGACTACGTCAACAATCCTTTCAATGGACCTAATAATTTCTCGTACTTCACCTAGGTTTGTTCATAAATTAATTTAAAACTCATTAAATTGAGCAGTTAGAGAGAAAGTTTCATTCAAAAAGAGAAAATTTCTCTTAGCATGATAAAGTAAAAAACAAATATTTTTATACTAGAAAATCAATGTTAGTTACCTAGGCAAAACAAAAATTTAATCAATGGTTTCACTTTTTTTTTCCACTACTACCCAAAATGACATAGATGGACAAAGGTTTCAATTTGGAATAGTTTAAGTTTGGGAATTTAGTTGACATAATTATAAAGGTGAAAATATAGTGTTGGTTCCTAAAGTTGATCTACTAAGTGCTTTTGGTCCCTGAAGTTTCAAGTGAGTGATATTGGTCCTAAAGTTTAAAAAATAAGCGATGTTGGTCAATCTGTTAACTTTTGTTAATTTTCATACTTACGTGTCTAACGAAACAAAGACGTGACATTTTTTAAGTGATGTGACAACTTTTTAAGTGAGGTGGCAACTCTTTTATTAATCTAAATCTTCAATTCACCTCTAGATCTCTCACCAATTATTTTTATTATTTATTTTTTAAATTATAATGGTATTTGAAACTTTCCTCTTTCTTTTTATTATTTTTTATTATTTTTTACTATTATTTATTATTTCATAATAACACAGCTACTTTACTTTATGGTATACCAACCAAACTGTATAGAATTTTTTACTTAAAAAAAAAAGTCGAGTAGATAGAAAATAATAAGTTATTCTCTAATTATCTTTAAAGAAATTGAAGTGAAATGATCTAAAATTTAAATTCAAATTCAAATTCATTGAGGAAAACAATAATGTTATTACATCACAATATCCAATCATATTTGACAAAATATACAAAAGACAAGTAATAATCATGAGTCAAAAGCATGTTCAAAACCGTAAACAAAGGGGCGAATTATATAACATTGCATCAACCCATTACACTTTGTCCACACAAAAAGCAAAGCAAAAACTGTATTTGTCTTTCACTACACATTTCCTACCTCCACACACCGAGTCAAAACCAATCTCACCCAAATACCACTAGTGCAGTCTCACTCTCTTCCACTCTTTTCCACTTCTCCATTAAAATAAACTATTGTTAGTACACAGCATCTCTCTCTCTCTCTCTCTCCCCCCTAAACTATTATTAGTACAAGCATCTCTCTCCTAATGTTACGAGCACAAAAAATTTGACAACATTTTTTATTTTTCACACTTACTGAATTAGTAAATTTTTACTGATTTTCATATGAAGCTGTTACTAACGTTATATTTTTACCGATCACTAATAGTCTACCACGACGCCAAAATGTCAAATTTTTTTATGAAATTTGTTGTGTTTATAGGACTTATCCATTCTCTCTCTCCAATTTCCACAATACCCAACTCTCTAGTGCGCAATAGTGCGTAGTTTAATAAACCTGTCCCCCCCCCTCTACTCACTTTCCTCTTTCAAAATTTCAAAAAATCAATAACCTAAAATAAAAACAAACATACTCTTAAGGAAAAAAAAAAAAAAAGAAACAGATAAACAACCACCATCTCATAACTAAAAAGACCATACTTGTCATTTGTAGTTCACTCCTCCTTTTTCTCTTTCTTTCATCTTCTTCTTCACCTCCTCTGTTTTTCCTTTTACCTTCCAAAGTTTCAAAGCAAACCCTAAAATCAACATTCACTACTGTAATCTCAAATGGGCGTTGAGTTGAAGGGAGAGCCAGTTGAGAGTAGTGGTTCTCTGCATTGGTTTTGAATGGGAAAGACAGAGGAGGAGCAGCGTGAAGCAGTGGGATTTGAAGTGCCTAACCAGAATGTAGAGAACCAGTGGGTATGGTGTGGAAACAGTGGCTATGGCTGCTGTGGCTGTTGTGGGAAACTCATTGGTGTTAGATGTGTCTTGGTTTTGTTGCTCTCTGCCGCTGTTTTTCTTTCTGCTCTCTTTTGGTTACCGCCGTTTCTCAAGTTTGCAGATCACCAGGATCTGGATCTTGATGCCTATAAAGGTGGGGTTTCTTTTTTTTTTTTTTTTTTTTTTTAATTTTATATATATTTTTAAATTTTTGGGTTTGTTTCAATTTTGGGTTTGTGAGTAAGCAACATTGTGTGATGGGGTTAGATCTAGATTTTTTATTTTTGGCAATGGGTTTTATTTTTTTTTAATTTTTTGTGTGGTTTGGATGGTGGGGTGGTTGTGACTTTTTGTTTGGTTGATGAGAAAATGTGGGTAAAGGAAAAAAGTTACTTAGATTTATTAATTTTGGTTTTAAAAAAAAATGGAAAATGTTGTTTTTCAAATTTTAGGGGTTTCGATTTTGGAATAAATTTATTGTGGGCGAAAAGTAAAATATGGAATGTTTTTGTTTATGCTGTTTAATTTGGGAAATTTTGAGAAACTGAATTAGGATTAGAGGTGTTTGATTTGATTAAGGGTTTCTATTTCTGTTATATTCATACATTTTTGGGAAATTGCAATTGAGAAAAAATAGGGTGGTCTGAATCTTATTTGATTTAAGGGAGTTTATTTTGTGCTTTTCTTCTATTTTTAGTATCCGGAATTATAAGGATAAGGACCTACATTTCAGGAATTGGGCATAGATGCTTATGTCTTAAGTCTGACTTTTTTGATGGGTGGTATTTTTGCCTTCATATTTTGAGTTGGGTGAAAAGGGGATCTTCATGTTAATAGCAAATCTTGTAATTTGGTTACAGTTACAAGAATTAAGTTTCCAATTTGGATAGCTCCAAAAAAAAAAAAAGTTTCCAATTTGGGTTTTCACACTTGAGAGTGAACAATATTTTTGATCAAAGGGCTCTTATCTAGCTTGTGCCAATTCAATGGTCTGTCATAGCATCCGTGTGATATGAGGTGTCAAAATCGGCGTTTATTTATTTATTTTTTCTCTTGTGTACCGTTACTGTTAATGGAAACCTTTTTGTTTGGCAGTCATGTATACAATATTAATCATGAAGCCTACTGAAGGTAAATGTAAATAAGGTCTGGCAGAGTATATGCATACCATGAGTATTCTCTGGGTGTTGGAAAATCTACTGGTTTATTTTATTGAGTAATTCTATTTCTACCTGTTTATTTTTCCTTTCCTAGTGAGGCTTCTACCAAATTTTTTGGTCATTTCTCACATTCTCTTTTGTATGTTGATCTTTCATAACCATAACATAAATCAGCTCCATATAGAATAGTCTCAGCATATTGTCTTGCTGAGTTTTGATTGCTGATCAAAACTGATCGTTCACCTTCTCATATGCCCTTCTGGTGCATTTGTTCTATGGCAAAATAATGGGGTCTTGTGTTATGTGCTTTTTATCTCATGTCATTATTAGAGCTATGTTATGGACAATTCACACATTGAGCACTAGAAGCTAAGCTTAGTGTTTATAGGTCATGGCAACACCACATGCTTAAGGAGATGCAAGCGATTTTCCTTGTTTTCAACACTCGTTTGGATCAACTTACGGGTAGTGTAGGTTGTGATCGAGTTGAAGATTTGCACAATTTAAATGTATCAAGATGTCCCAATGGCCAAACCGGTCTTAATCAACTTGTGGGTGATCAATCATAAAATGTCTCAAAGGTCAAACAAGTTAACACCCAAGAGGTTTGTTGAACTCAAACACCCAAAAACTAGATTAGGAAGAAATTCCTTTGATTAGTTTTCATTTTGGAAGAGAAATATTCTTATGGTACTGGTTATTCAAGGAGAACGAAGGCAATAGACTAGGAAAAATAATATCAGGCATCAAGACAAGCTTGAAGATGATTAGAAAAAGAAGAGAGAGAGAGAGAGAGAGAGAGAGAGAGAGAGAGAGAGAATCCCTTCCCAAAGGTTACCCTTGAGCACAAGGGAAAATTAAGGAGGAAAAAATGTTATGTGCTTTTTATTCTATGTCTTTATATCATTTGAAAATTGTATTTTTGTTATTATTTGGGTAAATAGATAAAGGTGGACTAGATTGTTAGATTAGTTTTTAAATAAATATTATCTACTTGTAGTAGATAAAGATTAGATTTCTTTCGATTTTAAATGTTAGATTTATCTTTTAAATCCATCTATTTATACAACTTGATATTGAATAATTAAGGAGGCTTAAATGTTATTGTTGAGTGAAATTTGAATGTGGAGGTTTGGACTTCCTCGAAGTAGTCCATTTTATCACATTTGGATTTTGGAGGTGCCATGGTTCTCTCATAAACTAAAAACAAATTGGGTCCATAACATCTTGGGCTACTTGGATGACTCAATTAATTAGTTTCTTTGTGAGTTAATTTTAATGTTTCATTTTTCTTAAGTGATATTGGACTGCGTTTGAAGTTCTAATTTTCCTCAAAATACTCACAGTGTGCCTCTTCACTAAATTTGTAGAGCAGAATGATTTGTTCCTCTTGCATATTTAAGAAGCAACTATCATATTTGGACTTAAATAATTGAGTCAAAGGCTCTTTTGAGCCTGAATCCAGCACTTCTGCTGCATATCTAGAAGCAACACATGGGTATATGTCTGTAAAAGAGTACTCTTAATTTGTAAACCTTGATAGCAGGAATTGATAATATATTTTTTTAGATGCTTGCAAATAGATTGACTGAAAAGATACACTGTTTTGGTTTTATTGCTTTTGTGCTTTTACTTTCTGGTACACTGCAATATTTATTGTACTGGCAAATGGGACATTGCAATCTTGCATTCATAGGTACTATCATTAGTTAGGTTCTATATTGCTTGAGTGTATGGTTGTTGAGATGAAAATATAGGATTTTTCATTTCAGTAAATTGATGCTGCTGAAAACTGTCTGTGGAATCTAATGATAAAATCATAGTCAAAAGAGGAGATCCGTCTGGTATGATGGAAATTTAAAAAATGTGCCTGTAAATCTACCTTGATTATGTGATTTTTAGCTTTGTTTCAAGTATTTTGTGCTTTCATTAGAATCATTACTAATCGGTACAATATTTATTCCTACTTTCCTTGTAATTTTCATAAATCATCTCACAGGTTTGGATTGTGAAATTTCTAGGTAGCAAGTATTTATTTTTTGATGATATGAGAATGATTTTAAATTCTTTGTATTGAAATTTGTTAGATTTTTATATTATGACTGGCAATATTTTTTTTCCAGGTCATGATATAGTAGCAAGTTTCAAACTTATGATGCCAGTTTCTTCGCTGCAAGACAACATCTTGCAGCTTCAGGAAGACATTTTTAATGAGATAGCCTTTCCTGACATCAAGGTATTAGCTGTCAGTTTTTTGTTTTTATTTTTTGGTGGTGTGTTACATACTTCATATTTCTGTATTTTGATCTAGTTTATTTTTTGAACCAGGTGGTTATCTTATCTCTAGAATACAATGATGAATCAAACTCAACAAAGGTTGTGTTTGGAGTAGATCCTGATGCCAAAGATTCAAAAATATCCCAAGCTGATGTAAGTCTGATCAGGGAAAATTTTGTTTCTCTGGTTGTACAGCGGTTTTCTCTAAGCCTGAATGCATCCTTGTTTGGGGAACCATTCTTTTTTGAGGTGCTAAAATTCCCGGGAGGAATTACTATAGTCCCTCCCCCTCAAAGTGCATTTCTTTTGCAGAAAGTGCAAATCACTTTCAACTTTACATTAAACTTCTCTATCTATCAAATACAATCAAATTTCAAAGACTTGAAGAGCCAGCTGACGTTGGGATTACGTCTGGAACCTTTTGAGGTTTGTCAATCTTTATTTTTTGCTCAATTATTTTGTATCTGCCTGAGGCTTATCTGTGATATGATGGTTGCATTTTTCAGTATACCAATACCTACCAATCTTAATGTACAGATTGAAGGGCCCAATCTTGCTCACTATTTTCATACGTTTTTACCTGTGAAAATCCTTTGTGGTTGACTGAATTTTAAGGGAGTGGGCAGGATTGGGCCTGTAAATTTGTGTAGGAAGGTGTAGGATGACAAAACATTATAAATTAGCCTGCAATCCATGCATATGTATGGATTCATTTAAAAATAAATTTATTTGATGCATATTAACATTCTTACCTAAGTTTCTACTAAGGGTCATTTTTATATTTTTGTCAACTCTTAAAAAGGCCTTGTAAAGATACTCAAATTGTTCATTCTTGAATTTTTTTTTGAGGAAAAATAGAAAATATTTTGTTACTTGACCTAATTTTTATGATTGTGATGCAGTAAATTTATATCATGTTTACAATTTTTAAAGAAGATATGAACAACCAATTTATATGTGAACTAATAACAAGTTTCTGTAAGAAAATCTAGATTAGTTTTAAATGGATTGGAATTGGTTTCAAATAGGATTTGAGTCATGGAAGCACTACGGATTTCCCTAGTCATTCATAGTAAGAGTATGATGATTTGATAGTCTTGCTATGCACTACAGGTATTTTAAGTGATTTTTTTGTCATCTGGATGCAGATCTTGTATGTTAAGTTAACAAACTTGAAAGGTTCAACAATGGATGCTCCCACTATTGTTCAGCCTTCTGTTCTCTTGGCAGTTGGGACTCCCTCGAAACAAAGATCAAAGCAACTGGCTCAAACCATCCAAGGTCATAATTCGGGAAACCTTGGCCTGAATAACACTGTATTTGGTAGGGTTAAGCAAGTTCGTCTTTCAGATATCCATGGTGTTGATGGCGGTGGTACCTCACCTTCTCCTGCACCTATGCCTCATCCCCACCACCACCACCACCATCACCACCACCATCACCATCACCATCATCATCACCATCACCATGATACCCATCTAGCTCCTGCAATTCCTCCCAGATCTGCAACTGAGAGGGGTATACCTGCAATTCACAAAGGTGCACCTGCACCTGCTGATGCTTCACCTGCCCCAAAGAGCTCACCTGCACCTGGGAAAAGTTATGAAGCAAAGCCTCCTGGTTGCCGATTTGGATATAATAGGGGTTTTCCAAGGAATGCAAAAGGGCACTCTCACCTAACCCCTACTCTTGCACCACATACATCTCATTATCCTGCTTCCTCACCGCAAGCACAAGTAGTTCCACCGGCACCCATATCCCATTCAATTTCTGCATCTAGCCCTTTGCCAAATGTGGTTTTTGCTCATGACCAGCCCCCATCAAAGAGTGAATCAAATTCAGAACATTCTGACATCATGCCGTCAGTTGCACCATCCCCATTTTCATGTGAGTATATATAATGATCCTACTTTACTGTTCCAAACATAGATGATATCTGATGCAATTTGTATTACACTATTGTTTAGAAATTTGTTTTGTCATGTAAATATTGTTAGTTCTGTTACCTTTCATATGCGTAATCCGACCCTCCCTCTCTCACGCAGAGTTTGTTGGTGTTTATACAAGGTATTAGATTGGTCAGTTTGAAGTAGCTCAGCCTATGTGTTCCTATGCTTACACACACACACACACACACATAAACGATAGGATTTCAACTTTCATATGATCAATCTGTTTTTATCTTTTCTGAGATTTATTGGTCTATCAACTTTGAAACATGGAGACTGTTTTAATCTTTTCATCTATATATAGATGTTACATATTAACTGTAGCATAATCATGCACTGTATTTTGCAGCATCTGCAGCGTGTCTTCGTACTGCACAATGGGCATTTTCTCTGTTCCTAGCTCTTGTGTTACAGTTATGACTTATGACAACAAAGGAGAAACATTCTATATTGTAGTTAAAATCACTTCTCTGGTACTTGAAGGATTCGATAGTATTGTTCGACTGGGACGAAGCCGGAGGAGTTCTGTAAGTGTGAGCAACTCAAAGGGCATGCTTCACATTGGAGTGGATATATGTTGTTTTTATGCGTGTAAATATTTGATTAAAAATCCAGTTGGTAGATGCATTTTCAGGTCAAAGTCACAGAGGTGGCAGGCCGTGATTACATGCATTTAGCTGTTTTGTGTATTCTCTTCTGCAGACATGCAAGGGGGAAAAAAAGAAAAAAAAGAAAAAAGAAAAAAAAAAGAACCAACAAATGTATAACATTACCTTTTTGTTTATCATCCCTTCCACGTCAATCAGGTATGCTTTTTCCCCAAAGTAAGAAGGCCTCATTTGGCAAAGATTCTAGAAATTTGAAAGCATGTATTTCTAATGGAGCAGTTAGTTTCTTGTGGGCTTCAAAACAATTTATGCCGAGGATTGTACCCCTAAAGGAGAAAAGGAAAAATAAAGAAAGAAAGAAGGAAAGAAAGAAATTTAAGAAACTAATCTCATGTGGGAAATCAGAGTCTTCAAACCAAAAAGGGCTAATAAAGTTGGCTACCAATCACCGCAAAAGGTGAGTTTTGTGCTTTGTGACATAAGGCAAGTTTGAAAAAAAAAGGGCTTTTGGTACCATTTTGTAAATGGAAAGCCTACAATGTAACATATGATGTGAACAACATGGCAATGTAATTCTAATTGAATTGAACCATTTTAGTACTAATGAAGATCTTCTGGTTTTATATTACTCCTTCCAGAAATGAGGTTTTGATTCAATCTATGAACATTTTGTCTAAAAACCTTCGAAGTGATGTATGGGTTTTTTAATCGCTTGTAAGTTGCATATAGAACAAACTAGGATAGGAATATAAAGCAATGTAGGTTTAAAAACTTGTACATGAGTCAAATAAACTATAATAAACAAATCTTTAAATCATTTTAGTAATAGCGATGAACTTGTAGTTGAGAGTTATGGTGTGGTACTCGTGATATTAGTTAGATTTGGAGTTTGGGTTTTGTTATTGAACCTTTTGGCTAAAAGTTGCAAAAAATGGAGTTTATTGTTGTTATAGGTATTGTTTAAAGTTATTTGGCAAAATGAGGAGAGAGACTGAATTTCGGTAATGGTGTTGCCGAAATTGCAAGAAAAAGTATAATGTATCAAGGGAGAGAGAAAATTGAATTTTGGTAATGATATTACTAAAATTCTTGTCCTGTTCGAAATGGAAACCAATTGTGGCAATGGCATTGCCGAAAATGGGAGAAAAAAAAAAAAAAAATTGTGGCAACTAAGTTGCCGAAAATGGAGAGAAAAAAAGAAAAAGAAAAAAAAGAGATGATACGTCCATAACATTTTTCACAACAAATTACAGATGGTTAGTTATTATTGGTTCAAATTTGAATCTAACACTAAGATTACTTTTTTGCGCTAATAATAATAATCAGTATCAACCTGCCACTTAGGATGTTGTAAAAATGTTGTGAAAATGTTGTGGACGTATCATTTCTAAAAAAAAAAATTGTGGTGCTGAAATAGAAGGAAAAAAAAAAGTGGCAAATTGTTTTTTTTTTTTTTTTCCCCTTTATTTCGGCAATGCCACTGGCACAAAACAATTTGCCACTTTTTTTTTTTTTTTTTCCTTCTCTTTTGACACCACAATTTTTTTTTTAGAAATGATACGTCCACAACATTTTTATAACAAATCCTAAATGGCAGGTTGTTATTGATTGTTATTATTGGGGCGAAAAAGTAATCTTAGTGTTAGGTTCAAATTTGAACCAATAACAACTAACCACCTGTAATTTGTTGTGAAAAATGTTGTGCACGTAGGATCTTATCTTCTTCTTCTTTTTTTTTTTTTTTTTTTCCTCCATTTTCGGCAACTTAGTTGCCACAATTTTATTTTTTATTTTTCTCCCATTTTCGGCAATGCCTTTGCCACAGTTGGTTTCCATTTCGGTCAGTCCGGGCAGGACAAGAATTTCAGTAATCTCATTACCGAAATTCAATTTTCTCTCTCCCCTGACACATTGTACTTTTTCTTGCAATTTCGGCAATACTGTTGCCGAAATTCAGTCTCTCTCTTCATTTTGCCAAATAACTTTGAACAGTACCTATAACAACAATAAACTTTGTTTTTGCAATTTTTAGCCAAAAGACTCTTTGTTATGTCTCTCATCCTCCCCCCAAAAAAAAGGCTCCATGACTATTATTTTAGGAGAAATTTACCACAAATTCTATTATAATTTTATTATATAAATTTTAAAAATTGAGGAGAAATCTATCACTATTTATTATATAGATTTTACAAATCATTATGTCAACTTTTAAATATAAACTATAAAATACATAGATGATAAAATCCATAAAAGACAAAGTTTGGCAACAAATTTGGTTGTAGACTAAGGCTACAACTCCACTTAATATATATATATATATATATATATATATATATATATATATATATATATATATATTTATTGGTTGTGAATTTTGACAAATCTGTCATTGGATTACATTTTCTTTTTATATTCTCCATGCTTGCAAAATTTTAATAAGATCAAAGATTAATAGTTATGTCATCAATCAAATGTTTAAATTTCGAATTTGTAGTCTAAAATTATTCATAAAAAATAAGTTTATGGATTGAATAGTAAATAATATCCGATTAACATGAAATTTGACGTGTGCTTTAAAAACATAAAAAATATGTAATTCAATAGTTAAAATTTCAAAATTTGTAGTCTTGTTAATTTGTTTAGTGAGAATTGTAGCCTTAGGCTACTAAGTTTGTAGGCAAACTTTGTCCATCCATAAATTTTGTTGATGACACCAATATTTAGAACTACACTAGTTAGTAAGGCCCTGTTTGGATGGTGAGTGATTGATATCTCATCACTCAAAACTCATCACCCTATAACTTATTTTTTATCACTTGAAAATTCCCAACTTATACCCAGCTCTGTTTGGCCCTTAAACTCAGTTGAGTTTTCATTCTAAAAACTCAAAAATCTCAACTTGTTGTGGGATCCACGGATTGACTTGGTGCAGTAGAAACAGAACATCAAACCCAGCACCCAACTGAAAAAAACCATCACCGTGCAAATCACAAAACATCAAACCAATCCACCATAACAGATTTGGCCATTCACACCACCAACACCTTCAACACCACAACAAATTACACTATAAAGTGTAGAAAGAACTAAAAGAGGGAAAAAAGAGAAGAGAAAAGATCATGAAAAGTGAAGAAAGAAAGAAAGAAAAAGAAGAAAAAAAGAAGAGAACCCAAGCCTAGAAACCCAGTGAAAAGGAATGGAAAAAAAAGAAAAAAGAAAAAGAAACCAAACCCAGAAACCCAATGTGAAAAGGAAAGAAAAGAAGAAGAAGAAGAAGAAGAAGAGAATAGAGAAACTAAGCCCAGACCCAGCATGAAAGAAGAAGAAGAAGAAGAAGAAGAAGAAGACAACGAGGTGATGATGATGAAGAGCACAGAAAATCAAAGAACAAAGAAAAAAGAAGAAGTCTGGTATGATGAGAGAGGAGAGAGGCACGTGAGTAGTGTAGCCGTTGGTGGAGTGTTGGAGAGAGCAAAAGGTCTGAGGCGGATTTGACTACTCTCTGCCGTGGGCCCATGTGTTTCTCAGGAAATTACCAAACTGCCACCATTACTCAGTTTCTATAACTCAAAAATACCAAAAACTTGTTTCCAGTTTCCATTACTCATCACTCAATTTAGTGAGAATTGAGTGACGAAAACAAAAACTCAGAACAAATCCAAACAAGTGTTACTGTCGTGGGACCCACCAGTTTTGAGTTATGGGTGATAAAAACTCAGTGATAAGTGATGAAAACAACCAAATCCAAACAGCCCCTAAGTCTTTTATAATAATTTTATTTATTTTAGTCAATGCCCCCAAAGCCCCCCCCCCCCCAAAATTTATATGAGTACTTACCCTTTTTCTTTTCTTAAAAACTTGTCTAAAATTATGAATTCTTTTGGTAGATATTCCCACATAATGTTTGAAATTCTTATTAATCCTTCATATTTCACTTGAAATGGAGTACATTTAAAGTTAAGATTTTATTTCCTAGATCCATAGTGTACAGATGTCATATGTCACTTGAAATGGATAGAACCTCGTAACATAGCGAATGTTGAAAGCTTCATGTATCATTCTTATTCTTAATGAACAACAATAGTAAATTGTAAAAGCTAAGTCTTATAAATATTCAACCATGAAAAAAAAAAAACAATTGTGATCAATTGAAACACAAAATATAGCTAAAGAAGTTTCAGTCACTCAAACTCCTCATTTGTACTCACCGTTATACTTATTCTCCAAATTTGACATAAAAAAAGGGCAATAATGGAGAAATTTTTTCAAGACTCACTAACTAAAAAACTTACAAAATCTTTTCAAGAACATGCATTAAATATGCAACAATTAAAGAGTTTCCTTAACCATGAAACATTGAGTTTGCCTTACAATGTTCAGTACTTTTTTAACTAGACATGTCCTGTTATTTTAAATATACAATGACAAGTAGTAATGAGTTTTAATCTTTATCTTTCATTTAGTTAGTGGATGATGTGGCAGTCTCTTATTAAAACAAAGGCGTAAATGCACTTTTAGTCCCTATATTTTGCACTTTTTTCATTTTGGTCCCTACATTTTATTTTTACCACTTTTAGTTCCTAAACCAATTAACGCATGACATTTAAGTCCTTATCGTCAGCCAACTAACGGGGAAAGCTGAGGTGGTTGACGGAGAGAATTAAAAATTATCTAAAAACATTAAAATAATAATAAAAAGTTTTATTTTGGTATTAAAAAATGTCACATCAACATATAAATTTAAAAACAGAATTAAAACCCAAAAATCAAAAAAATTAAGATCTAAAAAGTATCTTGAACAAAGTTAAAAAACAAAATATTCGAAAAATTTTCTTTTTCATTAGAATATTCGGAAAAACATGTTTTTCCCCCAATCTGGTTGGAAACATGTTCAGACCATCTCTTTCTTCCAATTCCATTTCCAATTACAATTCCTAACTAAAACCAAACAAATCCTTATAAACCAATTTCTCTTCTCCACTTATCAAAAAAAGAAAAAAAATTTCTCTTCTCCTCTCTCTGAGCTATTCCATAGTCCCCATCAAATCTCTCCAAACCTCTATCTCTACCTCTTGATCTCACTCTCTTGGCAAGGGTGATGACAACCTTGAGCTTCTCCATGACAAGACCGTTCTCGAGTCGACGCCATAGCTTGAGGGGTTTGGGTGGAAAGAAAATTTCTAGGTTTGTGTTTAAGTTTGTTGGTTGGGTTTGTGTTTATATTTGTTGGCTGGGTTTGATCGGTGGAGGTGGTGGCTGGATTTTTCTGTGTTTGGGAAGAGAGAAAATTTCTAGGTTTGGGTTCAGGTGGAAAGAAAATTTCTGGATTTGTGTTTAAGTTTGTTGGTTGGGTTTGTGTTTATGTTTGTTGGCTAGGTTTGATAGGTGGAGGTGGTGGCTGGATTTTTCTGTGTTTAGGTAGAGAGAAAATTTCTAGGTTTGGGTTCGGGTGGAAAGAAAATTTATGGGTTTGTGTTTAAGTTTATTGGCTGGGTTTGTGTTTATGTTTGTTTGTTAAATGTGAGTATTTTAGTGTTTAGTTTGAAAGAAAATCTTGATTTTCCAGGGAAAATGTTGATGATTGTTCAAGAAAAATTTATGAGTTTGGTTGGGTTTGTTGTTATTGTGAGCCGAATTGGCTGGGTTTGTGTGCGTGTATTGTTTTATAAGAAAATTTATGGTTTTGGGTGGAAAGAAAATGTTATGATGCATTGGCTTTTTAGATGTGAATTTTTTTAGTGTTTGGTTTGAAAGAAATTTCTGGGAAAGAGTTCTTTGATCTGGGTTCAAGTTCTTTGGTTATGGGTTTATGGGTCTATTTCTTGGATTTATGAGTTTGATTTACTAGAGGTTTCAATGTTGAATGTGTTAGAATTTTCTGTGTTAAGATTGATTATGAATGTTGGCCAGTTGGGTTTGTCTTGATTTGGTGAAGAACATGAAGTTCATGTTCTGAAGAAGAAGATGAACATGAAGATTATTAATAGTCATGTTCTTCACAAAAACTAATGAGTTTTATTTATTTATTATTTATTTTAATATTTGTTTTTAATTTAATTAATTAATGTGTGTGATTATATTATTTTTTTATTCCACCGTTAGCCATGTCAACTTTTGTTGTTAGTTGGGTGACGAAAATGACCTAAATGTCAGGCGTTAATTGGTTTAGGGTCTAAAAGTGGTAAAAACAAAATGTATGGACCAAAATGGAAAAAGTGCTAAATGTAGGGATTGAAAGTGCATTTACGCATAAAACAAAAGGAGATTCCAGTTAAAAAAATAATGGAGATAAGCCAAACCCTGAAACATTCGCACTTATTGTGTTTTAAATGAAGCTCTTGTAATTCTAAAAGCAAAGCCAAAAGCCAAAATGTAATTTATAACCTCCAACTCAGATATTCCTTTTCCTTCAATTCTTATCTAACTAATGTTACTTCTAAAAAAATTCAAGTTGTGTGAATGAAGATCATATTAATTTTATCATTGTGAGCATGACACTAATTATGAGCAGCCAAAGAAAAAAAATCAATAATTCTACAAATTCCATTAGTAAAATTCTACCAAACACAGCACAAAAAATTCTACTAGTTTTAATACAAATCAAACTTATATTCACATAGTCCATAGATTAAAAACTATCTAGCAAATATAAAACAAAAGAATCCATCTTAATAAATCATATCATCTTAGTATATGTATAGGGCATAGATACTGCCTAGTTCTAATTTAGTTCCAAAGGCAAAGAAGCAGATTGGAAAATAAAATTTAGTCCTAGCCCCTTTCCAATTTGGCTTAGATATTTTCTTGAACACTTTGAATGTGATCCAAGGATAAGCTAAAATCTAAACCATATCAGCTATATCACAAGATCAAAGTGAATTCTTTACAGAGATAAATTTTATGCCATTAAGCAAAATCATTTTTCATCAAATAGCTATTGCTATACAAAAGTTCTTTCAAATACTCTTTGCCCTCCCAAATCACTCTTTAAGACCAATATATCCAATCACTTAAATCTTCCTTTACCTGTGACCACTAATACCCTTTGTCCCTTTCACAAACCCTTTCATAGGTCCTTTCTTTTAATGTGAGCCAAAAATAAGAATAATAGTGCAATTGTAACTGATGTAATATATACAAAACAAAAAGGTTCAATGTAACAACAGTGCTTAGCAGAAGCAAATGGCTTAAGGAAAAAGGTTAAAAAAAGTTTATTGATAATAAAATGTCTTACAATGTGTTTCCCACATTTGTTCTGATTCAATTTAGTACACATATGTTGCCACACCTCTCATCCAAGCTTAAGGAAAAGGTAGAATACCACAAGAAAGACTCTACAACATTAACGGTTGCTCTGATTAGAAGAATCTTAGGCAAGCAAGGAGACTACTTTGGTGAAAGAAAGTTTGTAGTTTTGGATGGCTATGCGTCTGTAGGGTCAATTTATGAATTCAAAGATGAAATTTTTGTAGTCAGGTTTGGGTTTTCAAAACTTTGCGTGTTTTTAGTTAAAAAATTAAATAAATTAAAATGAGATGTAAAATTATGGGAGCAACAAAGCTTATGTGTCAATATATTATGAAGTCAACAAAAAGTCAAAAGTTTCGGTTTTATAGTTAATTAGTCGCAAACCCGTGTAGTGCACGGGAAAGCTATTAAAATTTAGAAATAGGAAATTGAGTTAATAATATGCATATTATAGACATTTTGCAAGGTAGCATTTAAAAATATGAATGATCGTAATAAAATAAAATAGCTGACATATGTGCTTATGCTGTCAATAATTCATAGTTATCGAAACCTACAAAGTAATTCACAATTTTCAAAAGCTATACAGAACTAATACCTTTTGAACACATACATATTATTCAACCAAGTCTTAATTTTCCCATCGATGGCCTTTGAAAATATAAATTACCGAGACCTACAAAGCAATTCACAACTCTTAAATTTATAAAGCAAAACTCCAAAAAGCTATACAAAACTAATACATTTTGAACACATACATAATACACAACCAAGTCTTAATTTTCCCATCAACAGCCTTTGAAAATATAAATGGCAAAGATATAAACAAAGACAATGATATGAGGACACATTGAGTTTCAAATTTGAGCAAACAACCTTTTGAATTTTCTGTACTTATCACTACTATTGCACTAAAAATATTTATTATTAAAAATAATAAATAATTAAGCTCATCCCCTAAAAATTGATGATATGTCTAATTAAGCAAACAACCTTTTGTCTCCATTTGTTTGAATATCTCTCCTTTGATTCGCCCAATCATCCCAAATCCATATAACGCATGAATCATAGTACCCTATGTATACAAATATGGAGTACACCCATGATTAGGCATATCACCAAATATCTGAGGAGCATAAATCCATTGTCCCACTATTCTTACTAAGGGTTTTAATTAAGGTATTCGTTCGATTCTTAGCTTCTCAAAAGGCAAAGATATGTGAGCGAGAAGACCAGGATGGGTTGAGTTCTAGCGTGATGCCATCATAGACTGGCGCCAGAGGAACTCTTCGTCATCTGACGTGAAGCCACCTAGATTGCTACAGTCCTAACATGAGTCTTTCTTTTTACTTTTTAATTCTAACGCGAGTGAAATAAATAGCGTTATGTAGTTATAAAGAAAAATTAAATAATTTTGTTTTAAAAAAATAATAATGACAAGACAAGCGCTGAAGAGACCAATAAAAAGTCAAAAGTTTCGGTTATATATATAAATTACTTTATTAGAAATATATTTCATATTTTCAAGGCTTAACATCTCTCTCTCTTCTCCATATTATTTCTTTCAATTAATCCTTTATTTTCCTCATCCAGAACATGATATTATTTATATATAAATAGTGCATCATAAATAAATTATCTCTGAATGCCTGGTACATGGCATGCCATCCTACAAGAGATGCTAGAAACAACAGATGGGAATATAGCCTCTCTCGATTTAACTTTAAATGTAGTTCAAAACATCTATACAAATATTTGCTTCATGGTAGATATTGTGCACCTCAGTTTACTTAGCGTTGGCCAGAAGTACCTTGGAATCATAAACAAGGCTGTAAATCCAAAGGGAAGGGGGAAAAAAAAAGACAAGTTTAAGGTCCAACTCAATAATTAAGGCTATCCAACCCAAATCAACCCAATCACTTGACCTAGATCTACCCGTTGAGATTTGACCGATTTCAACAGTGATTAGGCAATCATCAACAAGTTGGTTGCTTTGAAACCCGCCTAGTACGAGTCGAGTGTTGGTTTTTCCACTTGGAAATCCAACTCAACCAACTCATTCGACACATTTCCCTTTACCTTCATTTCCGATGATTTCTCTTCTCAGACCATGCAGTTGCTGGGCAGATCTCCAATAGCCGTTATCTTTAGATGATTTTGACCACATTTGAAATCGTAATCTATGGACATCTAAACAATTGAGTCACTGTATCTATTTGGTCAACGACGGGTTTTTCCCTCCTCCACCTAACATGGTCAGGTCAAGTCTGATAGAGCCTCAACCCAACTCGACTCGACTCGACTCAACCATGGACACCCCACCATTAATAATGTGGCAGAGTCCTTTGTTTGAAGCTAGTCCTAGGAGCATTCCCGAATACAGAAAAAAAAGAAAAAGAAAAGCATTTTGTATTATCAAAAAAGTTTAATTTGTCTATTTTATGGGTTTATTTAGGATCAGTTTATTTTCCTAAAACTGAAATTTCTTTGCTAAAAGTACCGTATATAAAGGTAAAAGTAAGTTGAAATAATATATAGTAGGACTCATGAATAGTACCAAAAAGTGGTGAGACCCATAAATAATAACAAAAATAAACTGAATAGTAAAATAAGTTAGTAAAATTAATTATGCCAAACAGACATTATATTACCATTTTAACAATACACCCTAATGCTCTATTATTTTTTTGTAAGATTAAAATAATTGGGGGTAAAATAAAATAATGTTTAAGATATAGATGTTGCTGCTTGTCACTGTAAGAGCATTAGCATTGGAAAATTGCAATGCTATTCTATTTTACAATTCTAAAAACCACTTTATCATTTATACCATCCTATTTTACAATACTTCCACATCCCAAACTTCTATTTTTATTAAAATATTATTTTTTAATTTATCTTTACTATTTTTTTCTAACTGAAACTTTTGTTTTCCTAGGCTTTCCAACAGTTTTTTTTTTCCTCTCTTTCTCCTTCAACCTTTAGCACCAGCTCAACACACAAAGCCACACACAAACCCATTGGAACAAAAACCCAGAAAAACCCAAGCCACCACTGCCTACTGCTCACCAAAATCCCACCGGAACAAAAACCCATACTAAAAAAAAAAAAAAAAAAAACCCAGCGTCACAACAGAAGGAAGAAAAAAAAAAAAACCCATCGGAAACCCAGAATAACCAGCCACTTCAGCCACAACCCAACCACAACAAAGCCACACACACACAAACACAAACCATCAACAGAGCCACACACACAAACCATCAAACCAGGCCGCCGATCAACAAACCCACCACCCAAGCCACTGATCAAACCATCAACCCATCAACGGCCACCACACCCACCACCCAAGCCACCGATCAGCAAACCCAAACCACCGATCAACAAACCCACGCCGCCGAATTAAAACCCAGGCCGTCGAAATACCCAAAAATCATCATCGGAGCCACCATCGGAGCTACCGATGATCAACCCAAACGATCTACCCACCGATCAACGGATCCACCATTTCAAACCCACCGATCAACCGATCCCAGCCTAATGATCCAAACCCAGCTCGCCGATCCACGCTAATCCAACCTCCAACCTCAAAAATCCAAAACCCAGCACCGGTGCAATGAGAGAGAGGCAGGCCGTGCGATGAGAGATGAGGGAGTGGCCGTGTGAGATGGGTGAGAAATTTCAGAGATGGGGTGAGAAATTTTGGCAATGAAGTTTCGGAGAGGAGAGAGCAGATGGAGAAAGAGAAGGAAGAGTGAGAAGAGAACAGAAAAAATGAGAGGGATGAGAGAGAAATTTCAAGTGAAATAGGAGGAGTATAATATTATTTTTTTTTTCCAATTCTGTGAACAATATAATTCTATGTTTAGAATTGTACTGTAGCAGTATTTGCAATACTGCTGTTTACAATTTCCTGATGCAATAGTTTTTTAGGTGTAAAATGCGAAATTTCTCTTAGATATGGCATTAGCATTTCCCAATGCTAATGCTCTAACATTTAAAAATAAATCATAAAAGTTAGCATTTTTTTTTGCATTTTTAATGTTATTACCGGATAAGGGTCTCTTTTTGTGAATTTGATGATGAGAAATGATATGTGCACAATATTTTTACGAGATTTTTACAACAAATTTTAAGTGACAGGTTGTTACTGGTTGTTATTGTTGGGGTAAAAAAGTAATCTTAGTGTTAGGTTCAAATTTAAATCAATAACAACTAATCACCTATAACTTGTTATGAAAATATTATGAAAATATTGTGAACGTAACTTATGTAAAATAACATTTAAAAGGCCTGTACCAAAAAATCTGTACAAAGGCTACCGGACTGGATATATACTATATACCTAGACCGACACAAAAACCCATCCAATCTGTACAGAGGCTACTGGACTGGATATATACCAGACCAACACTCAACTCAACCCATCCAATCAAGAGACCCATAGAGCCGCCTTCTTAATATTTATTTTTATTTTTATTTTTATAAAAAGTCCATCCGTATTTAACTTGATCTGGGCAATCCCTGGAAATGTGTAGAACAAATAATCCAGAAATATTTATGAAAAAAAAAAAAACGGAAATAGAAAAATATAAAAAAAAGGGAAAAAGAAGAAAAGAGCAAAAATGATGAGATCATTGAGGATTTTGTTTGGAACATAATAAAAGATATGTGGACACAGAGTCTGAAGAACTTTTGTTTAATCTCATCATCTCACAGCGTCTCGTCAGGCATGAGATGAGCCAACTGTACACAGTGTCACTCGCCTCTCCCGTGAAAGCTGTAACAACTAACAACAAGACACACGCACACTCACTCACCCAGTCCTCACCTGAAAAATATCATACTGATTAATAAAGAAAAACAAAAAGTAGAAAGAGAAAACCACACACCACAACTCTCTCTCTTTTACTGTCTTTCACTCTTAAAATATAGTAACTTTTTTCTGCCATAAAAAAAATCTGGACTGAGGGAAGTGATAGTATTTCTCTGCTCTTTTGTTTCTTCGAACCAAACAAACTCAATTCTCAGATTCCCTTGTTTCCACTCCACACTTTCTCCTTGATAATAGCACCACTCCTTAAAGTTAACGTGTAACCATAAAGCTTTAAATTCAAGTAAAGTTGATTTACTAATAGTTCATATCTCAATTGGGTTTGTTTTATTTCAAGCAAAACCTTGAGATTTTTCATCTGGGTTCTCTTCATTTTCTCTAAAAATAGTAGAATTTTCCCTCAAATTTTTTTATTATTATTTCGAATCTGTAATTCAATCTTGGCTGGTACAATACTAACAAGTCTGACTTGGGTTTTGCTAGATATTGGAAAGTGTTATCTGGGTCTGATCCATTTTCGGAAGAAATGGTGAATTTGGGATTGTTTTCTGGGTCCAAGTCAATGAAATCAGTGAATTTGAGTTTCAGATTGCCATATTTTACTCACTGGGGTCAGAGCATACTTGTATGTGGGTCTGAGCCAATACTTGGTTCATGGAATGTGAAGAAAGGCCTGTTGCTGAGCCCCAGTCATGAAGGTGATGAGCTCGTATGGAGTGGAAGTGTTGCAGTTCCAAGTGGGTTTGGTTGTGAGTACAGTTATTATGTGGTGGATGGTGATAAGAATGTTCTGAGATGTGAGATGGGAAGGAAGCGTAAACTGCTATTGGCTGATGGGATTCAGGATGGTGCGGTGGTGGAGTTCCATGACCTTTGGCAGGTGCTACTTTTGTTCTCTTTTTCTTTCTAACTGTTAGCAATTATGACTTTTGTAAGGTTTTCTTTTTGTTCCTTATCGGAGTACAACTTTAGCACTTTTACTGGACTATAGTCATTGCTGATATCTTTGTGTTTTAGGAATTTTATTTATTTGTTGTGGATATTCCTGCTCTGGGAATTCCAGTACAGAATGACTGCCGCAATTTATTGAAACTGTGAAGCTTTAATAATCTCTTGTTTTTAACATTTTGATTTAGTTGGTTTTGGATTTCTTTTAAAGATTTTATGGAATCTTGTCATAGTTCAAAACAAAAGGCTTAAGATTCTAAACATTCTTTTCTTTTGTTTGGTTTTCTCTCCAACCACTTGGACCATTACTATATTCTTGCTGACAACTTTATGTATATTGTATTTGTTCCAGTTAACACGATGTTTTTTGCCCTTTTCTTTCACTAAACTTTTACTTTGGCGTTGAAAGTTGTAATTAGATGCTCACTTTATCCTGAATGTTATGGTTTACTGTTCTGTTCTACTTATCTTATGCTCTTTGGTTGCTTACAACGGAAAGACAGGAGAGCCTCTTTCATGACAACCACTCCCACCCCATATGGTTCTAAAGTATAGATTTTTTTTTCAAAATTTTATTTGGATCCTCATTCTTTTCAGGAATCAAATGGAGTGGCAGAAATATTTTTTATTTATAAAAGAGGAAAAGGAGTGACATATTTATCTTTTCCTCGGGTTGCTATATGGTTTGCTCATTGTGGAAACTGTTTGTTTCTTGACATTAACAAATTTACTGAAAAGTTCTGTTATTATAAAATCCAGATTGGCTCTGATGATCTCCCTTTTAGAAGTGCATTCAAAAATGTAATTTTCAACCGAAGTTGGACTTTGATCGTAGAGACACCTCTAGGAGTCATTCAGAATAAGCTGGATGAGGAAGGTAATTGGATGTAGTTTGAGTTCTTTAGTAATTCCCTTTTTTTTTTTTTTTTTTTTGATTGAGAAAGTTCTTTAGTAATTCCTGATGTAAAGTTCTGTTTGTGAACTGTCATTTTGAAAAGTCATTTATCGCTTTTTACTTCTGGTTATCAGCAGAGACAGTTCTCGTCCAATTCAGAATTTGCTGCCCAAATATAGAAGAAGACACATCAGTATGAACTCTGTACTCCAAATGAGAATTTTACTGTTTATTTGGATATGAATTGATATTATTTATAAGTTCTGTTGGTTATCTTTTTTGCTTTGATTCTTGGTAGGATTAATTGAAGTTGGACTCATGCAGGTTTATGTGATTGGTAGCCATATAAATTTGGGTAAATGGAAAGTTCAAGATGGGCTTAAACTTAGCTATGCTGTTGATTCAATCTGGCAAGGTGACTGTGTGCTGCGGAAGGTCGATTTACCAATAAAATATCCTTCTTGGTGTCTTAATCTTCAATTCGGCATCTGTATGTTATTGCTTGCTATGCATATTACCTGATGATTACCAACTCTTATGTTCATCTCTCTTTTTTCCTTGACGGTTGTTCCACGTATAATTATAGTAAGTATGGCAAGGCAGGAAACTTTTCTTTAGAAACTGGTCCCAATCGGGAACTAACTGTTGGCTCCTCGAAGAATCAACCAAGATACATTTTTCTTTCAGATGGCATGTTTCGAGTATGTTGTCAAACATAGATTCTATGTAAGTGAATGTTATGTTGTCGCGGAACTTTTATTGTTGGCTCTAATATATTCATTTATTTTGTCAGGAATTGCCATGGCGGGCTGCTGGTGTTGCAATTCCTATGTTTTCTGTTAGGTCAGAATCTGATCTTGGAGTTGGAGAGTTTCTTGACCTGAAGTTACTTGTTGACTGGGCTGTGGATTCTGGGTTCCATTTAGTACAGCTTTTACCAATCAACGATACATCTGTGCATGGGATGTGGTGGGACTCATATCCTTACAGGTATACCTTCAATGTTCCCTTCATTTTTCTTGTCTTGTGTATTTCATTTTTCATAATTTTTTTGGGGGTGGGGGTAGGTTTAGAGATTGAGGGAATTGACAATTTTGAAAATTTCTTGAAGTTGTGAATTGCCACACTTTTCATTTCTTTGCTGCTTTTGACTGGCACATTTGTGTGTTCCCAAATTCCATTTATTATCCTGCTTAGATCTGTATTCATCTTGGCTCTGATAATTGTAAGAAACCTACCATTTTCTCTGGTTTCAGAATCCCCTTCTTCTGTCTTAAACTTCCTTGTCACACACTAATGATATCTTAAATGTTTCACTTCTTCTTTTTCAATACACAAGTTTTTTTTAATAAATTAACCTACCACTCTTTCTAGCTTCATGAATGCCCTTTCTTCTTTTGTATTATGTGTCATTGTAAGAGAACAGTATCTGTCAAATTATATGTTTCAGTGACTTCAAGCACCCTTGAGTATTTATTATAGATTTGCAATTATGATCTGACAAACATTTTTTGTAATTATTTTGATTGTACAGTTCACTCTCTGTTTTTGCATTGCATCCATTATACCTGAGAGTTCAGGCTCTTTCAGAAAATATTCCAGATGATATCAAGGTGATGTGCATGATTTTCAAATTTTTATTTAAACAGATATTCTTTTTCTGAAATTTATGCTGATACATGAAAAGTGTTTATTGCCTCCTTGTTTCTTTTCTTTTCTTTACAGCAAGAAATTCTGAAGGCAAAACAACGACTGGATGGAAAGGTAACTGCATCCATTATACCTGAGAGTCACATTCAGTGACTGTTGCTTTTGTAAAAAACAATATAGGCAAAATGATTCGTGTCTATACTTTTACGGTTTCACCTACAGACTTGACCTGAGCAATGATTAAATAAGTAAGAAGACATTATTATGAATACAAGGATAGTTTATTACATTATTAAAGAAAAAAGGAAACCAGATTGGTTTAAAAAGAACAAATAATAAAGAAGCTGCAACGCAAAATGCAATACTTGAGTTTATATCTTTAAAATACAATTCAGTCATCCTCCTCTGTGGTGATTGTCTTTTGAATATCTGACACATTATAATTGACATGTTTTACTGGAAAAGTTATAGTAATGATACAGTTCATTCTTTGGTGCATGTTTTACCAGTTTATATTAATGTATTTAAGTTGTCTTTGCTGGATATTGACTGAAAAGTTATAGTAATGATACAGTTCATTCTTTGGTGCGTGTATTACCAGTTCATATTAATGTATTTAGGTTGTCATTGCAGGATGTTGATTATGAGGCTACTATGGCTACTAAACTTTCAATTGCCAAGAAAATTTTCACCCGAGAGAAGGATTTGATACTTAGCTCTGAATCCTTTCAGAAATTTCTCTCTGAGAATGAGGTCATACTGTGTTAAATGTTCAGCTTATTTTTATGAATATTATAGCAAATGATTCACGTTTTCCTCTTTTTACAGATTGCCCTTTGCTTTTTCAGCTTTGATTTAATTGATTTTCAGTTTTACTCTTTCAAAACTTTTGCTAAACTGAATTATGTTTTAATTGGTCAGGATTGGTTAAAACCCTATGCGGCCTTCTGTTTCCTGCGGGACTTTTTTGAAACATCAGATCATAGTGAATGGGGCCGCTTTTCTCAGTTTTCAAAAGATAAGGTAATCAGCCTTTTGATTTCCTTTCATTTAAGATTAGAGGTTGGATGTTTTTCACTAAATTTATGGGTCTATCCATAAATACAGCTACTTGATGATATTGAGAAGATGCTTTCCCTTAATTTTCTTACAACAATTTCCCTTTTCCTTCAGCTTGAGAAACTCGTTGCAAAAGACAGCTTGCAGTATGATGTGATTTGCTTCCATTATTATATCCAATTCCATTTACATTTACAAGTAAGCAGAATTGATCTCTGTCACATATTTTATACATCAAGTCACACTGTTGAACATAAAGGTATCTTATTCTTTGGTACCATCACAAAACTACAGTTGTCAGAAGCTGCGGGATATGCAAGAAAGAAAGGAGTGGTATTGAAGGGAGACCTACCTATTGGTGTTGACAGAAACAGTGTGGATACCTGGGTCTATCCAAATTTGTTTCGCATGAACACGGCTACTGGAGCACCTCCAGATTATTTTGATAAAAATGGCCAGAACTGGGGATTCCCTACTTATAACTGGGAGGAAATGTCAAAAGACAACTATGCTTGGTGGCAAGCTCGTTTAACCCAGGTTCTGTTCTTTAAATAGATTTTGATCCTACCATCAATGTGCCTTGGTCTTGGTGCCATGTCTCTTTCACTGACTTTCATGAATAAGCCAAAAGTTATTTTTCTTTGTTTCCATGGCAGATGGCAAACTACTTTACAGCTTACCGGATTGATCACATACTGGGTTTCTTCCGAATCTGGGAGCTTCCGGAGCATGCTATGACAGGTCTAGTTGGAAAATTTCGACCATCGATCCCTCTTAGTCAGGTAAAGTTATGCTTGCCTAACCAAAAAGGCTTTTTTACTTGGAGAATAAATGAATGTAGAGCATGGTCTCTGTTAAGGGAGGCAATAGTTTTTAATGTTATTTTTGTGAATTTACACAAATTAATGCTTCTTCTGTAGGAAGAACTTGAAAGAGAGGGAATATGGGACTTTGATCGATTGAGTCGTCCATATATTCGGCAGGAAATGTTACAGGTTACTGAATTTTTTTGTTAGCTGTAATCTGCTTTGACTTATTGTAATCAACTTATGACTTCTATTTCTTTGTTTTAAGTTTACTGTGCATCGTTTCTGCTAATGTATGTCTCTTTTCTTTGAATTTTATTCTTGATTCAGGATAAATTTGGATCGTATTGGACTTTTATTGCCTCAACTTTTCTCAATGAATATCAGAAGCAGTGCTATGAGGTGAGAATAGTAGTTTTAGTCGATAAATGGATTTGTTATATATATTTTCTTCATAACTCATAATTAGTCTTTGGAGGGATTTTTCTGTCAAATATTAGGCTGAGCGGCCTCACTCTAAATTAATTTTTCTTCATAACTCATAATTAGTCTTTGGAGGGATTTTTCTGTCAAATATTAGGCTGAGCGGCCTCACTCTAAATTAATTTATTTTCCTATATATTCTTCTCAGTTCAAGGAGGAGTGCAACACAGAGAAAAAAATTGCTGCCAAGCTGAAGGCATGTGCAGAGAGGTCCTTGTTGTTGGAGAGTGAAAACAAGACAAGGCGTGGTCTTTTTGATCTTCTTCAGGTATAATATAATTTCAAAGAAAGCTTTAATCTTTGATTTTCATCTTACAAACTCTTTTTAATCATTTTATGTGCATTTTATCCTGGGCGCTTTTCTTAATTATGCTATGAGATCCTACAATTGCCATTACCTGTTCCGGTCCTGGATTATGATATGTCCAGCATTTCCTGCAGAATATAGTTCTTATCAGAGATCCAGAGGATCCAAGGAAGTTCTATCCTCGTTTCAATCTTGAAGATACTTCAAGTTTTAATGATTTGGATGATCACAGGTAATCATATTGGTGTGGAAAATTAGCTTATTTCATACATTTGTATGGTCCTCATGCATAAAAAAGTATTGCTAGTATGACTTAAAATGCATTTTATCTTGTACATATTTTGATAAATTTGATTGCCTATTCTTGGTGCCAAAAAGAATTCTTTTCCTACTTTTCTTTTCAACTATCTCAAGATACTGCCAACTTAGCATCTTACTTGTCATCCCATGATACAGCAAAAATGTTCTGAAAAAATTATACTATGATTACTATTTCCACCGGCAAGAGAATCTTTGGCGGCAAAATGCTTTGAAGACTCTGCCTGTCCTCCTGAACTCATCTGACATGCTAGCCTGCGGCGAAGATCTGGGTCTTATTCCTTCTTGTGTTCACCCTGTATGTTGAAATTCTCAACCACACAGCCTTCTCTCCCACCTTTCTCAGTTCTCTCCTTTTCTCACAGGGATTTATCTTTCTGATTTTGCATATAATTGACAAAAATCTGTCTTCTAACTGGTTAATTTTGATACAGGTCATGCAAGAGTTGGGATTAATAGGTTTGCGGATTCAACGCATGCCAAGTGAACCTGGTTTGGAGTTTGGTATTCCTTCTCAATACAGCTACATGACGGTAAGATCTTGTGCCTGTTTTATTGTGGTGCAATTGGTTATTACTAGAATGGGATTCTACAGATTTATTTTCTGGTATTGCATTCTGAAATGGTTTATGAAACTTAACCAGAAATTGAAAACTGGTTATTGAGAAGTCCTAAAATGTATCCTCTCAATACAATTCATGATGCTAAAATCTTGTCATAATGCTTGTCTATCCTAAGCCCATTCTTTTGGTGCAACTGGAATGGAATGTGGCTGGTTTATTTTTCTTGTATAGCATTCTGGTCTGGTAATTAAAGTCCTCAATGAAAAAGTAAAGGAAAATAAAATATCTTTTTGGAGTCCTAAAATGGATAAACTCTGTACAATGAAATGATGCTGCCAAAACAAAAGGACTTATTTCAACTGATAGTGTAAACTAGTAGAATAATTCCATTTGCACCAAACATCATCCTTGCCATTGCTCATTGTAAATTAATAATGTTAATTATTTTTCTTGTTATTTGTTATTTGGTCTATGGTTGAAAGCTTGGCCTTTTCTAGATTTTATAATATCTAGGTTGACAAGCTTTACCCTGTTAGCTGTTTAAATTTTATTTAATTTCAATTTTTTTTTTTTTTTTTGGTATTCATTTTTCATTTTCCTTATAAAGCACTGAAATTATGGGAATTTGGCTATATTGCAATTGGCCATATGCTAATAAATACCTCCAATTGAACTTTTCAAATCTTCATCTTTGTCATTGGAATGTAACTGGGTAGGTGTGTAAATAAATGTGCTCAGGTGTGTGCTCCATCTTGCCATGACTGCTCAACCCTGCGCGCTTGGTGGGAAGAAGATGAAGAAAGAAGACGACGATTTTTCAAGAGTGTAGTGGGGTCTGACGTTTTACCACCTAGTCAATGTGTTCCAGAGGTTGCACATTTCATTATAAGGCAACATGTTGAAGCCCCATCAATGTGGGCAATTTTCCCTCTTCAGGTAGTGTAATGGTCATGTTAATACAGTGAGGTCTTCAATACTGTTCTCAAACTCTTGCGTACATCTTCCAACTTCATACAATCAATGCCTTGTGGGAAGCGCAGTAAATAGCACTAAGCTAAAATGTTTGTTCTCGCTGTGGTTGTATTCATGTCTTAACATTGTACTAATTGATTAATGTGTACTCTGTTTGCATGTAAAAAAGGTGGAGTGTTAGTATTTCTATTGGTTGGTCATGTCATATAGGCTTTTATTTGATGATCAGGATTTGATGGCATTGAAAGAAGAATATACCACACGCCCTGCAGCAGAGGAGACAATTAATGACCCCACAAATCCTAAGCACTACTGGAGATACCGTATGCATTAAATTTTTATGTTAAATATTAAACTAAGCATTGCTGTGCTTGCCTTTTGCCTTGTTTATTCAAGCTCCCTGTTTCCAACTATAATATTGGAGTTGCATATTGAGGCTCATGACCTCATTATTGTTATTATGTTGAATTTTGTTGTACTCAGGTGTACATGTGACACTGGAGTCTTTGATAAAGGACAGTGAACTAAAAAGCACCATTAAAGATCTTGTACGAGGAAGTGGAAGATCACATCCTGTGGGAGAAAATGAAGTTCAAGTGAATGAAGAATCAGTAGCCACTACTGAGAAGCAGCAGGTTGCCACTGGTAAAGAGAAACTCCTGGTCGTGACACAGTTGAATGGTGTCCCTCAAAAGGAGATTCCGGTGGTCCACTAAGGTTGCTTATTCTGCCAAGGTTGCTTAGAGATCGTGTACTTAGGCATCGTGTTGCAATCATATCATTTGATTATATGCCTACAACTAGGAGACCCAAGTCATACAAAAGTGGTAGAACGAAAGAATCAGAAGAATTCATATGATGTTCACTCAATGCTGCTGTTGAGGTTGGTCCTCTTTCCATACATCCATACTTGTCATGAACATGCATTATTGAAAATTGATAGGAATATATGTACTTTGAGTTTGTACGTAATAATGTTTCTTTCTTACTATGATTTCTCATAGTAACTTCAATAATAATATAGTTGCTAGCAACAAACAGTGCAACAGTTAAAGATTCCACGTTTGAAGATTGTTTGGTAATGCAGAAATAAAATTGTTGATGAACATTATGTTCTTGCAAATTTATATATGTAGTGGGTATGTCTAATTACATTATACGCTTCCCATAAAAGTAGATGTCATGTTATTGATCTTTATTAGTTTTCACGTGAGTCTTAACAGTGTTCATACTTCATAAAAATATCTTGCATGGACAACGAAAGCTCGCTCATTTTTCCATGGAAATAGAGAAAAAGAAAATATCTAATCAACTATCAAGTTAAATCATATAGATTCCTGTTTTTTGAGAAGACATATAGGTCCTAAATCTTCCGAAATACTCGCGAAGGAATCTGATATTTAAATTTAAAAAAATTATGATGGTCTGATTGTGGACTAAATTTTTTATGATAGGAGTCATTGTTGAGTACTTGATTTATATCTATTATTATCATTCTCAAAAAAAGATTTATACCTATTTTTGCAGGTCGTGTTTATGATTAAATATGAATGATAAAACGCCTTTACAGTTTTTTAGGTGCTAAGGTTCCTTAATTAAATTCAATCAATGATTACATTGACCAATGCAGTACAAAAAATTCTTTTCCTAAAATGCACAAAAGAAAAGAAAAATAGTTGATGCGAAATATTGGGAAAGATGTTCGGTTTTGTTTTTGGATATAAATGTTAGACATTATTAGAAAGTTTTAATTTTATCAAATAAAACATGGGCAAAAGTTTTATTTTTATTTTTTATTTTAAAATCGATTGGGAGGAATTCCCGTTTATTAAATCATGACTACAAAATTAGTCACATGACTAAAAGTACAAATGGATAATCCTTTGCCGGAGGAAGTAAAGTAAACTATGTCCATAAACAACATTGTAAATGAAGCTAGACCTTTCTATATTACCCAAGCCCTTAATCACAGGTGCAATTTGATGAAGTACACCACTGCCAAGACAGGATCTCAGCCGGTGAAACCGGTAACAAAATAGCAAAGCTTGTTTTCTAACTTCTACTAAAAAAATCTAAAATTTAAAAAATGAAATAGCAAAGCTTGTAAATAGCATTTGGTCGACTGCAAGGTTGCACTGGGCCTGCAAAACCGGACGATTGGCCCAAATTAAGAAAGAGATGTGTTAGGGAATTAACAAATTGTCATAACAGTTAATGTGCTAGTCTCTTGGAGGTTAAGGGTCCGTTTGGATACAACTGAAAACTAAAAACACTGTAATAAAATAATTTTTAAATGTGTGAATAGTATTGTGGGACCAATTTTTAATGAAAAAGTTACTGAAAAGTGAACTTTGTGGGTCCCGAGAACAGTGCACGAGACCCACTGGTGTGCTGAAAAGTGGCTGAAAAGTCAAATATTACTGTTACTGTTCACTCTTTTTTACTGTTCATATGCCTTGGTGCACTGTTCATGTCCCATGAACAATGCACCAGGCGTTGGTCTTAAAAAAGAAAAAAAAAAGAAAAAGAGAAAACGTGTAAACGTGAACGCGCAAGACGTGAAGAAAAAGAAAAAGAGAACACACGTAAACGTGAACGCACAAAACGTGAAAACGCTGAATCCAAACCGCACCTAAAAATGAAATAATATAATGTTTGACTTGGACCAGCCACAATTAAAAATAAAGATTCTATAAAAATATTGGGAGATTTTGTAGTGTTCTTAAAAATTTCTTGTAAATAAATCGCAAGAAAGAAAGTAAAATGTCTTGGTGCCACTCTCATCCTAGCACAAACCAACCAAACAAGGCCACCTAACAACAATATTTTTAAATTTGTTTCTTGCTTCAAGATGCGCATAATCACTAGGTTTCCATAAATGACAATTCCACCCAAAAAAGAAGAAGAAAAAAGATTCTCTCCATTTCAAGTCTCGTCAATTTCATGATTTAGAATAAATTTTATAAAATTAGAAGTGTATAAACTAAAACGTCGTTAAAATAACGCGATATTCTATACACGGATAAATCTAAAAAATTACAATATAAGCAAATGGAGAGGATTTGATCCTAAAGAAATGAAGGTGGAACGCAAATGTCCTAAAATAGGAAACCGTTGGCCAAGTGTGCGGATGAAAAATAGGAGACATGGGAAAAATAAAGGGCAAAGGGGTTGTTTTGGTTAGAACAGAAGTGTAAAACATAGAGTTGTTATGCGTAACGTGGCTTGAATCTATTAGCGAAGTGAGTAGAAAATGATACATGTTGACAAGAATGTGAAATAGTAAAATCCCATGTGTAAATGTATGGACGGCTTAGATGACGTAAGAGTTTGCATGGATAAAAAAGGAAGAGAAGGATACAAGTGAAACCCCAAAAGCCAAAAAAAGAGATGGGTTCACATTTCTTAATGGGAATTATTGGTGTTGGTATATTTGGTGGTATTGTTGGATGATAATAAAAAGGGTGGAGTTGAGGGCTATTATATTTTGGGTAACGGTTGGGAGAGGGAGAGAAATAAAAAGAGTGAATATTTTCATTGCTGAACCCTCTGCTGCTCTTGCCCTCCCTGCCCGTTTCTGTTCGATCGTCTCATCCCTGAATACCTTAACCAGTGTTCAGGGTATGCATCTCTCTCCCTCTCTTTGTTTCTTTTTCTTATGGTTTCTTCTTATTTTGATGGATTCATATATGTTAGAGGAAATGAGACACAGAAATGTCCCATGCTTGTTTGTTTTCCTATTTGTACTTGTCATAACAACAGAAATGTTTTATCCACAGTTCGTGGTGTTTTCAATAGAGATGTTTAGAGTTCAAATCCTCCCCTCATTGTTGTAATTATCTTATTACAAAAAAAGATATTTTCTTTGTACCTTGTTATAAATTATAACAGCAAGAGTTATAAAATCCTCTCCCATCCTATTGTTGTAACTATTGAATTATTAAAATTTTTATTTAATAATTTGATGATTATAATAATAAATGAGGCCCAGATTCATATTTCCTTTGTCTTAATGGTTTTATTATTCCTCTATGAAAAAAAAAATGTCATTTGAAATGAAAAGAAAATACAAGGTTGTTTTCAGCATTGTTTATTTTTTAAGCCATTCAACATTAGTTTTTAGAAATTTTTTTTCTTGGATAACATGTAAATGTTGGAAATCAATTGTTGAATTCTATTGTACTATTTTCCTTTTTTATGAAGCATTGTGACTTGTGCATGATGTTATAATTTTATATTTCAGAAAATCGTGGCGATTTATGTGCGGAGGAGCGAGGGATTAATTGGATTTGCCTATATGGTTGTTACATTTTCATTTCTCAATCTATGATATCATTCCATACAAAGATATGCAAGACATATATGAATGCTTCTTTATTTTTATTATTAGTTTTTTCTTCATTGTGGTAATCCTTGCTTGGATATATGCAGGTTATGTTGGATTCAAGAACAAACGTGTGGAAATTAGCCTATACTTTGCTGATCATCCACGAAATAAGGAATGTGTATAGCATGTGACATTAGAGACCTGTTTGCCAATATTGGGTAAGCAAAGTTTTCTAAAATTTAAGAATGTTCAGTTGATATCCACACAAAGAATGATAAATTTAAAATAACTAGGCAAGTTAGCATAAAAACTAATTATCTCACTCGGTTTACATTTCATATTCACCTTTGTATAAATTTTTCATGCCTCACATTTTAAATGTACTTTTTTAGGCATTTGTGTAATCGAAGGGGAAACCTTTATGTAGGCATTCTCATGCATGAATGCAAACGTGAATATAGTGGAGATGGTTCAAGTGATGCCTAATATATGCCTAATTCATGAATAACCTTATTGGCCCAAATTGTTAATGACACATTCTTTTGCATGATTCAGTATGTATTTGCCTTAAATGGTACTTATCTTTCTGCATATTGACCCATTACATATGACAACATTAATTAAAATGAATAATGTAATAGAAAATCATATATAAACTTTTAATTACAGTTGTTGCACATTAAATAGCAATGGTAGCTTTCTAGGACCATATCCAATTCAAATATAGTTTTTCCACAAACCACCAAAAGGAAACAAGCTATTGCTCATATTTAAATTTAATAATGTTTGATAATTGTTGTTTGAATCTGCTTTTTTTCTTATGCCAATTATATATATTTGGAAATTGATGAGGAGGTTGTGCTTATTTTGATCATGTAGATATGTGATTATTGATCTACCAACTGGAAACTCTAATTCTTGGGTGATCCTTTGAGAACAGCAGACCCTGGCATTCGTGGCTGCCTATCTCATCTGCATGAGATTCTTTAACATGGCCATAGCCATTGATCAACATCATGGATTCAAGCCTTTCAGCCGATCCCAAATATGCAGACTCCAATCCTACACTCACCTTGATCACAATATTCTTGAACAAACTAATCTACCACACACCTCAATGCAAGCATTTGAAGTTGACAACATTCACAGAAGCTTATCCACCCCATGCCTATCCATAACCACAGAAGTGGAGGAAGAGTTTGATAAAAATCCAAGAATTGAGATTGTTGGGGGCCAAGAGGATCCAAGAGCACGTGCTTTAGTGGTTGAGGTTGCCGTAGCTTTAGCCTCTGGTGTTGATCCAATGCCAGTGTCAAGTGGGTTAGGTGGTGCCTACTTCTTGTGTAGCCGAAATAATGGTGATAATATTGCTGTGGCAAAGCCAATAGATGAAGAACCTTTAGCCTTTAACAATCCAAAAGGCTTTGGGGGTCGAATGCTTGGCCAACCAGGATTGAAACGCTCGGTTAGAATAGGTGAAACTGGCATTCGTGAATTGGCTGCTTATCTTCTTGATCATAATGGCTTTGCTGGGGTTCCTCCAACAGCTTTAGTGAAAATTTCCCATGTTGCATTTCATGTCAATAATGAAGCCTCAAATTTAGCTGAACAATACAAAGTTGCTTCACTCCAACGCTTTGTGGAACATGAATATGATGCTGGAGAGTTGGGCTCTTCTGGTTTCTCAGTTACATCAGTGCATAGGATTGGGATTTTTGATGTTAGACTCATGAATCTTGACAGACATGCTGGGAATATACTTGTTAAGAAACATAAGAATGATACTAATTATGCACCTGGGGTAGCTGAGCTTGTGCCAATTGACCATGGGCTCTGCCTTCCTGAGTTTCTTGACGATCCATATTTTGAGTGGCTGCATTGGCCTCAAGCCTCAGTTCCTTTTTCCAAGTATGAAATTGAGTACATTTCTAATCTTGATCCATTTAAAGACGCTGAACTTTTAAGGACTCAACTTCCATCTATGAGGGAGTCTTCTATCAGGGTACTTGTGTTATGCACTATTTTCTTGAAGCAAGCTGCGGCTTCTGGGCTTTGTCTTGCTAATATCGGTGCAATGATGACTCGGGAATTTTGTGGTGGGGAAGAAAAAATGAGCGTCTTAGAGAATCTCTGTACCCAAGCCAAGTCTAGCTTGCCTAGTATTTGTTATCATGATCAAGGAAAAGAATTCGAAATATTTCAACTTGAAGATGAAAATGAAGATAGTTTAATTGAGGTCTTGGACCTTCCCCAACTCTTGAAGAGCCATCCTGGGGTAGTTGATCCACTTAAGATGATGCCAAGGTTTTCGACCATAAATGACAATTTTGATGATAATGATGGTATTGGAGCATATAATGGAAGTGAGGACAACAATTTCTGTGACAATCATAAGATGGCGGGGCATTTTATGAAGAGCATGAGTTTTTCAGTATCAAGCTATAATTTTGAAAATGGGGGCATTTCTTTTGAAGACATGAGTGAAGATGAATGGGAATTGTTTTTGGAGATTTTTGAGGAGCTTTTGCCCAAGTTTTTTGAAGGTAAAGATCAGTGCACTAACTCGAAGCAAAGGTTGGGAACTTCTTGCAAATTTTGAGGAATGTTTGGAGGGAGGGAAACAGAGAACAAATAATAATGGTAATTGATCTTAAATCTTGTACCTAGTATGAAGTTTGTGTATATTATTGCCAGATGGCTAGCTAGTGTAAGTTGTAGATACATTCTATAGGTCTGGAATGGAAAAGCGATTGGTGAAATGCCATCCTTCCATTTCACCCTTGATATTTTTATTTTCTCTTTTCAAATATTGTTGTAAAGTAACAAAGAGCCAAACTTGCACATCATTTTGCAATTATTTATTGATGGGTATGCTTTATTATTATTTTATGTTTGCCTTATTCAAGATGTGAAAGTACATTTGAAAATAAAAATTATTACTGTCATTATTTATATTTTTATAAATATAATCCATTGTTGATTATTTTAACTAATTATTAAATTATTAGGACATCATTACAATTCGGTTTTAATATCCAAAACTTCTCTATTATGCAGTTCTTTAATGGTTTGGCCTTTTTAAAAACATGGTTTTAATTTTATTTTAAGATTGACACGTAAACACCACTAAATTCTCTCTCCCCCTGCCTTTTTATAAAGAAACTAGTCACTAACTTGTGCTATGCACGAGAACCTACCTATTTGTGAGGTAGACTAAAATAATTTTATAAAATCTTAAATTGATTAAGGAACTATATCATTGCATGATTTGCTCTTGTATGACTTTAATTTGTGTTACAATTTGATGAAAAAGTCATTGCTTGAACGTGCAATGATTTAAGAATACAATTTAGATATTAAAACTTCTGAAAGACCAAAAAATATTAAAGAATAAGATGATTCACTGCTTAGAAATTATTGAAACAAAACGAAATATATACGACTAAACAATAGATAAATATAAAAGAAAGATGGATTACATTTAAAAGAATAATCCATGGTTATAATTATTGAAAGAAATCAAAAGATTCAGAGCCTACAAATTATAGATAAATATATGTGTGTGTGTGTGATTACACAAATTCAGATGATAAAACTTCCAAAATATCAAAAAGAGAATAAGTTATTGAAACAATTTAAAAATTACAAGAAAAGCCATAAAATAAATTTTTTTTAACGAAGTAGAGGAGAAGAATATAACAGAAGAAGAGCTCATAACTCTACCCGGCTTTAAAAAAAAATATTGGGGTTTGCACTACTTTTATAGTGTTCATGATTAACCTCACAAATTTGGAGATAAATTATCAACGTTTGAGTTTGAGTTTAAGTTGAACTTGTTAGAGAGAGAGTTTCACTATTTGTTAAGTTTGGACTAAACAAAAATAATGATGTGGCAAGCTCTAGAGAGGTCAATAAAAAGTCAAAGATTTCGGTTATATATATATATTGATTATGAATAAAAATTTTATTTCATAAGCTAAAACGAACAACATACCAAACATGACATTTTGAAAATAGGGCAAGGCAATCTCCATATCCAACATAAGACTTTTTTTTAACACCCTCACCTACAAATGCACAAATATGTTGCCAACCATATCCTCAATTAAACGTCCTAGATAAGTGAATGAAGATCCACCATCCATCACAGCCTTCCTACCACTCTCTCCCATCTCTCTCACCCTTCTCCTCACATTATTATTTGTCTCCATGACACATCTTATCAGTGGTGGAGTCAGGAATTTAGGTTCCGAGGGGGGGGGGGGGAGGGGGAGATTAAAAGACAATATTGAAAGTAAAAAATTAATCTAAAAAAATTAATCAATATTAATAACAAAATAAATAAGCAACTATATGCTAATGTAATTGTCATACAGAATTTAACATAAAATGTAAACTTTAATTTATTTTTTCACACCTATCTTAATTTACTCAATTGCCCTTGACGATTTTCCATATTTTGAAACCGTTCCATGATTTTTTCACACTCAATAGTCTTGAATATATTTTTCTCAATATATGTAACTAAATAATCATTCATCCGCTGATCTCCTATTCGATTGTGTAATCGATTTTTTATTATGTTCATTGCTGAAAATGCTCTTTCAACAGTAGCTGTTGCAACTGTTAAGATCAATACCAAGGTCACTAATGAGTAAACCAATGGATATGAAACATCCTTTTTCATTTCTACTATCTTTTCAGCAAGCTATCCAATTCCTTTAAGTGCTATAAACTCTTCAGTGGACCACATGTCGTGGATGCATGTCTCAAGTTGGTTATCCAAGAAAGAAACTTGAACTTTTGAAAAATCACTTGGATAAAATTGAGCAAGCTAAATCAATTTCTCATTGTTGAATGCTGAAAATAAGTTATCTAGGTTCAAACAGTCAACACAAAGTAGTAATTTAGAATTTTCAAAACGACTATTAAGTTCTTGAAGTTACATATCTATAACAGTATAAAAAAGCTCCACTTGATAATGATGTGAATTTTTCATGTTTTGAGCTTTTCGTCGTGATCGAGGTTGATATAAATCATCCATATCAGGGACATCAATATTATTTTTTGCACAAAATGCAAAAACCTCCTCTAGCAAAGAGTTCCACTCATCATTTCTCATGACCTGTAAACATTGCTTTGAAATATCAACCAACTTTATAGCATTCACAATATCTTGATCTTTTCATTGTAATGCCTGTGACAACTCATTACTTATGCCAAGCACACCTTTCATCAAATGTAAATCAAACATGAATTCAAATGTTTGGAGTAAACCAATTAAGATATTTGCTTCTGCTCTCTGATTAGAATCTAAACCATCTTCTATAATAGTTTCAATCACATCAATTGCAGAAGAAAACATGTGTATAAGATTAAAAGTGCACCATAATAAGAACTCTAACGTGTATCTCTAGGTCTTTTTACACTCATTTCTTGATTCAAGCCATGACCAGTTGAAATTTCATTATTTTTTAGTGCTTTTATAACTTAAGCACTACGTTTTTCGCGAAGAATATCACGACATTTGCATGATGCTCCAACAATATTGAATACCTTTGCAACAAAGTTAAAAAAGGTTGCAATCTGGATGTGATTTTTTGCTACTGCAACTGATGTTAGTTGAAGTGGATGTGCAAAGCAATGACCATAATAGGGAAAATGATTATCTTTCAAAATAAGAGTTTTTTGTCCATTTAACTCACCTCGCATGTTGCTTGCCCCGTCGTAGCCTTGTCCCCGCAATTTACTAATGTTTAAGCTATGTTTATTAAATACTTCCTCAATTGCAATCTTTAGTGTCACTTCTACTGTATTATTAACATGTGTAATGCCTAAAAAGTGCTCATTCACATGTCCCAATTTGTCTATTTAACGCAAAGTGATTGCCAATTGTTCTTTAGTAGACATATCACGTGATTCATCAACTATAATAGCAAATAATGAGTCTCCAACATCTTTAATAATAGCATTTATTGTCTCAACGGTTGCAACATTTGCTATTTCTTTTTGGATATCAAGAGAGGTCATTTGATGATTTACAAGAGCATTTTCAAGGATTGCCTTATCAATTTCTTCATTAATAATTCAAGAAAATTTCCTTGATTATTGGAGTCTTTAGATTCATCATGGCCACGAAATGCTAATCCTTGCTGTTGTAGAAAAAAAATACAATCCACTAATGCATTCAAACGAGTTCGATATTCCATTTTCTTAACATCCGATTGCTTGTTTTAGAACTGTTTGAATACTTTGTCTTTGGTTTAACAAAGCTTCACATTTTCTTTCAGCTATATTATGTGCGCTATTGTGATCCCCAACGTGATTCTGTAATTTTTTTTTTCCAATTTTTGAATCCTTCAATAACAAATGAGTCTCACCCTCCTTGATCATCAATATCAGGTTGAAAAAGATAACAATATCGACAATATGCAGCATCTTTCGTAATGCTATATTCCAACCAACTAGCATATTCTTGAACCAGAATGGATTAAATCGACGCTTGGTTTTGCCAAATTGACTTTGTGGAAAATCATGGTCAACTGGTTGACAAGGTTTATTTTGTAGATAATGCCTTCTAATTTGATCTCTTTCATTAGGATGATAATCAGAAATTTTTATTCTTAAACCAGGATTCGTGGGAAGATTTGCAACATCCACTTCGATACGAATTCGTTTAGGATTTGATCTGGACTTATTATTATGATCAGGATTCTCCATAATCTCCATTAACTACAAATAATATATGTCATATCATTAAAATAAAGAAAAATAATTATCAATTTATGGTTAAGAATAATCAAATTAAGAGACCAATATAAATACAAACAATTTAAACATATAATTTGAATTATAAATTCATGGTAAAAAATAGTCAAATCAAGAGATCCATCTACATATAAACAGTTTAAACATATAATTTGATTCTTCAAAAAAAAAAAAAAAAAAAATCAAAGTAAAAGTATTAAGAGTATGCAATATACCTGTGACTATTTAAATGTGACTCAATGGCTTGAATGCTTTTAAAAACCTAGCTTGAATGCTTTGAAAAACTCAACAAAAACTCTAAGGTACAAACCAAAAGATACTGGTATCAAAAGAATTTTTTTTTTTTTTTTTGGAGGGAGGCATCAAGCATCCTTTGTTTATATTATATATACACATTTTTTTTTTTTTTTTTGGGAGTTTTGTTAGGCTGCTGGTTCTGATTCCTATTCTGTGTAGCAGTAGGTTGTTGTTGTTTTTTTAATCATTACCAGGTGGGACCCATAGTTTTATATTAGAGTTGTAGTAGGTTTTTGTTTTCAAAATTCCATTAGGCTGCTGAGTTCTGACTCCTATTCCTTGTAGAGGTTGTTTATTTATTTATTTATTTATTTTTTTATAAATAAAAACTGAATACTGATTCAGCAATTTTAAATAGGTGGGAGTCTTTTACTAGAATGGTGGACAAATGACGTGATCCATCATGAGAACCTTATAATTTCTCCGTGAATTGAGAAAAAGTCAGACAAATTAGTACATGTACAACCCAATAAATAAAAAAGTTTTTTGTCTTTTGTGTCGGGGGGGCAAATAAGACATTTTAATTAGTTCAGTATAATATTATTATTATTAGTGAAAATTTTGAAAGTTTAGGGGGGGCACCTGCCCCCACTTGCCCCCGCCCCCCTCCCTCCGCCCCTGCATCTTATTGCTTTCGCTATCTCATCCTCCAAAACAAGATGATCACCACCATTCCTGTACCAATTTCATTTCCACCGCCAATCCCAACTCTTTCACCAGCTTAAACGCATTCAACTATTGTTCAGCAAATAATGGTTATGTTACATTTGGTACACCAAACCACAAGATCTCCAAAATTGAGTTCCGTCCACAATGTGACACAAACCCTCCAAATAATTTATGTGCCAAAATGTCTACTTGTGGAATCTACTCACATATAGTTCCATTCTTACTTGTTCGTTTAAGGAATCCTTTGGATAAAAGGTCCTCTTTGTTCTTGTTGTCACTGAGTCCTGACCCTTTTTCCTTCTCCTTTTGTTTTGAATCGTTTAAAGACCATAGAAACCTGAATGTCACAAAAATTTAGAATCATCAATGTAATAAGTTGTTATTAACTGGTAAAAAAGTGACGTCAATAGTAAATTCAGATAAAACCGAGTAGAAACTTAGCAACTCAAATTTTGTAAAATATAACACAAAAATATTGTCTATGACTTACCTAAAGCCACCGTTCTCAAGCCCAAATGCTGTTTCTCTTACTTGGGGTTCACCCAGGATTCCCATGCTCCCAAAGCATAGAAACACAGCTCATAATGCAGCTTGATCATCAAGCCATGTCATGATATGATTGTAGTGTATCCCATTGGGGCTCAAGTGGATTCCACTATTAAGGCTAACCACTGGTCCAATTGGATATATTCGGGTTCGGGGAGTTTCACCATCCGAAAAAGAGCTCAAAGCATATGATTCCGTCTCTACAAAGGTATTTACTATAATCCCCTTTACATCCTTAAATCTTTGCACAAGCTTCACAGTAGCAGCATACCCATCTTCCTTAAAAACTTTTTTTTTTTTTTTTTTTCTCGAAAGGAAAAAATTCAAAAGCAAAGGGTGAGGGGAGTTATAAAACAACGTATTTGAATATTGGTAAGTTCCTATTCTAGCCAGAACATCAGCACAACAGTTTGCTTCCCTAAAATAGTGAACCACCTTGACCTGTGGAATTTGGGAAAGATGAAGCCCGCAATCAGCCATAAGGGAGACATTAGTAGCGTTAGATAAACGGTCATTGTTAAGCAAGTCTACAATTACTTTAGCATCTGATTCTACTATTAATGCATTTATCCCAAGATCGATACACATGCTTAGCCCATCTCTTATTGCCCATAATTCTGCTAGTAGACTAGTAGTGTGGCCAATGTTTCTTGAGTAAGCTTTGATCCAAGCCCCAATAAAACCAAATGATTGAATTTATGTAAAGAACCTCATGTACAACACATATGCACTACTTTACCTAAGTCTTTTTTACTTCCAATAAACTTTGAGTTCATTATGTGTATTTATAATTGAACAACACAACATTATGTAGGACTAAATCCAATATAACGATAAATAAAATAGACGAGGTCAATAATAAATAAAATACAAGAAGGTTGATTTTGTCCCAACTATTAATTATAATTTGTACAAAAAAATTATTAATAATCATTTAATTTATAAGAACATTTTTATTATAGTTTTGAATACAGACTAGACCAGGATGAAGCAAACCTGAATTGCAAGGGTGAAATGGACGGCACCTAACAGGAATGGTTACAAAACAAACTTCGACAGTGCCATGTTCCATGACTTAGGCGAAGCGGGATTGGGTGTGGTCATTCGGAATCATGAAGGAGAAGTTATGGCGGAATTATCGGAAAAAATACCATTGCCCCCCTTTGTTACTCAGTTGGAATTAATAGCAGCTAGGCGAGTTGCTCTTTTTGTCTAGGAAGTAGGTCTTCACAATCCCATTTTGGAAGGAGACTTGGAAATTGTCATCAACTCCCTTGGGAAAGGTGATATGTTTCAATCTGCTTTTGGTCATCTTATTAAGGATATTCTGGTTTATGTAAACTCATTACAGAGCTTTAGTTTTTCCCATGTCTATAGGCAAGGTAATTTTGTTGCCGATGCCTTGGCAAAGAAAGCCAGATTTGGCTCTTTTTTAACTGTCCGGATGGAGTCTGTTCTTCCTGATATATGTACTCATGTTTTGGCTGACAAGCCTTTTCTTGATTAATAAAACTTACCAGAACTGATTCTCAAAAAAAAAAAAAAAAAAAAAAAATTGGGTTAACTATGAACTGGCCATATATTAAATCTGTTTTTCAAACTAAAAAAATAGCCCTATAGCTTGTTCGAATGGTTGTCATCTCTCTCTCTCTCTCTCTCAAAGCCTCTTAGCATTCTCTTGATTGATTTAAGCCATTTGAGACATGACGTTGCTGAGCTACCACTTAAATGCCATTATGAGTTGTGAATGGTGAGCGGAGGCAACATTTTCGCTAGGTAGAAGAGGTGTACATTTTGGCCACGGAGAATGGGTTTGTTTTTGGTGACAAGGTTTGGTGAGATTAATTTGAGAATAGGAATCCATATTCTTGATTTTTTATACTTATTGATTTATTTTTATAAATTAGGTATTATATTATTAGTTATGCTTTGTATTATTTTATGCTTGTCTTATTGAAGATGTGAAAGTACATTTGAAAATAAAAATTGTCAATACCATTATTTATATTTTTTATAAATATAATCTCCTAATTAATTGATGAGTATTATTATTAAATTATTAAGATATAGTCACGGTTCGACCTTAGGTTTAAATCCAATTCAACTTTAATATATTGAACTTCTCTATTTTGCAGTTTCTTTTACTCGTTCAGCTTTTTAAAACATGGTTTTGATTGCATTCTAAGATTGTCACATAAACACCACTAAAGTGTCCTCTTTAAAAAAAAATAAAAATAAGAATAAAAATTTTATTTCATAAGCTGAAAGAGAATAACATATTACAAGCATAGCACTAGAGGACTCAATATTGAAAACAGAGCAAGGCAATCTCCATATATAAGACAAATGTTTTTTGGTTCTCACCTACAAAGACAACAACCGATCATACGTTGCCAACCATATCCTCAATTAAAAGTCCTACAGAAGTAAATGAAGATCCACCGTTTATCACAGCCTTCCTACTACTCTCTCCCATCTCTCTCACCCTTCTCCTCACATCACTATTACCTTCCATGACACATCTTATTGCTTTCTCTACCTCATCCTCCAAAACAAGATGATCACTACCGTTCCTGTACTCCAATTTCATCTCCACCGCTAATCCCAACTCTTTTACTAATTTGAATGCATTCAATTGTTGTTCAGCAAATAATGGCCACGTTACAATTGGTACGCCAAACCACAAGCTCTCCAAGATTGAGTTCCATCCACAATGTGATACAAATCCTCCAATTGCCTTATGTGCCAAAACCTCTACTTGTGGAATCCATTCACATATAATTCCATGCCCACTTGTACGTTCAAGGAATCCTTCAGGCAAAAAGTCCTCCATATTGTCATTGGGCCCCAACCTTTTTTCCTTTTCTTTTTGTTGTGGAACACGTAAAGACCATAGGAACCTGAACCCAGTAAGTCTAGGGTCAAAATTTTTCAAAAAGTGTGTGGCTGCAATTTTTGTGTTAAAACTAATTTTGCCATTATTCATATTCTAATACGGTGGACTATGAGTAATAATTAAGAAATAATAGATATATGTGTAAGTAATTCACTATTCACAATCAATCAATTTAGCAAGTTCTGACAAAATTTATGGTAAATGGTATGGTCTAATAAGAACTACAAAAAATTTTATTAAAAAAGTTACAATTATCAATGTGGCAAGTTGTTATAGGTAATAATATGATGTCATTCAAGTAAAAATTTGCCAGTTAAATTGTTGGTAAAAATGTTACAAAATTATTGTGTTTACAGAGCAGTCACTCACCTGAAGTTACCATTTAGAAGCCCAAATGCTATCTCTCTTACTTGGGGTTCACTCAGGCTTCCCATGCTCCCAAAGGAGAGGAACACAACTGATGACGCAGGTTGATCATCAAGCCATGTCATTATATGCTTGTAGTGGACCCCATTGGGGCACAAGTGGGCCCCACTCGTGTGGCTAACCACTGGTCCAACGGGATAAACTGGAGGAGTTTCACCATCCAAAAAAGAGTTCAAAGCATATGATTCCATCTCCATAAAGGTATTCACTATAATGCCCTTTACATCCTTGAACCTTTTCACAAGCTTCATAGTAGCAGCATACCCATCTTCCTTTGTGAACAATGGTGTAGGCAGAACCTGTATCAATAATTACAGAGTCACAATTTTTTTTTTCCTAAAATTTTTCATAACTATTGAGGTAATAAAATGTAGAATACTACATAAATCAACAATTCTATGGACATTGGACACACTCAATTTTTGGCCCAATTTCATATGCTATGAGTATTTGTTGATCAAAAGTGATGAATTCATTTAGTAAAGATTATTTTTGCCAACTTAATTTACCATTCAGTTTATTTTTACTATTATTCATAGGTCCTACTGTATTTTTTGATGTTATTTACGAGTCTATTATACTATTTTAACTAATTTTTATTTTTATTTATAGTACTTTCAGAAAAACATTTCAGTTTTAACAAAATAAGCAGATCTCAAACAGACCCTAGTCAGGTGTGTATGTACTATGTAGTATTACTTTACCTGAATAGGAACCGGGTTGACAAAACTCGGGATAGCCCACTCAGGGCCGGAGTCCTCCAACTCGGCATCAACTCGGTCATCATGCCGTGCCAGAAGGTAGAGCATAAGACCAAGAAATGCCGCACTAGCTGTTATAAACAAATAAGAAGGGATACCAAACTCATCGCCCACTTCAACCATTGGAGCAGTGAAGAAATCAAGGACTAACCCGGCGATTCGGACTGAGCTGGAGTTAGATAGAGACTGATCAGCAAGTTCAGCAACCACGCGTTTGACATGGGGCTTGTAATTATCTATAGAGGTGCAAAAATAGGTTTCTGGGTATTTTGAAAGCTCCGGCGAAGGAGGGTCAGCTTGGGGTAGGTCAATGAGTTTGATACAAGGCTCAGTGGCTGCTATGGATGGTAAATATGTGATTGAGTTTGGCTCCAAGAGGTGCTTCATGATGAGGATGGTGATTGAGAATCGGTCATCTTGGTGTATCAGGCGCTTGGCAAATTCAATAGTTGGGACAAGGTGACTGAACCCTGGTGCTGGGACGAAAACAAGCTCTACTTTCTTCATCATCTATGACTTTTTGTTTGGGGCTTTTTGGTTTTGTCTGTTTGTTTTTTTTTTTTGGGTAGTTTCAATCTTCTTCATGTTTTCCTCTTTAATATTTGGAAATTCAATATGTGATGTATATACGACGGCTAATCTTATCAAAAAGAAATTATTTCCTATAGTTTGATGCGACAAGCAGACTTTTTGTAATCAGTGGGTCTGGTTGTAATATCATATCTTACGATATATATTCTTAATTTATGAGAGTTTGAATAAGCATTACAATATAGAAAGAGTTCAAATTTGATTATTCATAGGTTGCAACCTTAGATTTTTCAAACGCCTACATGTGGAGCATCACACAGAACTACAGGTTCTTTTTCCTATTAAAAAAAATAAAAGGGAAAAAAGTGAAGAAGAGTTGGAGTTAGGGTGAGTTTGGTTCAGTTTTTTAAAACTGGGTTTTTTGAAAAAATGAGGTTTTAGTGTTTGGTAAAAGATGTTAAAAATTACTTTTTGAAAAAATTGAGTTAATGGCTATCACTTATAAAAGTGGCGGTTTGAGTGGTAAATTACCAAAAAAGACAATGTATATATAAACTATAAAATATTGTGAAAGTATTGTGAAAATACTTTCTAAAAAGAACTTTCAAAGTTTCTAAAAAAATTATTTTTTTCTCACCAATATTAACTAATAATAACCTACCACTTAAGATTTATTGTGAAAATATTGTAATACCATTTCTCAATTTTAATTTCTCATTCTTTATTTTATTTTTCCCTTATTTCTTTACTCTTTTTTTTCATCCATATTTCCTTTTTTTTTTCTCCTCCACACACGTACCTTTTTTTTTTCTTCCTACCACTTCCTCCACACTCTAGAACATGCCACACTCCACAGTGCTCTCTTTCTTCCTCTTTCTTTTTAATTTTCTTTCTTCCTTTCTCCCTTTTCTCTTGCTACTTCGTCTGCAAGTTTCTTCCCCTCTATCCCATCAAAACACACAAACTTAAAGGTCACACACAACCACACCATTTGATTCTCATCAAATGGAGATAGAGCGATGGGTTTGCTGATCAGTCATCTTTGTCTTTCGCCTCCGTCGTCTGTGTTTTTTGCCTCCGTTGTCTGCTGATTTGCTCTGCCTTCACTGCCGCCTGTCTTCCTCTCCACCATTGCTTGATCTCTTCCCCACTGCCAACGACATCAGTAGAAATGGGTCAGATCGTTTTTTTTATTTTTTTATTTTTATTATTATTGGGGAAGAGAGACTTTTACCACAGAGAGGCTTGTAGCAGCACGAAGAGGGCAGAGCAGAGAGATGAAAGGATGGCGTGAGTGAGCTTTAGAGAGGGCAGAGGGCTGAGCAGAGAGATGAGGGAGATTGGCATGAGTGTTATCTTTTGATTTATAAAAGGGTAAAGTTAGATTTTCAATAAAATGTGAAGGGCAATTTGGTAACTGCACACAGAGTCCAAAGATAGGATTTATCAACGTGCATGGGCTTTTCCAAAATGTTCTGAACAGCTCCATTGGCAAAACGCGCATTCTCTTTACATTTTCAAAACACAACTTTTTTTAAAGAGTTGCTTTTTAGACATCACCAAACACATATATTATATTTATGGTTTCAAAAAGTGCTTTTTGGGTTGGGAAAGCTAAAACAAATAGGCACTTAAAGGAGGATACCACTTTGCCATCGGAGTGGCTACTATCATTGATTCTTCGTTGTGTTTTGTTTATCATCTCATATAATTTTAACAATGGTTTTTTTTTTTTTGGGGGGGGGGGGGGGTTCTATTTCCTTCAATTTCACAACGTTTGATCACCAACATTCGCTAAAATTCACAACCTTTTTGTGATGTTCAAGTGCATAAATTTATCTGCCTTAGTGATAATATCATTGAAAGAGAATTTGATTTTAGTATTTGAGTTTCACTATTTACTTAAATTCATTTCAAATCGAGAGAGGGACCAAGTTGTTCAAGAGAGAGAGAGGTAGAGGAATCAGAGAGAGGGAGAGAGGGTTGAGCTCAGGATAAGACACCACCGGTAGTAACCGTGGCGAGTGATGGCGATAGAAGCTTAAGGTTTAATCGCGGCCATGAGTTTCGATCTAGGGAGAAGAGGCTGAAGCAAGATGGAGTGAGAATAAAAAAGTTGGGAAGAGAGAGAGAGAATATGTCATCGCCATGGAGTGGCAATGATGATCGATGGATAGTGGTATAAAGCTCAAAAAGAGAGAATTTAAGAAGAATCTTGGTTAAGGGAGGGGTCGACGGTAGCTATTGTGCTAGGGACTGCATACTTGCATTAACAATTAACACCTTGTAGTGAATCCTAAGGAAGAAAGTGAGAAATAAGATAACAAGTGAGATAAGTTTTGGATGTGTGTTACGTTGAGAAATGAGTCCTATATTTATACTTAGGGCCTCAATGGTAATTGAAGGTTGTTGTCATGTGGTGCTTCATCCTTAATTTTCTAGGACACTTAAGGAGTGTTTGGTTTAGCAATTTTAATTACTCAATTCTAAATTTTCATCACTCAAAACCCAAATTTTGTGGGCCCCACATCAAGTTCTCATGTTTGGTTTAGTTTTTATTCTTAGTTCTCATAACTGATAACTCAAAAAAATGAGTTATAGTTATGGAAATTAAAAACACATTTTAGGGCCCTATTTGGTAATTGTCTAAATACCACAACATGTATTTCACACACTTTTTCGCCCACACATATTTCCACAAAACTTAAACAACGTTATTAGAAATCTTTTACCAAATTGAGTTCAATGGAAAACACACACACTCTCACTCACTCTCTCTCTCTCTCTCTCTCTCTCTCTCATCGTTCTTCTTCTCCACTTTTCTTTCTTTTTTCTTTCTTCTCCACCTTTTCTTTATTTTGTCTTTCTTCTTCGTTAACACCCAGAGCAACTGAGTTCTAATTTCTTTCTTCTTTCTTTCTTTTTTTCTTCTTTCCTCTTCACCTTTCTCATCCCAGAAATTTTTTTCTTCTTTTCTTCTTCTTTCTTCTTTGCCTTTCTCATCCCAAATACAGATTCGTTTCTCGATGGGTTTATGGGTTGTTTATAGTGGTGTTGGGTTTGTGGGTTGAGATCGGTGTGTTTGTGGGTTGTTTATGGTGGTGTACTCCTTGGTGGTTGTTGGGTTTTGTGTGCTTTCTCTTGATTTTGTGTGCTCTCTCTTAATTTTATTTTTGCTATCTAATTCACATTACTGAAAAATATGTCGATATTGTGATTCTTCTTTTAGCTATGGCATTGAGTTTTTGCTTCTTGTTACCGTTTTGACCAAGCACAGTGTATGAGCTCCACCACTTTATCAAAAAATTGAGTTTAAGAAATAAAATATGGACTTGAAAACAAGACCCAAACAAAAATCTGTTGGAGTTATGGAAAAAGTAGAGATAAAGAAATGAGATATAGGAATAGAGTTTGAGTAACGAGAAATTAAAACTGAGTTTTGAGTTAGGTTCAAACTAAACAGGCCATTATTGTATTCTGATGCTGCTACCCCATATCCTTGTTTTAAATACGTTGTATTGGGTGCTATTTCTTTCACGCGCATCTTCTCCCAAAGCACCATTAAAATATTACTAATTAGCAATGAAGTATATTCATACTTTATTAAATATAGAAAAAAAAAAAAAACTGATTGTTGATTTATATTTTTTAATTAAACCTTCTAATAAAAGAGATTCATGTTATTTCCCTAAATTCAAGCGATATTAGAGAATTTTTTTATCCTTTTTTCTCTTTTCATAATCTCTTTGAGAATCACAAACAAGTTTACTGTAACTAAAGTTTCAATCACAGCATAGACTTGGTCCAGAGAACCCAAAAAAGACAACTCACATCACATGCCCATTGGGTCAAGGAATCAGCAGCCTCATTTGCTTTATCGTACTCGTAGTGATTTATTAGTAGTCAGTTTACAAATGAAAAAACATTAGAACCTAATGGGTTTCAGTTAGCTCAACTGATAAAGTCTCTAATGGTTGTATAAGAGATATGAGGTTCAATTTTTACTTACACCAAAAATTGATTGGTGTCTTAGTCTGATGATAAAGAGCTATTATCAGGAGCAGACGCTATAGGTTGAAACTCTCTTAAAAAAAAAAAGTAATTACAAACCAATAAAAAAAATTACAAACCAATAATAATTTAGCAAAAAAAAAAAAAAAAAAACTCATAAACTAATAAAGTCTACCATTCAAGATAAGAAAAAAAATTGCAACTTGTAGCCAGCAAAACTATTAGTAAAAGTATTTATCATAGCTTGCTTTTACTAATGAAACTAATAAAATAATAACAATAATAAAATATATATCAAACTTGCCGGTGCATTCCCCTAACCTGCAGTTTTTGTCAAAGCAATTTGACACTCATTACCACTGGCTACCCATGCTTATGAGTAATCCACTAATAAGAAAAACAAAGAGAAATTTAGTGACGTTTGAAAATTGTAGGATCAAACGTTTTTTTATCATAACTTTGTCATAATTTTGAAATGATAAATTATGTTATCATAACTTTGTCATAATTTTGAAATGATAAATTATGAGTGATGAAAAAAGAAAAAAGAAAGTAATGGATTTATGTAAAAGTGGCATATAGTCAATCATATTCTATTACATAAAATAGTTGTAAAAAAGAGTTTGATAATAAGTGTGGTCTTAAAATTATTCACATAAGCCTTAACTATAGTTCATTCTTGTAGAAACCATGCTTTTTTATTTTTTGCTGAATTGTAGAAACAATGCTTATTCATTATAAAAATAAAAAACGAATAACGCCGAGTACATATATTGGATTGGATCCTTCTATAACACATGTCACTTGGCAGGCAATCCACTAGTGACTTATGAGCATAACCCACATGACAAAATACCCACACACTTGTACTCAAATGAATTTCATTGAAAAACCTAACTGACCATAAGGAAATGAAAGCTCACTAGTCTAATTATTAGAGCTAATTATGAACCCCTCAAATTAAAATTATGTCTCGATTAATTTTATGTTTAACACAATAAAAGCAGAATATATGTGATTAGCGAATAATCAACCGAAAGCATAAACTAAAGCATGTGTATACATAATTGACAAGAAATATAAACACTAGTAAGCGAGAAGAGAGTCCAAACACAAGATAACATGCAATGTGTTATTGAAGAGAAAAATTGGAGAATCCAGCAGAAAAACCTCTTTGCAGCTTAACAAGCCGAAATAATTCACTAGCAAGTCAATTGGAGTACATGAATACACAAAGACTCTCCGAGCTCCAACTTCCAACAGACTTCATAGAGTTTTATCTTCGCTAGCTTTTCGGATCTCACAATTAAGCCCAATTGCACCTACTAAAGATTGGTATGAACCCAATGCTTCAAAACAACTCTCTACATTCAGAATGTGTGTGTATTGTGTTTGGGCTAAATTCCTCTTATGGATATGGAAATTGGAGAGGGAAGAGAGTAGAGAAAACTAAGAGAATAGTGTAAGGATTGATGGATGACAATCACTAACTCTCAAATGGCGTTTCTAGGGTTTTCTCTTAGAAACTCTCATTTCAATTGCAAGGGTAATGAGGGTATATATATAGTGTTGGTAAAGGAGAGGAAAAGCTACCAAACTCTAGCTGTTAGTGCATTTCACGAGTCACTTGCGGGTTAGCTAAGTCGCAAGCAAGTCATAAAACATCCGACACAACAGATGTTTGAACTTTATGCATGTGCTTCTCACGTGAACTTCATACAAGTCAATCATGAGCAAGTTGCGAAATTCCTTGTCTTGAATAGTTTTTCACCAAATGTAGACTAAACCCATTACAATAAATCCAACATAAATACATAGGTAAATGATTAAAAGAATTACAATCAAATTGGCATAGAATTAAAGCTAACAAAACTAACATGGAAAATCGCAACTTAACAATCTTCCCCTTTGGCTATTTTGTTACAAAACCCCTAAAACAGACTCTACACTTAAAACGTGAGTTTGATAATAAAGGCAAAACTTACTCACACCTTAATCTAAATAATAATAAAAAATTCAAAATTTTTTAGGTGATAAAATCAATTTTTAAACTTTAGGGGGCAAACTCAAATCACTCTTAATTTTAGAGGAGTAATTGCATTTTAGTCATTTATATATGTACGTGTGTGTGTGTGGTGTGAGAGAGAAAAAGAGAGAGTTTTTAAAAAACTACAAAACAGTAAAAAGGATCTAACTTATAAACTATGTAAGTTTGTAACAAAATAAAATTCTACAACCTTGTATTTACTTCATATGTTTTACATAAGCATAGCGACAGGACCACAACTGTACATGCAGAAAATTACATACAAAACTCAAAACAATCCTAACTACTAAAACCATTATGTATATATAATTAGTTTTCACATCACACATTTTGCAATTTCCTCTATCTTTTAGTTTTTTGTGGAAGACCGGGTCTTGGAAAGTCTAATTTGACTTTCATTTAAGTCTAATCACAATATAAAAATTCTGCATGGAACAAATTGAAAAGGGCATAGCATTGAAAATTATGAAGAAAAATTAGTTTAGCAATCTAACTATGCATGTAGAAGGGCTATGCTAGTCTAGAATTTAAGATTAAAATGTGTGCGGATTTTACTTGAAGATGAAGTAGATGGAGATATCACGTTAAAATTGACTTCCTTCTTAAAAAGCTAGCATAGTGAATCTAGTACTAATGAATCAACTGTTTGAAATGAAAAAAATTCAAGAAAGAATATACATTAATTTATTATCGATCAATATTTTGGGTAATTTTGTATATTAAATACTTGATTTCTCATAATTATATTTGAGTTAATGTTTTTAATTAATCAAAATTTAAGACCTTTATTTCACTTTCACAACCACATTATGTAGAAAAAAAAGTTTATATTTTAATAATTAGCCGACGATTTTTTAAAATTGAAAAAAGGGCAAATTACAACTTATTCACCTGTGGTTTGGCCAAAATTTAAGTTGCCTATCTGTGGTTTGAAATTTGACACTTTACCCACTCGAGGTTAACTCAGTTTTTTTTTTTTTTTTTTTTTTTTTTTTTTTTTTTTGAGAGAAAGGTTAGCTCAGTTAGATTTCCTTAACTCAACTTTATTAAAAACATGGCTAAATATGTAATTTTGCTCTATTTTTATGTCTCTCTTCTCCAAAAACACAAAAAACATACATATATAAGATCAAATAAGATAAAAAAGAATCTAGCAGAATACTTGCATCATGGGATTTCAAACCATAGGTAAGTAACTTAAATTTTGGTCAAATCTCAGGTGGGTAAAGTATCAACTTTTAAACCATAGGTAGGCAACTTAACTTTCAGTCAAATCATAGGTGGGTAAGTTGTAATTTTCCCTTAAAAAAATATATACACATATGTTTATACAAATCATTATATGACAAAAAGGTTCCAACACATGGTTAGATGATATAGGGGTGATATAAATTACTAAATTTCATGACATAAATGCCAATAATTAGTCAATTGGCATTTCTTAGTATTTCCAACATAGATGATTAGTGTTTGAATTCTTCTCAACCAATAAGATGTATATATAAAAAAAAAAAAAAAAAAAAATTGACATTACACCTCTCTAATTATATCTCTAATAAGATTTGATGTAGAAAATTTTTTAAATGATAAAATAGGTTGAAAAAAAAGTGATGTTGATCTCACTTTCAATTCATACACTTGACTTACTAGGCCTAGCCTGATTATTTTGTTACATTGGTTAGGACTAAATACTGATTTCCCTTTCAATTCTTACCATTGACCTCCTTGTTGATTATGAAAGGATTTATGAAAAATCCCATTAAATCCTGATCAATGTAATGAAATAAGGCAAGTAAGGCAAATAAATCAAATGCCAATATCCAATTGAGATCAGCATAAACAACCAGAGATGTCAAATAATCAATCAAAATTATTAAACAAAATATTTTATCTATTGTATACTTCAACATTGATAATTGAGACTAACGTGCAACGAATGTAAAATATGAAAAATTCATAAAAGAAAATTGTAAAATTTTATCTACTTGCATTTTTTTTTGGGTCAATATATGAGATTTTCTTTTTATTAGATTTTTTGTATAATTTTTGAAACCTCTTTTCCATTGTCAGTCATTGAGTGATTTCTCTAAATTTCTTACTTAGCACCTGAAAAAAAATTTCTAAAATCGCGGCTGGTCTTAGTTCTAATTATTGTTTGGCAAAACATAGACTAACAATCCTACTTTCTCCATAACAACAACGAAACTGAAAGAGATTACTGATTTTTTTTTCTCATCTTGTGGGATGTGTGCACATTGAATGAAAATTTACCAATGATGGAGATTTTTAAAGTTTTGAAAAGTTTCCCAACAAGGAGGAACAACTATGTAAGTTCATAAAATTTTCTATTATCGAAACAGCATAAGAATAAGAAGTTGAATCAGAACAAGAAGTGGCAACAAGACCAATAAGCAGATCCACAAATGCACCAACTATGAACCCATGATTCTTCTTACCATTTATCCTCAAATGCCACCTTAGCAATCCCTCCAAGAACTCCCAATCTTTCTGCTCATTAGACAATCCATTACCAACACTACACTTTTTCCAAATGGAAACCCATCATCCTTTGCCCTTCTCCAAGATCGAGCTTGTGTCATCAGGCTCAAAAAATAGTCTCTCAGACCTCACCCCAAGTACTACCATCTCCAATAAGGCAATAATTCACCATCAAAATCCTCAGACTCATTTTTTTAAGGATAAACGACAGAAGTCCTCAGACTCAGTTGATAAGCTTTCTGACTTAGAAGTTAGAACAGGTTGTGAACCAAAGTGTTTCAACCCCTTAATGATAATGTCAAAGAACATGGAGTTCATAGTCTTGAACATGTCATCCCTAGCTCAGAAGGAAAGGGTATTTGACTGCTTACATGTACATAAGGGCCAGTGCCATGTCTACTTCACTTCTTTGTTTTTGAAGCGAGAATGGAGCTTCATGATCTTTTTGCTCCATGGATTTTGAACAGCTTTCAGAGAAGTGAGCTTGAATGATTGTTTGGGATGGTGGATGTGTCTATTTCCTATGGGGTAAGTATTAATGTGATTGGAGGGATGTATTTCTGCCCCCTCGTACCAATCTTTTGTCAACTTAGTTTTTAAAATCGAAATATGATTAATGTTAAGATTTACATTATTTATTTATTACAATCAACAATGCTCATCTCCACCTTTTTTTTTTTTTTTTTTTTTTTTTTAAATTTATTTTTAGATATGATAGATTTTCAACCTATGACATCCCCTCTATGATATTTACTTTTTATCATCAGACTAAAACATTAATTGAATTTGGTATAAATAGGGTTTGAACTTCAGATCTCTTATTTTACTAATTAAGCTAATTGAAACCTATTTATCCATCTTTTAATTTTGTTCTATCCAGTGATTTCCCCTTAAAATATGTCCTCTCTCCATGGTGCCACTTGTATCCACCATGGGCACCTTTTGAAAGCTGAATAAAATACCAGCAAGTGTAATTATAAGTTTGTATTGTACTATTAATGTAAATCTTACATTGCTAGAATAATGTAAATTAAGAGTTTTCCTATCAACATGCATGGTCTTAATTTACTAAAAAAGAAATTGTATCAATATAGGATTGTTGATTTGTATTTTTAACAAAACCTTCTAATCATGTAATTTCTCTTAAATTAAAGCTATATTAGAGATATTTTATTTATAATCTCATTGAGAAGCACAAGCAAGTTTATGATTATTAACCTCTCAAGAGTACTTAAAGAAGACAACTCACATGCCCATTGGCTTGTGAACATGACATGAACATAGCATGAAAGTAGCAAGTTTTTTGGCTTAACATGTTCATGTCAAATTCAAGTCGACATGAACTGACCTGTAAACATGTTAATTCAAGTTTGACACGTGAAGCCTACTTGAACTCATCTGGCCTGTTTAATTGAATTTTAGTTTTAGTTGTTGGTGACTTTTTTTGTAATATAGTTGTATACATACCCATTATATAGTATATATTCGAGAATTTTTGACCGATTACTTTTTTTTTTTTTTTTCTTTTGAGGGGGAAATTTTGACCGATTACTTGTGTTAGGTAAATATGTTTAGGAATGGCAACGGGTTGGGTTCGGGCCGGGTTTTTTGATACCCGGACCTGACCCGTGGGTCCTCCCTTGTTACCCGGACCCGGCCCGTTTAATAAATGGGTCTTTTTTTTAGCCCCAAACCCGGCCCGTCGAGTCTTCGCGGGCCCTGTCCAGCCACTTCTGGGCCTATTCCGTGGCAGCCGAATCCAACCCAATCTTATTAAAAAAAAAAAAAAAACCCAAACACAAATCAATCAACATTGTCATCAGTTAAATCCTCAAACTCCATTTATCATTTATGGAAGAAACAAAACTCTGATTTTTACATTTATGGACAGATTTTTACATCAACACAACAACTATTGAGAGAGGAACAAAACTCCATTTATCATTTATGGACAGATTTTTACATATTAAATCCTCAAACAAATTACCCAAAAACAAAAACTACTAAGAGGAAATGAACCCAAAAAAAAATGAACAAAAAAAAAAAAAAACCTTAGACCACTAAATCTCTCTCCGATCTAACAATCACGGCCTCCTCTATGACAAAAATGGCAACCACCATGAGATTCTACAAGTTCTCCTTTCAGAAACAAAACCAACGACGCTCTTCAACAAGTCACACGTGAGATGGAAGAAAATCCATGGAGAATTGAGGGTGACGATGAGATGTGAGTGTCTGAACCTGACTTGTGACTTTGAGAGTCTTGGTGGAGCTGATTAAAGAGTGAAAATCAGTGAGGGAGGCGGCTGAGTTGAGAGAGAAAGGAGAGAAATGAGTTTTAGGTTAGGGTTATGATATATATATATATATATATATATATATATATAGGTAGGTTTTTTTGTAATTTTATATTTAAGCTAACTGGGTCAGGTCGGGTCGGGTCCGGGTTCGGGCCAGGTTTTAGCAAAAACCTGGACTTGACTCGGACCCATTTCGGGTTTTTTTTTAAACCCAAACCCGACCTTATTCTTTATCGGACCAGGTAAAACCCGATCCATTAGGGTTGGGCCGGACTGGGTACCCGCCGATCGGGCTTAAATTGCCATCCCTAAATATGTTAACTTGACTATATGACTTATTTATCAAATGTGATATGTTAGGTCGTGTCAATCCTAACATAATTCGTCTATTAAAATAATTATCGAGTTGTGTCATGTCAACTTATTTAATAAACAAGTCGTGTTGGCATAGAGAGATTTTGACATGATTAATAAACGTGTTCATGTTAACTTATATAGTTTAATACTCATAAGCTGACACAAACATGAATTGCTACCCTTGGCCATTGAGTGAAGGAATCAGTAGCCTCAATGCTTCCTCGTGGTGATCTAGTAGACCAATGACAAAATGCTAGAACCTAACTAATTGCAAAATAATAATAATTTAACAAAAAAATACATATTAGATTAATTTATTAAATTCACAATTTTCTAAAAGTCTAACTTTTTAGAAAAATTAATAATTTATTATAGTATCAGAATATGATTTTTGGAGTTCAAACCCTATCTCCTCCTTAACTCTCATTTAAAAATTTTCTATGCATTAATCTTCACTTAATAAGAGTAGTTTAGATCCATATATGAAGGGCAATAATTAGATTAAATGATTAACTTCACAATCTCCTTTTCCTCTTAAGTTCTGAAAAATCATAATTTATCTCTACAAAACTAATAAAGTCAACCACTCAGGGTACGGAAAAAAAGACCAACTTCAAGCCAGCAAACTATTAGCAATAGTATCCATCACAGCTTGCATTTCTTTATGACACAAATAAAATAATAACAATAATAAAATACTTATTAATCAAACTTGCCGGTGCATGCCTCTAACCCGCAGTTTTTGTCAAAACAATTCGACACTAGTTACCAGTTGCTATCCATGCTCACAAGTAATCCACTAATAAGCAAAACAAAGACAAATTTAGTGACGCCATAAGCCTAAGCCTAACTATAATACATTCTTATAGAAATTATTCTTATTCACTAAATATAAAAAACAAGCAAGACACACACATATATGAGATATTTTGAATAATAATTCTATAAGACTGCAAATTTTTTCAAATATTTTCGCACAATTATTTTACGTGGCTAACTTTGAGTAGTAGAAAAAAAAAAAAGTTTATATGAAAATAATAAATAGTCAATTACAGTCAACTATATAAAACAATTGTGAAAAAAATGTGTGGCTAATTTTATAGTCCTAAAATAACTCTATATTTTTACCCCAAAAAAAAAAAAAAACTCTATGTTGGACCTATCAATAACACATGACACTTGGCAAGCAATCCATTGATTGATTATTGATTTAATATCCGACAATTCCAAAAACAAAAAGAAGATACACGTGCAAGTGAATAAAACCCGCGTGACTCAGCCCACACTACACAAACTTGTAGTACTTAACTGAAACTCCAAAAGCAAGCTAGCTAGTTGAGTTGAAGAATGAAGATAGAAAGAAAGCCACTTTAAACATTCAATAATTGAATTAAATAAGAAAAAAAGATTCCAATTTGCAATATTAATTGAGCTTTTCATTTGATTCCAATTCATGAACCAGAACCAGAACCAGAACCAGAACCATCATAGTAATCAGAGCCAAATACATATAGAAAATCATATAAATCTTACCAAAAACTATCACATGCTCAAACAATTAATAATAATTAATCTAAACCCAAGATTCCCCACACTTCATTCTACCCCTTTAATCCCATCAACAGCTATCAATGAGCTCACAACTCCTCTCCCTTCATTGACCTCAACTTGTTCTTCGTCTTCTTCTCGTTCTTGTTCTTGTTCTTGTTCTTGAGCTCCTTCTTTGACCTTTTCCTTAGCTGATACCACCAAATTGAAAGACCCAAATTTGGGTGTGAATTGGGGAGTGCAGCCGTTGAATTTGGTGTCAAAAGTGAAGTTGAAGTTGGAGGTTTCTTGGACTTTGTCTAAAGCTTTTGGACAGCTTTTGCGCCTTTTGGGTTTTGGGGTGGTGTCTGGGTCGTTTTTCTTTGAGTCGAGGCTATCGGAGGTGGTGGGGATTGGTGGGTCGTGGCTGGAATCTGAGATTTCCGATGGGTTTGTTGATGGGTCAGAAGAAGGGTGTGAGAGTGTGGGGGTTTGGTCTGTGTTGATGTTGGTGTTGGCGTTGCTCTCTGCCATTTGGGGGAGCCACGGATGTGGGTGTAGTGTACGAAACCAAAAAAAAAGGGACTTTTCTTGGGGCTGTCATTTATCGTGGCGAGTATGAAATTACCAAAGACTCCTCCTTACTATATGGATGTAAGTTAAAAACTAAATCAGTATTCTTAACATGTGGCATGTGGGAAAGGTACTTTACAGCCTAACTTTTTTCTTAAAGAATTTCAATTTATGATTTTCATTTTTGATATCATCAAATTAAGATATCAATCAGTTTTTGTGTGCATGTAGAGATTAAACCCTAAATCTTTTATTTATTCATTAGAGTTTTTACCAGTTGAGCTAACTAAAACCTACTATAGCCTAACTTTTAGTATTTACATACACAACAATATAATTGTAAATTACTAATTTGGTCTTTAATAATTGAACAAATTTTAATTTAGTGCCTTATTAAATTAATTTGATTATGTCAATTTGGTCCCATAGTCATAATTTTCATAAGCTAGTTAGAATCGAGTTAAATATAAAATTGACAACCTTATCAACCCTATTTAATTTTAGAAAGTTGGAGCTATTGTTGACATATGGGTAATTGACCAACCTGGTGAGCATAAACCACTAGTTGGATTGATCGAAACTAAGAAATTGTGATTTTTAAGGATAGTGCATTGCGATCTAGTGAATGTCTTAAGATCTCTATCAAAGGACAATGACAAAGATGTAGATCACCATTAGACTGGATGAGAGAGAAAGAGAGAGAACTAGGTTAGTGGGAGAAGTTGAGAAGAAAGGGAATACTAACCTTGTTGGTCGGTCGATTTGACTTTAACTGGTGGAGAGAAACAAAAACTGACATTCGAATTAAAAATGTCAAGTTTGCATCACATAAAATTGTCATCAACTATCATAGTGATCAGATTGGTTAGACTTCGATTTAGATTTATTTGAGTCGGATGGTTTTGTTGAGTTCGGGTCAAGTAGGGACAATCCTAATTTTAACTATATAAAAAAAAAATTAAATCAAGTTAATGTCATTTTTAAAGGTTGAGAAATCCATACCAATATTCGTACCCCATTTTTGTCTCTATTATTTCTTTCAAAAACGCAATTTAATAGCATGTGCCAATTTTACATTATTAAACGCATGTCTTGATTTTATTAAGAAATTGTCCAATTTTAAGTATAATAATTGTAAGGACCTGATTAGAAATCCTAGCCTAAGGTATGAATGGACTTAGGCCAAAAAAATCCAAAATAATGAATTTGTAAAGAATGGGTTAGAAAAACTGGGTTTTAGTTAACCAAACAATAAGTTAGATAGGCTTGATGACAAAGGAGTGAAAAAATACAAGTTTAAACTGAAGGAAGAACGTCCTTGGCAATATCCGAGGAGACTGATTCTTATATAATGTTCTTAACTATGGTTACAAATTTGGTTCTAGATTGCTATAGTGTTTCTTTCTTGATTTCTCCGATCCCTCTGTCTCATTGCCTCCTCTTTCTTTTATACTGTCTCCCCATCTCATCTTCACTTTCCACGTGCATGCCCGATGGTTGGTGTTGATTTTTGTCCCATCAGCCCTTCCCAAAAAGTCTTCATGTAGCAGCTGTAAGGCTGATAATCACTGTTCAGGTATCACCTCCACATTAATGCAGTCAGAGAGTTAGCTGCAGTGCATTTAATGCGGTGACAACAGCTTTCTCCTTAGATATTTTAGGATTTCTCACTCTCCTATGTCTCTACCGTGCCTATCTATACCGACCGAACTTCCTGGAACGTTCCCCTGAACAATGGATCACTCCTCTTGACCTCAGCCTCTATTAGTCGAGGAGGCATTCATTCTCGGACAATCCTCCTGGGCCATTATGACCAAAACCAACTTTTTCATTTACTAACACAATCTTTTCTGTCAAAGATTTTTCCTCCTCATACGACTCTTAGTCCTTGGCTTGGGCTATAGGCCCAATATACAAATAGATAATGGATCTCTGGACCCAATGTCCCTATAATAATGTTCATAAGTATATTAATTATTATCTCCAAAAAGTATACAATTTGACTCAATTATTTCCACATGGCAACCTCAGGTAATGACATGTGGCAACACAAGATTACGTCTTGCGGTGAAGCCACGTTTCCAATCCTCACCCAGTAAATGATTCATGTTTTAATTGCTTGGCATTGTGCTGGCACTAAACACTGTTGAATACTTGACTTGTTTTAGTGCTGCTTGTTTCTTAGCCAAGCACCAACTCATTGGCTCATATCAAAAGCCAGAGCTCAGTTCCACCCAAAAGATTGTTTGGATGCTTTTGTTTTTAATTAAAAAAAAAAAAAAAAATTGCAATACTAATTGATTTTTAAGTTAAAAGAATATTAATATACAATGAGATAACAAATATAACTTTTAATTATTTATAGATTAAGGGAAATCTAATTGCAATATCTGACTTTTTCAAGAGAAAAATTACAAATACTTCAAAAGCCAATTTCCATGATTCTGAATTGTGATTGTAAATAATAGATTGTCATGTTGATCAACCTGATGGAATTCGACAACTATGTACCAAGGCTGATCTAGACCAGCCTCTTGTTTTATTTTCTTATATCTTATTAATACTGAAAAGATGCTGGTTTTTATCTTTCATGTATTACATAAATTTTAAATTATAGTATTTGATAATTAAAAACGAAATATATTATCCTTATTTGTAATGGTGATACTTGCATAATGTAGTCACTAATATGAACAAATTGATTGCATTTTCTTTATATATAAGTTACAAATTCTTTGATGGTTGAATAAGAGATCTGAAATTTAATTCCCACCTATACCAAAAACCAATTGGTGTCTTGGTTTGATGAAAAAGAGCTATCATCAGTAGTGAAAGTCATAGGTTGAAACTTTCTCTTAAAAAAAAAAAAGTTACAAATTCTCTCTATCCTATTCCTATTATTGTAGTTATTTAATTAAAAAAAAAACCTAATTATTTTGTGAATGTAGACTATTTAAACTAGGTGTAAATGCACTTTTGGTCCCTACATTTTGGGCCGTTTCTTGATTTGGTCCCTAAATTGATTTTGCTCTTAGGTGAGTCCCTTCTTTTTAATAATCGTTTTTAAAATAGTCCCTGCCGTCAACCCAGTTATGGAAAATGCTGAAGTGGCAAACGAAATTCATTGTTGGCATGTTAGTCGCTGATGTGGCTAATAATATAATAATAAAATATTTTATTTGATATTTTTTAAATGCCACGTCAGCATTTTCTGAATTAAAAAAAGCCATGTCAATTTAATTAAAAAAATAAAATGATTTATATTTTTCAATTTCAATTTAATTCAAACTAAATTAAAAAAAAAACTTTTAAATCTAATATTATTATTATTATTATTATTATTGCTTTCATTATTTTTTAGGTAAGAACACAAGAACTTGTCCTTCATGTTCTTCTCGAATCCAAGAACAATCAAACCCAGAACAAGAGCACAATCAAACCTAAAACAATGCAAAATTTCATACAAAATCCCTATCCTCCATCGAAACCTCCAGAACATGAAAAAATCATCAAACCCAAACCCACATGAGAAAACCAACCCAGAAAAATCATCAAACCTCCAACCCAGAACTTCATTCTTCATGTTCTTCTCCAAATCAAGACAAACCCAATTAACTAACCCACTCAAAATCAATCTCAGCACAAAAAATTCCAACACAATCAACATTGAAACCTCTAGGAAATCAAACCCATAAATCCAGAAAAATATACAAATTCGCATTAAAAAAAAAAAAAAAAAACCCAGAACAATTTGGGCAAAATCTCAGAACACAAACAAACTTAGAACACATATAAACCCAAAACATCAAGGTCCAAATCCCCATCGTTTATTCTAGGGTTTACTACTTCCCTTAAAGCCACGTGGAGCAATCCTCTCCTCCTCTGACTTTTCTCTCCTCTAACGTTCTCTCCATCCTCTCATTCTTTGCCAAATCTCCACTGTTGATTTCCTCGCCGATCTGGTTACCGACGAGGTTTTTGCTAGGCTCCTCCTCCATCATATTCACGCTCAACAGAACTTCGTCAACTGTCCATCGGAGCCTTCTAGGAGCCAAAACAACGTCGCCACTGCGGGTGAGGATAAAATCTTGTCCTTCGCGAAGATTCTCACGCCGTCCGATGCCAACAACGGCGGTGGATTCTCTATCCCGAGGTTTTGCGCCTGCTCAATCTTTCCTCCGCTGAACTACTAGGCTGAGCTGCCGGTGCAGACCTTGTCGATCACCGATGTTCACGGTGTGATCTGCTTGTGAGTTTGTGAGCTCCGGTGCCTGGTGGAGAAGAAGGTTGAGCTTGTGAGCTTAGTGGTAGAGAGAGAGAGAGAGAGAGAGAGAGAGAGAGAGAGAGAGAGAGAGAGAGAGAGAGAGAGAGAGAGAGAGAGAGAGAGAGAGAGAGAGAGAGAGAGAGAGAGAGAGAGTTTGAGATTAGTGGTAGAGAGTGTAGAAGATTTTTTTTTAAGCTGATGAGGTTAACCAAAAACAAAAACAAAAAAAAAAAAGAATTAAAACGATTATGAATTTTTATTTTTTAAGAAATGATTTTAGTTTAAATTAGATTTAAGGTTTTAAAAAAAAATTTAATTTACTTTAAAAAAAAAAATTTCTTAGCTAGCTTTTTTTTATTAATTTAAATGCTGACACGGCATTTAAAAAATGTTAAATATATTTTTTTACTATTATTTTATTAGCCACGTCAGCAAACAGTGCATTTTGTTTGCCACTTTAGCATTTTCCGTAATTGGGTTGACGGCATGGACTATTTTAAAAAAGACTATGAAAAAGAAGGGATTCACCTGGGAGCAAAATCAATTTAGGAACCAAATCGAGAAACGGCCCAAAAATGTGGAGACCAAAAGTGTATTTAGTCCTTTAAACTATTTGCATGACCCCATAAACCCATTAGCATTTCATTTATTTTGATATACTGTGCGGATATCATGCTTGCCAATATGTCTAATTTTCTTTCTTCCTTGCTTTGTAGTTCCACCTATTGTATATTTAAAATTTTCCCCCCTTGCTTGCTCTTTGTACTTTTGTTTATTATGGGCTCCTTAACTTTTTTTGATTGGAAGTTGGGACCAAATTCAAACGAAACTAAAGCCTTCAAAGAGGAGAATATTACAAAAATGAGAACTTGAATAACTAATTGTGGTGAATTAGAGTCACCAATTATAACAAAATATATATATATATATATATATATATATATATATATATATTTATATTTATATTAAAAAAAACTTTGTGTTTACTTTCCCTCTTTATTTTACTTCCCTCTTTCCATTAAGTGCTTGTAAGAATTTGTAATTATAATTATATTAAATATTTTTTTTGAGAAACAATATATCGATTAAAAGTTAGGAGTAATGTTACAGACACAAACTATTTTATAACATTTTTATAAAATGTTGATGTGGCCAACTTCTTATTGGTTTTCATCTAGGCCCATCATTAATATCATTTTTTTATTACCAACAATCATTTACCACATCAGCAGTTTGTAAAATATTTTGTATCTCTAACATTATTCAAAAGTTAGTAAGTAAATGGATTTAGTTTTTTATTTTTTTAAATGTATTAAAAGCAATTTTAAATTAGAAAGAAACTTTTTAGTAAAATTGGATTTGTGAAATCTAATTGAAATGACACTTCGAGCAAAGTTAAAATAAGTTTAGAATCTAATTTGAAATATTTAATGAGTTGTAATTTTAATATTTATACTGTAGGGACAGATTTTGCAGCCCAAGCCCAAAATGTATGGGATATTGGTCCAGTGAGTCCAGTACAATAAATTTGTAGAGAGTGGGTCGAAGAACTAGGCCCTAATGAATTGGACAACGGCTAGTATGGATTTAGAGGATGATCAAGCAAAAACAAGAAGCACTGATCTGAATGAATTCACTATCCGAGGAGGTAAGTCTCCATATAAATCAATTAAACCGATTACAAGTATAATTTTGATGACTATAGTGTTCTCTTTCTCTTTTTTCGATCCCCTCCTCATGGAGGGTCTCTTACATTATATAGCTCATTTTGGACCATCTTGATCCTACACTTGTTGATCATTTGAGCCCTTACTTGAGTGCTTGTCCCATCAGACACCCTTTTTGGCTTTCTGTGAGTTGTGGTAGCTAAGATAGCACTGTTCAGGGGTCTTTTTCACATAAATGTGGCTAGAAAAGTAGCTGCAGTACATTCAATGCAGTGGTAGCAGCTTTCCCTTAGATATTTTTGGGTTCCCCTCCTTTTCGTATATTCATGATGCACGTCCCTATCACTAAAGTTTCTTGGAAGATCACCCTGATTGTTGGAATACATATTTGAGTGGTATTCATCATACCGAGGAGAAATTCCTCCTCGGACCACCTTCTACTCATTCCTTACTTATGAGACTCTAAACTGAAATCACCCATAACTATTTATTCCTCCTCGGACCATTCATGTTCTTGGCCTAGGCCCAAGGCCCAATATATGATTTGGGCCCTTAACCCTATAATAGCCCCTCAAAACTCCGGTTTTTTCCTTCTCATCCGAGGAGAAAAGTGGGGTTTTGATTTTTTAAGAGTTAATACCAACTGATTTCTCAATTCACATGTGCGGGAGTGCCTTTTGACGCGCCTCATAATTGTTACTGACGTTTCGAAGCCTGCGAAGCATTATTAATTGCTCTAGGCAGCATTCTGTCCCCCACATCCAACGGTGATGCGCAAATCTAACGGTTGATATTTCTTTTAGAATTTTGAGCGGGATAACTCCCACTCAATTTCATCCCCTATATAAAGCTTTAAGGGAAATCATTTTCCCCTCATTTCATAAGTCTTCAAGCTTTCAGAGATTCCAAGCACTTAAACTCACAATGCTCTCTAAGTTTCCAAACTTCACCACCCCCTTTTCTTCAAGAGATCTTTGAAAATCTTTCTAAAGGTTTCAAGGACTGACATATATATTAGTTTTTGTAAGTTTCTACTTCTTCAAAGTTTCCTTTTTCTCCTCGGCCAATCTCCTCGGCCTTCCAGTTTTTATTACTTCACTCACCAATTTCAGTTATTTCCCTCTAACTTGTCCAAATAGGTAGATTTAAGCACCTAGTAGACTCCCCTGCAAAAATAGAGGCCTTTAAGGCCAGATATCACATACCACAGGAGGTTGCTCTGCGGTATTATGCCCCAGACCAACTATTAACACATAGAGAGGAGGGAGAAGTCATTATTCCCATGATAGCTTTTATAGAAGGAGAAATGACGCTCCCTATGGGTAGAATAACCCGAGACTACCTTTTTAACCATAGGTTGTGTCCTCATCAGTGCGCACCCAACCTTTTTAGGGTCTTAGGCAGCGTCGATGCTCTAAACGAGCATTTGGGTTTGGGGCTCACCTGGCATGATGTGGTCCATATGTACGAGTGCCACTCACTTGCTGACGCGGGGTTTTACCTTAAGTCCAGATTGCCTATCGTTAAGCTCGTCTCATGCCTCCCTAAATCTAATAAGGGTATGAAAGCTGACTATCTGATAGCTTCGGGAGCGTGGCATGATGTCCTTCACTGCCCCGTCCAAGAGGGAGAGTCAGGTGGGATACCTTAGAGTTAGGTTCCTTAGCAATAGATTTTGATCTTTTGACCTTAACCATGTAATTATTTTTCTTTCGTTCCACCCCTTTTGATGACAGATTTTAACTTTCTAACTATGTTTTGCTCCTCAGCTACTTTTGCAGGCAAAAGTCACGTAGCACTGAGGCTCAGTCTAACCAACATCGCAGCTCTCAACTACTTGCAGAGATTTGAAATCTTTATAAGTGAGGATAGATAGCAGCGAGCCATCCACCTGATTCTGGACTTCGAGCCCATCTCGGAGATATACCAAGAAATCGGCCAAGCCATAAGAGCAGGTGACCCACGGTTGGCCCAGATTGACGTATCACAACCAAATTTCCTAGCACGAGACGACCTCCCACCGTTTGTACTGCCACTCTGACAGAACCCTCCACTGGTCGTATAACCAATCTTGAGTCTGAGAACATCTTTACTGCTTTTCCTCATATTCTTTGAACCATGGACATTTCTTCCAACAAAGCTTCATATTCAGCCTCATTATTTGTAGCCGAGAAGCCTAGTCTTAGTGACTTTTCAATGGTGATTTGTTCAGGAGAAACCAGAACTAGCCCCACTCCGGAGCCCTTTTGATTTGCTGCACCATCAACATATACCTTCCAGAATAAAGGTTCTTGCAGGGAGATTGTGCCAACTGATTTTCCATCCATGCTCTGTGTCGCTGCCACTTCCTCTAATAGAGGTTCAGCGAACTTGGCCACCAGATCCGTGAGGACCTGGCTCTTGACAGAGGTACGAGGCATGTACTTGATGTCAAAAGCCCTTAGAACTGTGCCCCATTTAGCAATCCTCCCCGTGTAATCAGCACTTCGAAGTATAGAACTGGGCGGAAGCTGAGTTAGGACAACAACTGTGTGTGCTTGGAAGTAATGGGGAAGCTTTCGTGTAGCATGCACCACCGCCAAAATGGCTTTCTCCAGTGGTAGATAACGAACCTCGGCCTCATGTAGTGACTTTCTCACATAGTAAACTGGCCGTTGTATGCCACTGTTAACTCATATCAACACCAAACTTACAGCATGAGGGGCCACAGCGATATAAGCAAACAAGACCTCATCCACCTTAAGACTGGACATGATAGGTGACCGAGATAGATATTCTTTAAGTTGCTGGAAGGCCAAAGCGCACTCCTCGGTCCACTCAAATTCCTTCCACTTATTCATCAAGAGGAAGAAGGGTCTGCACCTATCCGCTGACCGAGAAATAAACCGGTACAAGGCAGCAGTCATTCCGGTAAGCTTCTGGACCTCTTTGGGATTTCGAGGTGGTTGTAAACTGTTAATGGCTTTGATTTGATTGGGATTGACCTTGATTCCCCTGTGAGTTACCATGTAGCCCAAGAACTTGCCTGATCCCACACCAAATGAGCACTTGGAAGCGTTTAGGCGCAACTTGTGTTTCCTCCGAATTTCAAAGATGTTTTTGAGGTCTCCCACATGCTCAGACACCACCTTACTCTTCACCACCATGTCGTCTATATAGACTTCAATACTCTTGCTCAACTGTGGTTCAAACATTCTCGTCATCATCTTTTGATAGGTAGACCCTGCGTTTTTCAAACCAAAGGGCATCACCTTGTAGTGGTAGTTTCTAATGGGAGTGACCAAAGCTATCTTTTCTTGATCGTCCAAGGCTAGTAGTATCTGATGATATCCTTGAAAGGCGTCTAAGAAGCTCATCTGAGGATGACCCACCGTTGCATCCACCAACTAATCTATTCGAGGCATAGGAAATGGATCTTTTAGGCAAGTCTTATTCAGATCTGTGAAGTCCACACATACTTGCCACTTCCCGTTTTTCTTTTTCACTACCGCAGTATTGGCCAGCCATTGAGGGTAGAAAACTTCCTTGATAGCCCCTGCCTACTTGAGTTTTATCACCTCATCTCTGATAGCATCTGCATGTTCCTTGGATAGGTGTCGAGGTGATTGCCTTTTGGGAGTGATGGATGGGTTAACATTTAAATGATGACAGATGAAGCTCAGGTCCACCCCCGGTGCTTCGTAAGCATTCCATGCAAACACGTCAATATTTTCTTAAGAAATTCTACTAGTTCTTCCTTCTCCTGAGGAGGTAGCTGAGCTTCGATCTGAAAGAACTTCTCAGGGTCATTATCGACCATAACCGTTTCTAAATCTTCACATTTTGCCTCCTCGACTGGTCTATTTATAGGCAATGTCGGAGCCTTTGATTGTTACAAGCCCCATCCAACAGAGGCTGAGGACTCAGTTTCGGGTTGATGTAAGATGACAGCCACTAGGTATTGCCTAGCTGTGGATTGACTCCCCACGATTTTTTCAATGCGACCCCCCGATGAATATTTCACCTTCTAGTGCAAAATAGAAGAGACGGCCTCTAGGGCATGAAGTCAGGGTCTGGCTACAATGGCCGTGTAAGGGGAATAGGCATCCACTACGATGAAGTTTACCTCTACCACTTCTAAACCAGCTTGCACGGGTAGTCTTATCTAACCCCTCGGAATGACTACCTTCCCATCAAAACTCACCAAAGGATAATTGTAGGCCAACAAGTTCTTCGGTTTCAAATTCAACCACTTGTATAAGTCGAGGTACATAATTTCGGCACCACTGCCTTGTTCCACCATCACCCTCTTCACGTCATACCCACCAATCCTGAGTGTGACCACCAAAGTATCATCGTGGGGCTGTATGGTTCCAATCTTATCATCGTTCGAAAAACTTAATGCCAGTTGGATATCCATTCTAGCCCTCTTCGGATCCAGATTATTATCCTTGGCGGACAGCCGAGCCATAGACATCACTCTGGAGGGACAAAAATCGGTCCTCTCTGGAGCAGCAAAAATGACATTGATCATTCCTAGAGGAGGTCTTGAAGAAGCATCTATTCGGGGTTCCGAACCTGTCTGGCTCCCCTAGCTACTAGAATGATGCAAAAGCTGCTTCAACTTTCCTTCTCGGACCAGTTGGTCCAAATGGTCCCACAAATTTCTACAGTCCTCCGTAGCGTGTCCCTGGTCCTGATGGTATTGGCAATAAAGGCTCTGGTTATGCCTCATAGGGTTTCCAGCCATCTTGTTTGGTCATTTAAAGAACGACTCATTCTTAATCTTCTCTAAAACCAGATGCACCGGTTCTCGGAACACCGCATTAACTGCCTGAGTATTAGCAGACCCTGACTGCCCAGCAAAGTCTCTTCTAGGCCGGTTGTTGTTGTTGTACCAGTCCGACCTGAAATCCCTCCTTTCCTGAGGGATAACCTTAGCTTTTCCTTTTCCTAGCTGTTGGTCTTCCTCAACCATCTTGTACTTATCAATTCGATCCATGAGTTGGCGTACACTGGTGACAAGCTTGCCAGTCAAAGACTTCCTTAAACCGTACTCGGCTGGGAGGCTGACCTTGAAGGTGCTGATGGCCACGTCATCAAAGTCACCATCAATCTCGTTGAACATTTCCTAGTATCTATCCGAGTACGACTTCAAAGTCTCCCCTTCTCGCATGGACAAGGATAGTAGGGAATCTATGGACCGAAGGACCCTGGTACATGTAATAAAACGAGAGCCAAATGCCCGGGTGAGCTCTTTGAAGGAATCTATGGAATTTGCCCTTAGGCTGTCGAACCATCTCATCGCTATGGGTCCCAGACTGGATGGGAACACCTTGCACATCAAGGCTTTGTCCTTAGAATGGATAGTCATTCTCTGACTGAAATGACTCACATGCTCCACCGGGTCCGTTCATCCATTGTTGATGGTGAACGTTGGTTGATGGAAAGGCCAAGGAAGAGTTGCCCCTTCAATCCTGCGCGTGAAGGGCGACTTGGAAATCTGGTTCAACGCTTTGCTAATAGCATCGTTTCCCAGTCCTCTACGAGTTGGGCTCTTGTATCTGCGTTCACGGTGGTGTTCCTCTTCATATGAGAAAGATTCACTAGGAGGAGTCCTTGATCTACGGTGATAACTACCATCCTTTTCACCATCAGAAGAGGAGTCAGACTAGGAGGGAGTTCGTCTTCGTCGTGCATGGCATAATTCCTTCTTTAGATGGTCAATTTCCCTTTGCATGACTCTGTTGTTCTGCTCCTGAGAGACGTGACTCCCAACTTAAGAGTAACTTTTACTAGTATGTGTGGTGTGTATGCTACCTTCTCGATCCTGTTTGCGTTCGAGGTTAAGAAAATCATCTTGTCATTAGGAACCCATGGATTCTTGTTGATGGGGACCTGATCTTACCGTAGTTAAATGTCGTACTCACTATTACACAATTTCTTCCCATAGACGGCACCAATTGTAGGGACATATTTTGTAGCCCAAGCCCAAAATGTATGGGATATTGGCCCAGTAAGCCCAACACAATAAATTTGTAGAGAGTGGGTCGAACAACTAGGCCTTAATGAATTGGACAACGGCTAGTATGGATTTAGAGGATGATCAAGCAAAAACAAGAAGCACTGATCTGAATGAATTCACTGTCCGAGGAGGTAAGTCTCCATATAAATCAATTAAACCAATTACAAGTATAATTTTGATGGCTTCAGTGTTCTCTTTCTCTTTTTCCTATCCCCTCCTCATGGAGGGTCTCTTATATTATATAGCTCCCTTTGGACCATCTTGATCCTACACTTGTTGATCATTTGAGCCCTTACTTGAGTGTCTGTCCCATCAGACACCCTCTTTGGCTTTCTGTGGGTTATGGTAGCTAAGGCAGCACTGTTCAGGGGTCTTTTCCACATAAATAAAGCCAGAAAAGTAGCTGCAGTGCATTCTATGCGGTGGTAACAACTTTCCTTTAGATATTTTTGGGTTCCCCTCCTTCTCGTATGTTCATGATGCACGTCCCTTATCACTGGAGCTTCTTGGAAGGTCACCCTGATTGTTGGAATACATATTTGAGTGGTATTCATCATACCAAGGAGAAATTCCTCCTCGGACCAGCTTCTACTCATTCCTTATTTATGAGACTCTAAATTGGAATCACCTATAACTATTTATTCCTCCTCGGACCATTCATGTTCTCGGCCTAGGCCCAAGGCCCAATATATAATTTGGGCCCTTAACCCTACATATATTTTCTATAAATGCCCGTTTGTTTGCACTTTCAAATGGCAAAAAGAACTTTTTACTTCAAAGTTTAAAATGCTAGGTGTTTGGTGGGTATTAAAAAGCTGCTTTAGCAAGAAAGTTATTTTTTCAAAAAGTGCCATACCCCAAAAAAGCCAAAGGACCTTCGGCCAGTTTTTGCAAAAAAGCCACTTTAACTTTCAGAAATTGTTGGTTCAATTACCAAATTGCCCACTTGTTTTATTAAAAACCCAACTTTACCCTTTAAAACCCCTTCAGACCATCATGCTAGAACATATAACACCATATTCAATAAGACAAAAACATTATTAAAATAGATATATTGATATTATTAAAAATAGATTACATTATTAAAGTAAGACAGATAATATACTTGGTTCAAAATTTTTAGAATAAGAAATAATTGATACTAAAAAAAACTAACATTATTAAAATAATACCAATTATAGTAATAGTAATAACAAATAATTATGACAATAATATATTTATTATTATTATTATTATTATTATTATTAAGTAGCTTTTTTTTTGTTTTTTGAGTAAGTATTATGAAGTAGTTGATTTAAAAATGAAATAAATTCTCTTATATATACATTGTTCTTTTTGGTAATTTACCACTCAAACCATCACTTTTATAAGTGCTAGTCAAATACTCAGTTTTTAAAAAAAACACTTTTTAACAGTTTTTACTAAACACCCAACTTTTTCAAAAAGTCCTGTTTCATACTGCACTTTTTGAAAACCCCACTTTTTCAAAAAGCTGAACCAAACCTACCCTTAAGAGGATTCTCCTATTTTAACTAGATTTTTATGTGGTTCAAAAATATTCTCATTAATGAAAGGTAACTTCATTTAGAAATAGAGTCATAAATGTCAAATAACAAATTTTATTTTGAATTCAAAAAGAGAATTCTAAAAATTTAGAATTTTTTCACTTCACGTTCAGAAAAGAAATTACAGTTATTGCTTATCTCTAAAGTTTACCATTTTTATTTGTTTGAAAAAAAATATACTTCTAAATTATAATAGATGCAAATTATTAACTTTTATCACAAAAATAAAAATAAAATAAAAGAGCATCTGAGTACGTGCTTACGCACATGCTCAAAAGCTAGTATTATCTAGGTAGATAGATTTCATCACTTTTAGAGTTTTAGTGCCCAATAAATGAGAAATTATACCGTCTTCATGGTGGACCACGCCACTTGTCCACCATTTCACTAAAAGACTCTCAATTGTTTAAAGTTGCTGAGTCAGTAATCAGTTTTTGTTTTAAAAAAATTTTCTGTCTTAGCAATTTTAAACAGGTGGGAGTTTTTTAGTAGAATAGTGGATCACGTTACTTGTTTACTATGAGAATCTTATAATTTATCCAAATAAATCCCATTTGTACACTAAAAGTTTGAGGGGGACATTGGCCAAAGTAGAACATAATGCCTGCTTAATCCATGATTATGTTATATGGACCACCATGTTTTTATTTTATTTTTTATTTTTTTATTTTTTTTAGTAACGATAAATTCTTGTATAAAGCCGAAAAGACTTTGTAGTAACTTTTGTGACAAGTGACATGTTAATACGAAAAAGAAAATATAAAAGAGTTTAATGAATAGAAAAAAAAAAAAAAAAACCTCTAATAGAGGAGTCAGCACACACTTTGGATGTATTCTATTAATTGTTGCATACGTGTCATAAACTCATAATTAAGAATTTGGTCAAAAAGTGCCAATAATGTTCAACTCATCTGTCAACGTAGACAAAAATCACCATGTTTTTTGTTGTAATCATCAAAATCCTTGCACATATATAGCAAAAAAGAAAAGAAAAAAAGAGGATCTGCCTTAGTACCCTACTGATAAACTTAAGCCATGGCCCATGAACTACTTGTGTTGTGTGTAGATAAGATAATATAAGAAGTGGGGATCGAACCAGAGACAAATAGCATTACAAACTCTCATATTATAATATAATAATATAGTGTAGTTTGGTCACACAACTTTTCAAGGAAATAACACATTTTTATTTATTCTTTTATATTCTTAATGTCCTCGCAACCGTTCATTATTTTGTGTAAACATAAGAGCAGAAACGAGATAAGTGTAATGGTACAACTTACTTACACATAGTATCCCTTCCATTGCAACATATGCAATATATAGAATTATTTTTTTTTTGGGTTTAAATTTAATGTGGGAGAAACCACTTGCCACTTTCTAGGTATCTCTCTGTTTTCATGTTATTTAGCACTAGCAGAGCATTTTTTGTATTTTTACTCTTTTTGGGTAGGTCTAGGGTGGCCTTTTTATAATCTCTGGCCCAATATGAGGAGAGACCCATAAATCGGCTTGAAATAGAAAGTTAAAAACTCTTATTTGGGCCAAGAGTCAAAACATACATGTAAAGATTACAGCTGTTCCTATCAAAAAAGCTGTTATAAAATTGAAAGCCCATTACTTTGGCGGGACAAAAAAGAAGAGGCTTAGGCACGAAGATTTCTCCCAAAATCATCGTACAAAAGCCGAAAGTATAGGAATCTCACTCTCACGCGCTCATCAAATGTCCAAAACCATTAAATTGCCTATAGAATTTTCTATTTAAACTTTAAAGAGTTTGTTAAAAATTTTCTAGAAGAATTTGTTTCTGATTTTGGCTTGAAGAGTTGGGTTGGGTCTAGGTTTTGGGACCCTAGATGGTGATATTACAAGATTGGCAAAAGATTACCTAAAACAGGGTAAGGGTAAATATTTGTAATCAAATATTCAAAACTAAAAAATTTATCCTTTGCCCATTTCTCTTTTAAGATGGGTTTTAACCATCTCTAGGATTGAAATACTATTTAAATAGTCCAAAATACGCATTCTTTGAGAAATATATACCCTCATGAATGCACCTTAGCAAAAATTTCAACTTATTACATTCTAAAATAATTTAAATTTGAAACATTACTTTACTTAACATGAAATTAAACGTGGTTTCTAATTGATGCAACTAGTAAAATTTCTTATTATCAACTAAGAGATATAGTGTTTAATCTTCATATACACTAAAAACAAATTGATATCTTGGCATGATGATAAAGCGAACACCACAAATTTGAAATATTACCATTCAACGTATTACATTTTGGAATAAGGTTTATACTTAACTCCCCTAAATTATTCATCTTTTTTTTTTATTATTTTTTTTTATGGGAAATTATACATATTTTTACACTTACCATTTTATACTATAAGAATACACACTTACCTCTCTAAATTATGAGAATGTATATTTACTTCCTGAAACTATTACTAGGTAAGTGTGGATTTTCAAAATTTAGAGAGCAAGTATTACATGTGTAATAATTTAGTTAATGTGAAATTACAATATAAATAAATAAAACTAAATGAATTCTAGTTAACTTAATTGATAAAATTTCTAATTATGAGAAGAATTCAAATCCTCCCTACTAAATGGATTCAAATCACCTTGTAGCTATCCAAAAATACATTTAATATAATAACCTTGTAGCTATCTAGAAATCTCTATTCTTAAAAAAAAAAAAAACCTTTTAAACCCCTACTTTTTAAAAAAAAGTATGAAGGGTGCAATACACGCACTAGACCACAGAAAAAGGGAATGGTCTTCACAACTGTTCACACACCATGACCGTGATCACCAAGTAACTACCTTTTTCTTTGTATATAGTCAGTCTCCCATCAGTCACCGCTCTGCATTTTCACTCTCATACTCACACACACACACTCAGAATTCCTTTTGTCATTTTCACAACCATGGCTATGGGCATTATCGACCTCGAAGTGAACCAAGACACCCATGACCTCTTCGAAGTCACTCTCGAGTCCGACCATATCCAGACCCTGGTCACCCACACTCCCCAAATGGTCGACTCCTGGCTCTCCGACATCTACCGCATCCACCGCCGCCGTCTCCACCGCCTCATCGTCGGCCTCGACGTCGAGTGGCGACCCAGTTTCAACCGCAACATCGAAAACCCAGTTGCCACTCTCCAACTCTGCGTGGGTCGACGCTGCCTCATTTTCCAACTCATCTACGCCACTCACTTCCCCAACTCGCTCATCGAGTTTCTCGGCGACGAGGATTTCACTTTTGTAGGAGTTGGGATCGACAGTGATGTGGAGAAACTGTTGGATGATTATGATTTGAAAGTTGGGAATGTGGTTGACCTTCGTGGACTCGCTGTGGACCGGTTGGGGAACAGGGATTTGAAGAACGCTGGGTTGAAGGGTTTGGCTCGAGCTGTGCTTGGACTCGAGGTGCATAAGCCAAGGCATGTGACTATGAGTAGGTGGGACAATGAGTGGCTCGATTATAATCAAATTCAGTATGCTTGTGTTGATGCTTTTCTGTCTTTTGAGATTGGCAGGTCCTTGAATGCTGCCTAGTTTGATTTTGGTTTATGGGGGTTTTTTGGTTTGTTTGGGTTCTTGAATATGGAATTTGGGATGGTGGGTTTTGGATGGATTAGTATGGGTAGTACATATAATGCCCAATTAGTATGGATTTGGCACTTGTTTGGTACTTGATTGCATGTTATGTTTCATATGAAATGGTACATATAATGCTAATGGAACTTTATGTCTTCTTCATGTGTTTGGAATTATGATGTTGTTGAATTGTGGGGATTTATTTTCTGATAGTGATGTATCGGTTCGGTGGCCCTTCTGACATTATTTCTTTTGTTTGCATTTGGAAAATCTCCTAGGGTTTTTATTTTTATTTTTATTTTTATTTTTATTTATTTATTTATTTTATTTTATTTTATTTTTTTATGTAGGATTCGTTTCTAGTTTTGTATGCCTTACTCAACTTAGGCTTGATGAAGAATTTTTGTAGATTTGTCAATTTCTTATATGTAGCATTTGATTGGGGGAGATATGATTAATTTAAGTAGTGAGTTTCTGTATGTATTTAGGGATGGGCATACATGGCTTGGTGTTTGTATCCATTAGCTGTGCTCGTAGTGGAGGAGGTGAATGTAGTCTTGTCATATCTTATGGGTGGAAAGGTGATGTAGATTGTAGAAATACCTCCTTTACATTCCTGCAGAAACTGTGAGGATTAATTTTAGTAGGTGTCATTAAATCAAGATTTAAGTTGATAATATTTTTTTTCCCTATCACTTATCTGTAACCTTAAGTGGAGAAGGTATTACAGTTCAGTTAATGATTGAATTTCTGTATTAGTATAAGTGGGTAGACATGGTGCTTGTTAATGCTGGTTTGTCTAAAGATTAGGGGGTGGTGCTTGCAGTGAAAGTGATGTAGCAGAAGATAAAAGGAGTTTAGCTGGCATGCTGTGTATGGCAGGGATTGATGGGTTGGTGTTGATTTTGGTAGTGGCAGCATTTGTTTTGCTCTGATGGTTAGCTTCATTTAGGAAAGTTAATGAATAAACCCTTTTAGGTTAAACTATACTAAGTAATATTGGGCCCAACAACATTTTTATGAACTAAAATGTCCATAGTATGCAGGAATTTTTTTGCTGTTTGAGGCAAATTCAGAAATTGGTCATTAAGTTAGTAGCATAAATAAGTTGGGTTTAGGAAATTTGATTACTCAAAAGACTGCAGGGTCTATTTTTGGTAGAATCAATCAGTTGGATGTTTTTCTTATCTAATGTCCTTGATGTCAGTGAACCTGTTCTCACCAGTTGGTGATTCTGAAGATGTCTTACCATTTATTTGTATAAGAGTTTGTTATTATAGTGGGCACTGTTGGCATTGAGGTAAACAAAATATAGTAGTGTTTGTTGTTGCATATCAAGAGCCTTGGTCTGTACTAGCCTGCTTGAAAAATGAAGTATCATCAGTGGTCTAATCTGTGGGAAACCTAGGGGTCGGACCATGCTTCTTATGCACAGTCTGGCTAATACTAGAACTAGATAACAGAGACTCAAAGTTGGTTTAAAAAAGAGTGAAGACCATTGATTTGATTTGGTGAACTCATGAAATTTGTATTTGGTTAAAAAATTTAAACTACCATGATTTCACAGCCTTGCCATCCTTAATCTAGACAAGAAATCACATCATAAATTGTTGATAATTAAGTTAGATTATTGTTGTGTACACTGCTATGCATGGTTTTGTGTTGATCAGTTTCTCTCTCTCTCTTCTTTTTCTGACTGCATATATGTCATGATATAATAAAATAATAGTGCATTATTAAGCGCCCCCCCCCCCCCCCCCCCCCCCCCCCCCAAATATATATATAATAGCGGTGCTGAATACCAAAGTATCAGGTTTAAACTGTTGAGTATGTGTATCTTGAATATTGATATAAGTTAGAGCATTGGCCTTTCCATAAGGGGGAAAGAAGCAGAGTTTATCTCTAAATTGATTTGGAAGAACATTACTTTAAGACACTGACAATTCAAATGATCATCTACGTGTATTTTTAGTTACATGAATAAGTCATATGATTTCTTTAAATAATTTAATGAGTCATGTATATACACTAATATGGTTTTATAAATCACCACATAATGAATTGATGAAAACTGTCGAGTTCTCTTGTTGAGTGGTGTGTGGACACAAGCGATAAACATTTATGATACTCTTGTTGGGACCATGGACCATTGAGTTCTCTTGTTGAGTGGTGTGGATAGAAGCGGTTAACAGTGATTATTATCAATTTGCTTTTATTTTTTGATACTCTTGTTGGGACCATGGACCATTGAGTTCTCTTGTTGAGTGGTGTGGATAGAAGCGGTTAACAGTGATTATTATCAATTTGCTTTTATATTAAGCGTGCGTTTGTTTAGCAACGTGTCTGAGTTTTTTGGCTGGTCCCATGACATTGTTCATGGACCAGCCAAAGCAAAAAATGCGTGAACAGTAGCAAGTGAACAATGTTTTACCTTTTAAAAAATATTTTGCTACAATATTTTTAGTAATAAGTTTTTAATTGTTAGCAAATAAACAATATTTAAACAGACCCTAAACAAAGAAACTATAAAAAATACAACAGACAGGATGCTATCTCAAGTAGGCCTGTCCCTATTAATAACGTCAAGGCCCAATAGGAAAATCTTTTGACATAGACCCATTGAACTTATTAAAACCTCATTTTGGAAGCATATGGGCCTTCAGATTTTTATCTCAGCTCTAAACTAAACAGATGAATTTTGCTTAAGTAGTTCTTAGTATCATCTACAAGCATTCTCCCTCTTCAATAACTTGGATTAAATTCTTTTTCAAAGCAATCTCAACTGTATTTTTCAAGGTCTAAGCTGCAGCCACCAGTTGATAGCCTTGAAAAAATTTCACCCATGCTTTTGGCCCCTCGCCATTCCAGTTCCTTGCATTTGCTGTAGGATCTGCTTAGATGGGCATAGTAGGGCACCTTCCTATTTGATAGAAAGAGAACTAAACTGCATCAATCAAGTTTTGATCTAGTTTTAAAAACTATATTCAAGCAGCAAGTAAAGTAGCTGAAGAAGAATCTACCACAAGTTGGCTCCACTCTTTCTGTCTAATAGGATGGTGGTAGGATTTAATTTAAGTATGCAAGGGAGCTTGAGTCTAATCTCATGGGCTGGCAGCGGCACACTACCATCTTATACCAAGACAACATTCAAACTTCTATTCTGATCGCCCTTTTCAATCATCTAGGAGGTCTTGACTTTTTGTGGAAGCCAAAAAATATGAAGGTAGGGGGTCTTGGTTTTAGATAGTTAAAATATTATGACCTAGCACTCCTTGCAAAACTTGGTTGGATGGTGGTAAACCAGAAGAATTCCATCTATGTAAGTTTAGTGTTTATGAAAAATCTAGTTTCTTGCTCCCAAAACCTCCAGAGCATCTTGGATTTGGAGCTGTATTGAAGCAACAAGAGAAATAATTAATAAGGTAGCATGTTTTCTTATTGGTTATGGTCAAACCACTAGAGTAGAGTATGGGAGGACTCTCTACACACCCAAATTGTTGATTTTGAACCAAAACCCAAGGATCCGTCATCGTCAGTCCAAGTCCATAACATGGTTGTAGGCTTATCTGATTACATCCGATCATGTGAGTTGGGATCATGCAAAACTGATTAGCTTGTTTAATAATAATGGCACATATGGGGCAATCAAGAATATCGCTTTCGCGACCCACCCTTATCAAGACAAATTCATCTCGATTAATATACAAAAATGTATGTTGTCAGTCAAATCAGCATGTTGGTGTAGTTAAGAAGATAAGGCAAATTCATATGTATAAGTGACAGTACATTTCCTTGAGAATTGTATAAATGATGCTCCCTTGAGGTTTGTACAAATGAGTAAAAAAAATTAATAAAAAGAAGAAATATTGTATTAGGGTGTACAAAACAGTACGTGCTTATTGTTATTTATAAAAGCGTTAATAGGGAGTATCATAACAAACGTTTGGGGGGCGGTTGACATCAAAAGAAAGTTGGTATATACTAACTATATAAAAAGAGCGAATCGCTCAATCTATAGTGCTCAATCAACCGTGTTTTCGTTTAGTCAATTTTTGTTTTTTGCGGGGCCAAAATGGTTCATTTGGCTGAAGTGTGAAATCCAATTAAATAAATAAAAAAGAAAAGAAAATGAAGGTAGGGATAGAGCGCGAGAGGGCTAGAGTTCCAGAACTCTCTTAGCCTCTCTACCCTTCTTTTTGTCTCTTTCTTAATGTCTAGAGAATTTTTGGAACCTGATAGAGAAAAGGGAATTAGAGTTCCAGAGCTAGGGTTGCCAATGGCTGTTTTTGGACGTCTATGGTGGTATATTGGCCGATTTGAATAGAGCAATAGGGGATGGGTAGATCAGAGTGAAGGATGACCAATCTTGTCTATGCGAATGAGTCAAGGCACAATGTTTTGGTTTGGTCAAGTGGGTGAGCCAAAAAAGTGCGTATTAAACTTTCCCAATTTTAGATCACTCTACCATTTGAGGCAGTACAGAAATTGGGTGATGAGGATGAGATTGAGAGTTAAAGGGGATGGAATGATAGGGTATGGGCATCTCACTACTCAGTATGGGCTTCTACATCTCTTTGTTCTTCTAGAATCTTTGGTGTTACAATCTCCTCAATCTTCATATTCCAGGTGAGGTAAGTGCTCTCTCCTTTATTTTTTATTTTTATGTTTCATTATCATTTATCACTCCTGACCAGTCATTCATCCAGCCTACAGCCAAAGCTTCGCCTCCAAACAGTACCTTTGTTGCATTCACTCCAACAATCCAAGACTTCATCATTCTCTCTCTTCAACATTACAGGTTTGTTTCACACTCCTTCAGTAAATATTACTATGAGTTTGTTTATGCTAATTCTAATTCTTTAATCTCAGTTTTGTTTTTGCTCGAAATAAATATTCCATTCAATAATGTATTACTCTATAAGTTTGTGCATGCATTCTATCTAATGCTATGATTTACGGGTTTCGACATGAGGTTGAGAGATGGAGAGAGAGATGAGTAGATGATAAAAAGGGAATTAATAGTGGTTTTGGCATTTATTTCAACTCAACAAACATACATACAACATGTATTCTCATTTCTCAAGTGCATCACAGCTGCTTAAGGGCATTGGGTCGTGGAAACTTCAGGAAAGTCCTATGTTTTTCTCAATTTTTAACCTTAAACACAAAATCACAATCCATTTCGTATGATTATTTGCTGTGAGCCATCATGGTTTTCATTTATGTCAAATAGCAAGAATTATGGTTTTCAACTTCCTTAACAACATCCTTTTGCACTTTAATTTTAAAACGGGATCATGATTACTTTGTTTTGCACATGCTTGTTTCATTGGAGTATACGGAGCTAAAGATTCTTTGTAACTGGTTTAATTTCCTTCTTATTCATTATAGGCTGAATTTTTCTGATCATGAAAGATTCTTTGTAACTGGTTTAATTTCCTTCTTATTCATTATAGGCTGAATTTTTCTGATCATGCTCTTTGTTTTATATAATTTTGGTGAGTTGTTAGTTTTCAGGTACCAATAGTGCACCGTCCCATAAAAAATCATCAAGCTTCTTTTTTCTATATCCACCTTCATCCTTCATCCTTCAATCCCAACAACAAAATCTCTCTCTCTCTCTCTCTCTCTGTGTAACGTAAGATTTTATAATTTAGCAACATAACGGAGATGTAAGGTTTGTTTTTTTCTTTGTTCTTGTATATTCGTGATTTCCTTCTTCTTTTTTTAATCATTTTCTATTCTTTGATTCAATAGGTAGCTCAGTGTCTTTTAAGTAAACCAGGTTAGAGTTTTTTTTTATATGTAGTGTAACTTTACATTATTAAATCTGAATTGTGAGTTAAGAATTTTATATGGAGGGTAGGAATTGAAGAATTAATGTTGATGCCTCGCGGCGACACTTGCGCCTTTAGCAACTTTGAGCTTGGGTGCTGTGAAATGAGGGTGAAAAACCTCTGGTGTGTGACTTGAATTGAGTCAATTTTAACCTATATTTACCAAAGTAAGTGAAGTCGTCACCAATCATTGTGTTTTTTCTAAGGTGTAATTGGTCATTTGACTTTATTTGATTTTATTATTAATCATAGGCTAAGAAAAATGTCGTTTTTCCTAATCTAACATGAACGAGTAAAAAATCTTGATTCTTGAGTTCAAAAGACTGGTTACGTGCGGGGAAGGTGTTAGGTGATAGGCCAAAATCGTATTGACCACTTTTGATGAATTAATCAATTAATTTAACCGAGTGAATTAATTAAGTTAATTAACATGCAAATGCGTGGTAGCACAAACAAATCATCAATAAACTAATTATGCAGCGAAAAATAAATAACACGGTAATTTGTTTACGAATGGGGAAAACCTAATGGCAAAAACCCCATCGGGTGATTTTCAGGTTACCACTTCCGAAACTTCACTATTATCACAACAAGCGGTTACAAGTAAAGGAATCCCAAGTACCTTACCAACCTACAGTTGAATCCTTACCCCAATACTCAATTGGACTTGTTCTGTAGTGATAGTTCCTCCTTTCGATGCACAGCTCCCAAGTACATGACTAACCAATTGCGCGGATCCCAGTACGCGACTTCAATCACCAACTAAGAAGGTTGTTGGCTGCAAAGTTCTTCAGTTCATCCACACGATGAAGATCAAGAAGATGCTTGGTCACAAAACCCTACGGTGCACATATACAGCAACTTCTTCAAGAGAAAGAGATGAACTAGGGCAATAATTTTGTCTCCGGTCACAATTTGCTTGAACAGAGTTTGCTCAATGCTTGTGCAACTTGTGAATAGTTTGACGGCTCTTAAAACAATCATTTTATATGTCTAGGGTTAGGAGAAAAGAAGGCCCAAAGACACATCTTCGGATCCCAAGAAAAACAGATCAGAAATTCTGTTTTTGTAAACCTCGACAGATAGAAGCTGTCGAGCATCTGTCGAGCTAGCTGTTGAGCCACGGGGCTGAAATAGTTTCTTAATCCTCAACACATGCTAGCTGTCGAGCTAACTGTCGAGTTTTAGTAACTCTGCACTTTCAGCTTGTTTTCTTAGACAGACTTGAAGGCTTTAACACTTGATCTTGAAACATGGTTTCTTAAAGTATTTAAACACATCCTAAATCTACCCAAATACAAGCAAAGTGCGTTTTGTCAAAGGATAAGCCAATTACATAAAATAGTGACATATGTTCCTAACAAGTGAATCACATATGTCCTAACATTAGGTACCCCGTAACGCCTATCCAGAGATAGTCTTTTGTTTTGGTAAAATCTTTATTTTCGGACATTGGCAATTAAAACAAGCTATTGGCATTAGCTTTCAGGGCTTTAAAAGGATTGAGTTTTGAGGTTTGATTTTGGAAGGGGTGTGGTCTTAATCAATTCTTTGCTAGCACATTTAGAATTGCTGCCAAATTTCCACGACAAAATCCGGCAGCATTTCGCCTTATTTTTATGGCAGAAATTAGACAACATTTCGCCTCTGGTGTGTCATAGCACATAAAACACTATTCTCACCAAGTTTTTGCGGTGAGAATACGGCAGCAAAGGTGCCCCATTTTTATGGCAAAAATCTGTCAGAGTTTCGCGTTTGGTGCACTATGGCAGACCGACAGGGTTTCATGCCTGTGTATACGGCGTGCGTCAATATGTTCATGCTAGGGTGAGTCAAAGCTCACCAAAGCATCAAACATATTGATGTGTGTCGTATACACAGGGAAACCAATATCACTAGCTGACATGGATTTAGACAAACATACCGCGATTACCATGAACATAGTGTAGCATGAATATGCACCTACAGCAGTCACCTTGAGCGCATACCCACACTACAAGGTTAAAAGCACCCATGATCACGAGAGGGTTGCTCTCCTAACCATGGGAGTCCATCGTATAAAGTGCATGACCACCCATAAACAAGCACACACATGCGTGCGCACAAACACACACACCCCATGCACAATGCAACAATGCTTGGGCTTATTTCTTATACTAATCTCAGAGAAGATGAATTCACTGCAGAGGAAAGGATTCATTGAAAGGAACCATATACTTATTCTTGAATGGAGTGACAAATTGTTAATCTTCTTGAGTGTATTTGAGCTTGATGCACCTCCATAATATAATTTTCCTTATCAATCTTTGAATGATAGCTTGATTTCCTTTAATTGCTTGATATTGTTAAGATTGTAGTCTTGGAGTGATTGGATTATTGTGATTTAGCTTTGGAAAGTTGTTATGGAACTTTTTAGATACCACCAATTGTTATTTATATATTACTAAAAGTTTCATCTTTAAGTAATTAAGACATTTTTGAAAGCATGAATGTAATTGTTACTATAATTTTATGTCTAATTATGGTTTTTGAGATTAATTAGAATGGGAAAATGAGTTGATATGAATAATTGAGTGTTACCTTGTTAGCACAAGGTTGGCGAAAGTTTAGTTTCAAACACATGTCTGTTTTTAGATATGTAAAGATATAGATATAGGTTCTTCAAGTTCTCTCTCCCTATTTATGACAATTAACATAAACATACACAAACATAATATAGTAATAATTATAATGGTAGACATTGTTGGATCTCTAAAGTGTGAACAATTATTTCATTAGAGTGGGAATCACCGACACTAACAGAGATAGAATAAATCTAACATTAAATTTAGTTATTTATTGAAAATTCATGTTTATTAGATAAGATACATCTCTTATATATCTCTTCCCAATAGATATGAAAGAGTCTATAAATACTAAGATTTCTCATTCATTGTTAATGTTAGATTTATTCTCTATAAATACTAGAATAAATCCAACTTTAGATTAATTGGTGATTTGTTTTGTGCATCCACATTATTTGCATATAATTTGAATAATTAATCAACTTAGATAGTAGAATTAATTAAACGGCTTTATCTATAACCCAACAACCTTAAATTCATGGAAACACAAGAAAATTGATCATTTCCATTGGAAGACAAATGAATATGATCAAGAAACAGGAACATGATCTTCTCCATTTCATTCATTCCATGTTTAAGATATTTTTTTGATCTAATAGTTTAGATATTGCCACACCATTTAAAATTTTAAGTTACATGGTAATCTATAGACTTTTAAAATTTAAAATTATAACTTGAACAATAAAATGAATCATTTTAAATCAAAATGATCGTTTTTCAAGAAAACATGACCTTTGAATAATGATGGAGCAATGGGGCCGAGAGAGGGAAATTCCATCTGGCCCCTCTAAAAAAATTTCTAAATTCGTCTTACAATTCCACTTAGGCCCCTACACAAAGAACCTCCTAAAAAAATTCATTACTATAATTTCCTTTTCTATTTTTAGTGGATTTTCTTTTATTTAGATAGATAGATATTATGAATATAATTATTCTCTAATATGTATTTATCGTTGATAAATTTTATTGCATAACAAATTGATAATTATTATTTTTCTATTAATTAACCAACAAAAGAAAATAGGAAGATCTTCTATATGCAAGAATCAATAAATTTTGCATTTAAAATAAAATAAAAAGTTAAGGATAAGAAAAAAGGAAAATAGAGAAGTACATTGAAGAAAAAAAAATCCCACATAAAAGAAAATTAACTTCAGTTTATGAAAATAATATATTTTTTGTTGTTCATGAAAATTTTTGTATAAATAATCAAATTTTGACTAGTTTATATGTTTATTATTTAATTCTTTTTAATATATATATATATATATATATATACACACACACACATACACACACCTGTGTGAATTATATACATTATCCTTTATTTAAGAAAATATATAGCCCAAAGTCAAATCTAGACTCCACCACAGCCAATGAAAAAATTTGTTTTTTATATTTTAATTTTTAATTTTTAATATTTTATTAATTTTTTCAATGTATCAATCTTGTTGAAAAACAAGATTACTTCATCAAAGCGTGTGTGATGAGGCTCTTTTTTATTTATTTGTTTTTGCGCGTGTGATGAGACACTTTTTTTATTTATTTGTTTTTTAGGCTTAGTGTCATAATGTTTAAAAGGGAGATAGAGATAGTGTCCTAAATCTTAGGATCTTTATTTTTATTTTTCCTTCTAATTGGTTATTTGTACATGAGTTAGTGGTTGATTTGAATAGAAGAAATTATTTGAAATTGAAACTCCATTTCTTTTTTCCAACTTTTATGTAGAAACGTTGGAATTCAAATATAAGAAGTAACCTTCCTAAAAAAAATATATCTATACTATTAATAACAGGATTCCCATATTTAGTAAAAAAAAGAAAAAAAAGAAGAGGATTCCTTGTTTGGGTTTTAACATTTTGCGTATTAAAATACCCTTACACAAATTCTTAAACTCTCTAAAATATCCCTATCTTTTAATTAAATAATTTTAAATTAAAAAACTGGTTAAAAGAGTAATTTACTATTCCTAAGTTTTAGTATTTTTCCTTTATCTTTTCTATTCAGCCTAAAACTTAGGACACTATCTCTGTCTCATTTTTAAACATTATTCCATGTTACCTTACCAATATTTTTAAAAAAATACATATAACATATATATATATATATATTACTTTTAAACATTATAACACTAAACCAGAAAAAGAAAAAAAGAAAAAGAAAATTATTATACACTCAAAACGCGTGTGATGAGTTTAGTATTATTAGTAATAGGATTCACTATTTGAGTTTCAACATTTTGCGTATTAAAATATCCTCATACAAATTCTTAAACTCTCTAAAATACCCCTATCTTTTAATTAAATAATTTTAAATTAAAAAACTAGTTAAAAGAGTAATTTGCTGTTCCTAAGTTTTAGCATTTTTCCTTTATTTTTTTCCATTCAGCCTAAAACTTAGGACATTATCCCTGTCTCATTTTTAAACTTTATTCCACTTTACCTTACCCTTCTTCTTCTTTTTTATTTTATTTTTTATTTTTTTAATACAAACGGTTATTTATATATCACTTTTAAATATTATAACACTAAACCAAAAAAAAAAAAAAAAATAAAAATAAAAATGAGCATTTTGCACGCGCAAAACATGTGTGACGAGTTTAGTATATAAATAATCGTGTTTGTGTATATATATATATATATATATATATATATATTTATGAAAAGAGTAAGGTAATGTGGAATAATATTTAAAGGTGAGATAGAGATAGTGTAGGTAGAATGGAGAAGAGAAGGAAAAAAAGTCTAAAATTTAGGAACAATAAATTACTCTTTTAAACAGTTTGTGTTTTTTAATTTAAAATTATTTAACTAAAAGATAGGGATATTTTAGAGAGTTTAACTATTTGTATAAGGACATTTTTGTATGCAAAATGATGAGAGTTAGATAGAGAATCTTGTTATTTTTATTTTTATTTTTATTATTATACAAAATAGAAATTTCACTCTAACCTAATCTAAGTGTATATGTGTGTAAAGTTCCTTCCTGAAAACTTGAATCTCGATCCTTATCCCTCACACCCATAAATACTTATACTTGTGGAGTAACTATCATACAAAAATATACGGTGTTGAAAATTCCGTTATTTATTTATTGTTTTTGATAGGAAAATCTCGTTGTTAGTAATATAGATAATACCGAACTATTTATTTAGCATAGTAAGTGGATAAAGTCAAAAGTAGTTATACAGTCAATAAATATCCTTATCCCCTATATGAGGTGGTTATGCGATCTAACATGCGCACTAAAGTTTATTGCTAGTCCCTCTCAAAAAAAGTTTATTGCTAGTCCCCAATATGCGATAATTATTTAGTTTTTTTTTAGAGAAAAATAATTATTTAATTCCATAAAAAAAGTTAATCAATGACGTTATATTATTCTAGTGTTCCATCCACATTAGCATTTAAAATGATTTCTTGAGGTCGTGACATTATATAATAAGTAGGTAAACTGTATCTTTGTTCCCTAAAAATTATCCAAATATTCATTCCCATTACGCAAAATTTAGCTAATCACTTTTTAAAACATTCACAATATTTGATTGTTTTTTTTTTTTTTTTAATATCCTACTCTATCTCATTAAAATATCAAAATTTTTATTTTTTTTAATCATTTTTTTTCTCTTCACACACAACGACCAATAACCAAAAATAATGAATAATATAATAAAATGAATAAGCTACAATGCCTCCTAAATTTGGACAAACATTATAGCAAATCTGATACACATGTTCTAATAGAATTATAGAGCCATCCCTACTATGTGCAAAAAAGTTGGTCAAAATATAAAACTTGATAATTATGATAATTATTTATATATATATATATATATATATGTATATATATATATATATTAAATGACAAAATTCAGAGAAAATCCAATTAGAATTCAATTGGATTCTTAATTTTCTGCCACATGTCTATCTAATTTTTAATTTTTGTACCAAGTAAATTATTGAGTGTAAAAATCGACGAGTCCAAATCTAATTAGATAAATTCTAAATTAGATTTCAATTAGAGTACAATTTTGTGCCACGTGTCTATCTAATTTTTTAATTTTTGAGGCAAGTGAATTATTGGGTGCAAAAATTGAAAAGTCTAAATTCAATTAAATTCTAAATCATATATATATAATGACAAACCATTACATATTTTAGAAATTTATAGTTTGAAAAAGGTATAAGCTAATACTATATATAATTTGAACTGTGTAATTGTGATTGTTTTGAATTGTACCTGTGCATATGCATAGAATTATACACTAGTTTATTATGATTTTCAATGGAGAATCTAAATTTTATGTCCAAGGGGCAAATTCACAAAATTACATATATATTTCTTATTTTTGTAAAAATTACAATAAGGAGGGGGGATTTTTAAAAGACAGGCCCATGGTCCCTCAACCCCCTCCCTTTGTCAGTGATGATTGTACTTGAATATGAAACTACATATTACACCCTTTGAAGAAAATACGATGTGCTAAAATTTCAATAGGAAATCAATAGTTTAAAATCAATTAAAAAATAGATTAGAATAATGATGTGTACTTTCAATTATGAGTCCATAAAAGTTTAAACATCATAATATTATGACGTCTACCAAAATCAAATGTCTTAAATTTTATATATACTTAGTAACTCAAGCAATACACAATGAAGTTTCACAAATATGTTTTTTCTTTTTCTTTATTGTCTAAATATGATATTTGATAATTGTGGTAGTTATTAACAAGATTTATTATGATTGAGATTGTATATGGAACTATCTATTATTCCATCTAATGAAAATATTTTTGAGAAACATCCATCTAATGAAAATATAAATTGACAAGATTATAATGATGGATTTAATATAATGGAATTACTTAGTTAAGAAATTTATATTTAAAATAATGATGTATAAAATTGTGAAGTCTCAAAGGCTTATGTGGCAATATTAGAAGAAATCAACAAAAATACAAAGGTTTTAGTTTTATATATACTAGCCAATGTCCCACATGATGCATGGTACATTTTAAAATATTTTGTAAGAGAAAATGTTATGTCTCATTTATAATAGTTAGTATGTGCTACAATTGTAGGGGGGATGAACTCAATTTCGGGCCGAGGCCCAAAAGGCTTGAAAGATTCCCGTGAAGTTCTAGGTATGCCACCAATACTAAAACTCTTGTTTGAGGTCATAAACATGGGTAACCCTATAGTGGACAAAGGAAGGATCCCAAGGAACCAATCCCCCTTTTTAGCCAAGATGCCACTCCAACTGGACTTGTCTCGAAAAACCCCTTGGACGGATAAAGATCACAGAGATTGTCACCTTCACATTAATGAAAGGTTCTTTACCTAATCTCTTCCACATTAAATACATATAGGACAACCTGAATAGTATAGACACCCCCCCCCCCCCCCCCCCCCCAAAAGTCCTGTTTCATGATGAAAAGGGGGAGAACCAATGAAAGATGGGACAAGTATCCCCAAAAAATTCGGCTAGGAGCAAGCCAGCTGGAGAGATAAGGGAAGGAAAAATGCCAATAAAAGAGGAGGTTGCCACAAAAAAGGGGATTAGGCAATACAAGGAAGAAACCCTAGAATAGAGAGAAAGAGAGAGCCATGTTGTATTTTCCTTTTCTTGCTTATTCCCCACTCCTCGGGAAAACAATTTGTATATAATAAAACATCTCATTTTTATGCCTTTTGGTTTAGTCAGTTGTTTGAGCTTCCCGTTGTGGAATTTGTACCACGTTTCAATGATAAATTAATTGCGCAAGTCATTTACTTAGACCACATATTAAATTTTTATTTGTGTTTGAGATCCCGACCCCCACAATAATATTTGAGAAATTATCTTTATTTGTATTACATGTCTTTATAACGAAATGATAATCAAGGATATGAACCAATTTTTTAAGTGAATTGAATAATATTTAATTATTTTCACTTATATGATTGTGCAATTATTTTTTATATTTTTAATTTCGTGTAGTTAAATATGTTTTTATCTTTCGTTGTATGTCTTTTCAACGTTGCCAAAGCATTTCAATTTGTACAAGTATGTCATATTTGAAAGCAATTTTTTCTTATATCAATCTTATAAAAATATTCATAAAATTAATATTAAATAAATAATAAAATTAATATTAAATAAATAATTATTACATCACCTATAAAAAATTAATACTTTAAATAAATGTAATTACCCTATTAATACACAGTATAAAACTACTTAGCACAAATATAGACTACTAAAATCCAGGTTGTGTGACCACCGCACACCCTTGGTATGATGGTCACTCCAGAAGTATAAGTGTTTGTGGGGTGTGGGGGACAAGGGCCGGGGTTCATGTCTTCAGGAGGGAGCTTCACACATATATACACATAGATTAGGCTAGAGTAGAATTTCTATCTTGTATAATAAAAAAAAAAAAAAAAAAAATCCAGGTTGTGTGTGTATGTGTTCCATGTTATTAAAGGAATTTCGAAAATGTAACCTATTAAGATTATATAACTAAAATGATGAACATAATACCTTAGTGAATTCACAAATATTTAATTATCTAAACTAATTTAAACTTATAATAATATTTTATCTTTTTGATTGCATGTGTTTTTAAAATTTTGTTTTGGCCTTTTGATGGTTTTTGTTTTAATTGTTGTCAAAACACTAACATGAGGAAAAATGTCATATTTCAAATTTGTTTTACGATGCTCATTCCCATATTCCTTCTAGTCTCCCCCTTTTCCTTTTTTAATAACTGTAAGGGCAGGTTTTGGTTTCTAAGCCCAAAAGATGAATGGATTAAGGCCCAAAGAGCCCAATACAATGAATTTGTAGAGAGTGGGCTTAAAAACTAGGCTTCAATGGATCAAGCAACATGCACAGTGAATCAAAAATAGTAAGAAAGTGAAGAAAAACAAGCTCCGTGCAAAGAAAACCTTCCTCGGCAAAATCCGAGGAGAGTGGTCCTTATGTCTATTTCTTTTTAAATTGGGATGCAATTTCAATTCTTATTGCTATAGTGTTTTCTCTGCAGATTTTCTGATCCCTTCTCCCTGGAGGGTCTCTTACATTATATAACTCCCTTTAGATGATCTTGGCCCTTCATTTGTTGATTGTCTAGGCCACTACTTGAGTGCTTGTCCCATCAGACGCCTTCCCAAACTCCTTGTGAGTTGCGGCAGCCAAGACAATACTGTTCAGGGGTCTTCTCCACATAAATGCAGTAGGGAGGTTTGGTGAGATGCATTAAATGTGGTGGCAGCCACCATCCCTTCAGTCATGTCAGGGCTGCCCCTTCTTCGAAACTTTTTCTCTACAGTATAACCTCCTTTGGTAACGTACCATTGATGTGGCCTTATTGTTTGAGGGTGTGACCTCCTCGGCATGATAATGGCCATGGGTATGACACAAGGCAGAATTACCTTATTTAAATTCCTATACCCCACAATAATTATTCTTATTCAAGTTTTGTAATGTGAAGGCCAATTAATCTGGAGGTACTATTAAGGCCATACTAACTGGGCCTATGGCCCGATCCAAGGACATTAGACCATCCGAGGAGGATCAGATAAGATTATAAGGAGAACGGAGTAAAGAGAAGGGTAGAGATAATATGAGGTAAATCCAACAAGTGTCCGAGGATAAAATACATCTCGGCAACGAGTGGCCGAGGTTAGTAAGAGTGCCATATCATCATGGACCCTCTTCGAAGTCACATCAATGCTGAGAGTTAGACGTTGGACAAGAGATAAGAAAGGAGAAGGGCAACAAATATCTTTAAAAAGCTGCTACCTTCGCATTAAATGGCTCCCAACCAACTCCCTGGCCACATTAATGTGGAAGTGATGCCTGAATAGTGATCAAACAGCCTTACAGCTATTAGTTGATGGTTCTGAGAGGTGCTGGATGGGACAGGAGGGAGTGCTCCGAATCTAATCTACACGTGTGGGGTAGGGATGATACCAAGATTGTAGTATATAACATGGGAAAATGCGCCAAAAAGAGGGGCGGTAGAGGGAAGATTATGAACTCTTATAACTGAAGAAAGGGAGAAGAATATATGAAAGAAGCTCATCAAGCCACTCCGAGGACAGATTTTATCATCTTACCTATGTTTAATAGTCTTAAATTAGCAAATTTTATCATCTTTCTTTTGGAACAGATCTAGTTCTTTCATCCACGCTCTATAAATTTATTGTTCGGGCTTTTTGGGCCAAAACTCGACTCTATATTGGGTCCAATCCAATTTCAGTCCTTACATATAACAATAACCATATAAAATCATTTTATGTGAAAAATTAATACACCATATATGGATATTTCTTTTCACAATTCACCATCTATAGATAATAATAATAATAATTAAGTATTTAAATTGGAGGGGGGCATTTGAATCAGGACGTCTCTGTTAGAAATACCAGGAGGTATTAATTGAGATACAAGTCTCTTGGCATATCTATAGATAATTAATACATGAAAATTAATGCATTTACCCTATTAAAACATGAAAATTAATTTTTACATTAGCATAAATATATACATTTTTTAAATTTAAGAGGTGGATGCTAAATGAAGAGATTCTCAATTCTTCTTAAGAAATGCATTGGTTGGCAAACCTTAGACCATGGCTAAGGCTCTTATGCGTGTGTGTGTATATACCCATGCAAAGTGCGGGAAAATTAAAAAAAACATGATTTTTTTTTTTTACTTTTATATTTTTTTGTCTAAATACAAATTCTGATCAGGTAGTTATTTTGGTCATAAGCATTCATTATGATTCTACTTGTTTATGGAATTTTATATTTTAGCATTGGGAATTTTTTTATGATTTTGTATTTATAGGAACTACATGTGTGTTTCAGTTAGCTTAACTAGTTAAAATTTTCTTTTGTCGTCAAATACAAGATCTTGGGTTCAATTCATGCCTACATAAAAGTTCTAATTAGCGTCTTGGTCTAAAGATAAAGAAAAATCATCATAGAACAGATACAATAAGTTTGAAATACTATCGTATCATATATATATATATATATATGGAAATACATATTTTACCATTTAAAGAATATATGATAGGTCGAGATTCTAAAATAGAAGATTTAAATATATAATATAAGAGTAATGCTACAGATATAAACTATTTTACAACATTTTTACAAAATGTTGATGTGGTCAACCTCTTATTGGTTTTCATTTAGACCCACTATTAATATCACTTTTTCATTTACCAATAATCACTCACCACACCAGTGGTTTATACAATTTTTGTAAAATAGTTTGTATCTCTAGCATTATTCATAATATAATTCAAATTTAATTAAAAATATATATTAAAATAATAATTTGTAAAATTGTGAGGTCTCAAATGCGTTGATTATATAATATATATATTTATATATATATATATATATATATATATATATATTCTTATTATTATTATTATTATAGGTTATTATAGATAAAGAATATAGATCTATTTTGGTAAAATATTTTTGTGTCGAACGATTTATATTTTGTATTTTTCCTTAAAAGGAAACATGTTATTTTTCAAAACAAGTCACTTGTGGATTTATGCATTACAACGTCACAGAATGGTGGAAGAAATTACTGATGATGCATCTTTTGTTATAACGATGTCGCACATAAGAAAACAACCTAAGCAAACCTCTAGCTAATTGAGGGCCGATTAGTACCCATATGAGTCATATGACCTGTCTTGTCATAGTCGGAAAAAATTGTCCTTTGCCCTTTTTAAAAAAATAATCCAGCATTTTGTCCAATTTCTCGAACTAACTAGGAAAATGCTCATATTTTGAAACTTGATTTTTTCAAAATCAAATTAAGACTTATAGTTGCGTTTTTAAGGAGCCTATAGTGACGTTTTAAGGACATATAGTGGCGTTTTGTAACTCGAGCTCCTTGAACTCGAGTTATAGGTAAAAAAAAGAAAAAAAATTGCATGTAACTCGACTTCATGGAGATCGAGTTACAAAATGCCATTATAGGTCCTTAAAACGTCATTATAGGCTCCTTAAAACACCATTATAGGGCTCCAGATTTTTTTATTTTTATTTTTATTTTTTATAACTTGATTTTGAGAAAATCGAGTTTCAAAAGAAGGAAATTTCCCTAATTAGTTTGGAAAATGGGACAAAATGCTGGATTTTTTTTTGAAAGGGGCATTTGCCCATTTTCTCCTGTCATAATCTTATGACTCACTATTAATTCCCCCTCAAATATATAGTTAATTATTTTCTGCGTAGACTTCTTTTTGATTTGTTATGAACTTAATTGAGAGAAAAATTTGTAGGATGAAAACAAAATTCAGATGATTTTAAGGAATTGTTAGAAACTTAGCCGCATAAATTATTACTCTGTGAGGCCTTTACACAATATGTTAGAACAAGACTTGTTCCAAAAGTTTAAATCAATAAATTTAGATCCATTAGTATTATATTAATTATTAATTTTTTTATTAACTAACTACTATATATTTTACACTATAAAGTTTAAAAAATTAATGTATTAATTTGTTTATGATCGATTGTGATTGAAGTAATATCACTTTTACTTAGATTTATTACAGACACCATTTTTATTATAAGCTAATAAAAACATGCCATGTCAATAATTGTGAAAATTATTGTGTGCCAAAACTTATTGAAAAAATTAATTCAAAAAATAATTTTATTATATTTTTTATGCGTACCAATTATATTTGTTAAGCATGTCAATTTATAAGTATTAGTGGGTTCCAGTTAGCTCAACTGGTAAAGTCTTTGATAGTTAAATAAGAGATCTGTAGTTCAATTCTTGCCTACACTAAAAACTGATTTGTGTCTTGGTTTGCTGATAAAAAGTTAATATCAGAAGTGGATACCATAAGTTGAAACTCTCTAAAAAAAAAAAAATTATAAGTACTAGGAATAAATTAGTGTTGGGTTATAAATTGACCCAGTTAATTAATATAATTACCCAAGTTGATTAATTAGGTCAAATTACATGCAAATCATGGATGCACCACAAATCACCAAATAAACTAATATGCAGTGGAAATTAAATGACATAGTGATTTGTTGACGAATAGAGAAAACCTCTCGCAAGGCAAAATCCCTATTGGGTGATTTTCGGGTCACCACTCCTAGGAATCCACTAATCAAGAATAAGTGGTTACAAGGCCAAAATGGGCATTTGCCCTTTTAGCCTAAAAGATGTAGCAAAATGCTCCTATTTTGAAACTATCTAGAAAAATGCCTCTGTTTTGAAACTCGATTTTTAGAAAATCGAGTTTCAATGTAAAACTCAATTTGATGAAAATCAAGTTATTTGGAAAAATTCACATGGAACTCGAGTTCCATAATTTAATTTTATTTTTTATTTTTTATTTATTTTTAAGTTTGATTGCCTATAACTCGATTTTCTAAAAATCGAGTTTCAATGTAAAACTCGATTGTTAGAAAATCGAGTTTCAAAACAGGGGTATTTTGCTAGTAGTTTTAGAACAGAGGTATTTTGCTACATCTTTTGGGCGAAAGGGGCAAAAACCCATTTTTGCCATGGTTACAAGTATAAGGAATCTTATCATTACCTTGGACTATTCCAAAATACCAACCTACAGTTGAACCTTTACACCAAACCCCAATTGAATTTGATCTTGTAGAAGACTTCTTCTTTTGCATGGATTTCAGTATATGACTAACTCTAAGCAACTAATTAATTGTTGTTGATTGCAAAGTTCTTCCCTTCAAAGCACGATGAAGATTTGGAAGCACTTGGTTGCAAAACCCTAAGGCGCACAAACGCAATAGCTTCTCACAAAGTGTATGAGTTCTCTAATTGAGTCTCTTTACCTTTGATGACTTTAAAATAAGCATTTTATATGGTCTAGGGTTGTGGAGGATGAAATCCTAGCAATCCAAGTCATCATGGGCTGAATTTCAGATCTAAGAATTCTGAAATGTAAATTTTGATAGATCAAGTTTGCGTCGAGCTTCTTTATTAAATCTCGGTAAATGCTAGTGTCGAGTTTAATGTCGAGAATTACTGAATCTGCTTTTCTTCACTTATTTCTTAGATCAATCTTTATATCTTTAATGATACCACTTAGAGTGGAAATTTTACATATTATTTGATAAATTAAACCCAACTTAGATTTATCTAATTACAAATAAAGTGCGTTTTGTCAAAGGATAAGCTAATACATAAAAAATATGACCCTAACAATTAGTAATAGCTTAACAAGGAGCAATGACTCCCCAAAAAGAAAATCATTTATATTTTCTATTGCTTACACAGCATAGACACTGCACCCTCTAAAGTGGCATTACTTAATTATCGTCACCATAATGGAAGCATAGTCAAAACTTAATTAAGTTGATGAACACCTCAGTGGCTTACAATCGTGATCACTCCACTACATCTTGAGTTCAATATTCTACTTTGCACTGACAAAGAATAAGTGAAGAAATTCATATAAATATTGTCCTTGGATTCAATCAATTTCTGTAAATATTAGTCGATCAGTCTGTCTTCATAACCTTAATTGCAATAATATGAGGAAGAAGCTTTTCCTAGTTTTAGTTGCTATTGGATTAATCTTCTTTTTATCTTCAGAAGCTGACCCCAAAGAAGTAGTTTCAAGCGAGGGAAGGAAAGAAAATATTGGCAATCAGCTTGTAGTGGATGCAAACCACACCAGAAGACAAGAGAATGCAACTGTTTATGACAAAAACAGTCAAGATGGAGAGAATGACAAAGATGGTGATGATAAATGTGGAGAAGATGGTGATGATAAATGCTATCGAGGTTTACCAGGAAATGTTTATACTAAGGTTGGTAATGTTGTTAGTCAACGTCCTCGTAAAAATGCTCCAGGAGGCTCATAAGCCTCCCATTTAAATTTTAATATAAAAAATTAAACTTATTGCACGTAAATTATTTTACATTGTTTACGCACCCCAAAAACAACTAAATTCGTGACTTTTATCACAAATTCAATTGTTTTTGGATGTGTAAAACCATATAAAATAGTTTATGTGAACAAACACTAGTCATCTAAATAAATATATAGCATGGTATGTACTGTGGTGTGTGTATATATGTTTACTTTATTTCGGTGAGTACGTTTATATAAACCTAATGACCAGAGCGGACTAGTGGTCAAACTCGCCATGTTTCTGCAAATATCCCGCGACTTCATCACTGGGCTTCTGTGTGAAGAAACAAGAGTGTATAAATGTACTATATGCAATTAATATTGTTCTAGTTTGACATGTGACAATAAAGTGGTAACATTGTATATCGTAATAGTAGGAATGTTCAGACCGAGTTGTCACCCACCAAATCCATCGTGGTCGAGATACACCAACCCGTTCAGGTGGCCGTTGACATGCTCCACTGTAGCGATCGGTGGCCTTTCCCCTTAAACCAAGGTCAACCGATTCGGTGGTCAGTGTGGGTGTAATATCATAAAGAAGAAAGAAAACTACTCCACAATAACAATAAAGTCATAAAAATTTGGTGTCGTTTATGGATTTTCTATAGAATAGTTAGGGTTCGTCACAAATAATTAATGGTAGATTTAATTTATTCATAATAGAATGTCTAAAATTTTATTTCTCCTGGGCTTGGGACCAACAGCAATTCAAGCAGAGGTTTAATTATAGGCAATTAGTAAATTTTAAACTTTTAAACAACCTTAATATATATGTTATCTCTTAAGATTGGCCTCCTTTGGAATTGTATGCAGACCAAAACATGTAAAGTGGCGAAGATTCCCCTAGAAATTTTGGAGCCAAGATCAATCAAAGCATCCATAAGTTAACAAAAAGAATCATTCCTAATATTTTTAATCAGTTCAAAATTTTTATAGTCTAGGGTTTTGAAGCGATATTTACAAATGGACGGATTTTTTTTTTTCTTTTTTAATTTTTCTTAAGAAAACAGTATTACATCTTGTTGGATGACCTTCCATATACATATATAGGGTATCTTCTATCCAAAGTCCAAACTCTCTCATCATTTAGTTTACCGTATTTTGGGTTGTATCTGAAAAATGATATCTCATAGGTGGAAATTAAGGTGATGTAGGGATAGCTCCTTGATATTCCTGCATAAACTTTGAGGATTGATTTTAGGTTGATAATATTTGTTTCGTTATCAGTAATCTTACTTGAAGAAGGTATTACAGTTTATTTAGTTATTGATTTTTTGTATAAGTGGGTAGACACGGTGCTCAGGGGCGTAGCCAGGATTTTTTACATGGGGGGGCCGATTTTCGACGACGATGATTATCATTGTTGTATGGACAGTCTAGATTTTTAGGTTGATATGGACCTTCTTTGAGATAAGCTCGTCAAATTCATCTTGTTTGTTGATAGGAAATTCACATATTTGTTTACGTGATCCTGGATCACGATCTATCTCTTCAGATTGAATTCTTGAACATTTGAAAGGGTGTTTATTAGGCATTGAAGTATCAACATTTATTTCTACAGCCACATTTGTTTCTACAGCCATAGGTGTCCTAAATTTTGAATTGCTAACATCTTTTTTCTTAAAGAATGCATCAATTGTTTTTCGTTTGCTCATAATTCTTTAAGCTTTAAGAATATGACTAAAAAATTAACCTGAAAGAACTTAAAAAATAAAATCTTAATTAGAAATTTTTACTTAATTATATGGATGTTATTCATACTTAAGAAAAAAACAAAATTTCCACTGTAATTTAAACAGTCAACCTATCATCATTCCTATTATTAATTATATGGATGTTATTCATACCTCCCCATGCCTTCAATCATATATTTCTCTAAAAATCTATGAAAAATTAAAGTGCATGTAAATATTTAAGTAAGCGTATACCCTCTGAATGATTTATTTTAAGAAAACAAGAAGAAATAAAATAATGGTCAGGGTTTTTTTTTTTTTTGGAGATCATGAGGACTGAGTTTGCAAGGAGGGCTGAGCTGAGGTTTTGTTTTGTTTGGGGGCTGCTGGTACCAGTGGAGTGGGCGGTGGCGTGTACACAGAAGACAAGAAGAGAATAAAAAGAAGAGAAATGATATGTCTACAATATTTTCACAACATTTTTACAACAAATCCTAAGTGGTAGGTTGTTACTGGTTGTTATTGATGGAGCAAAAAAGTAATCTTAGTGTTAGGTTCAAATTTGAACTAATAACAACTAACCACTTATGATTTGTAAAAATGTTGTAAAAATTTTGTGGACGTAGCACCTCTCTAAAAAGAATAACAAAAGAAAGGGTTCTGATTTTGAGATTGAGAATGGGTGATAAAATGTTATTTTGTTGGGTAGTGCCTTTGGGTATTTAAATATAAGTGGGCCATGTTTTGTTTTATTAGAAGATAAAAAAGGCCTACAATTAAAACTAGAGCATGCTGGGGCCTGGGAGTGAATTGAACAGAAATGGGAGGGGGGGCCGGATGTACATCATTGGGGGGGCCCAATTAAAATTTTTATATAGGCTATTGGACTTTTTTTTTTTTTTTTTTTTTTGCAGGGGCCACGGCCCCCCCAAGGGGCAACGTGGCTCCGCCCCTGACGGTGCTAGTTAATGCTCCCTTACCTGCAGATTAGGTGGTGGTACGTGCTTGCAGTAAAAATTGATGGTGTAAAAAGATAGGAGTTCAGATGGCATGCGGTCCATGGCAGGGCAGATGGATTAGTATTATTGCAGAATATGTTTTGCTATAATACAATGGTTAGGTTCATTTAGGAAACTCAATCATGAATAAACTATTTTAGGTTAAACTTTGTTAATTAAGTAATAATGTACCCAACAACAATTTAATATGATACAATGGTTAGATTTTGTTTTGCAACTTTATTTTATTATTTTAAGAGTATTGTTAGTAGAATGTTGACATGACAAAAATTAGATTATTAAATTATTAAATTATTGTTAGGATTTAAGGAAACCTATTTAATAAAGTACTCTAGGAAATTTAGAGAATTTGAATCCAGCTAGCTGGCCTAGATTCATGTGCTGAGTTAGTTAAAGGCTAGGGAAGTTAGTACTTGGTCCCAACATGTATAAATAGCCCATTGCTGTACTTGTAACTCAGTTTTGACAAGAATACAGATTACAGATTTTAGCCTTACTGCTAGTTTCCGAGAGAGTGCTCTTCTTGAAGAGTTGATTTCTTATTGTTGTGCTTCTAAGCAACTTTACATATAAAAATGAATAAATAAAAAAGGTTGACTTTAGCCCATTTCTTAATTCACCATTTACATAAAAGAGCTTAATTAACCATCAAGCACACACGCAGTCTGGTAGACTTTAAGGTCTAAAACCACTTTCAATTCAAGCAACTCTTTTTTTTTCCTGCCTTCTTATGTTGGCTGAATCCAAGCAATTTGTTTAGCAAGTTGGACCCGAAAATCTTAATCACAATGGCAAAATACAATTATACAAACCATGCGCTAATAGTCAAAAGGCCATCCTGAATAACCCATCTGGTGGTTGATTTCATGAACAGTTGGAGAGGTGCTTCCAGCAGCTCCATTATGATTAGAGCTAGAACTAAAAGTAGACGAGCGGAATGGCCATAGATAAGAGAATGGGTTCCTTCTTCCTTGAGTCTCTCTACTAATTTTCACTTCCGTCAGCATTACAACTTTTTGTAGGATTTTAATATTATGTAATTAAAATGAATAAAAATGACAACTTAAATATAAATGATAAGGATAAAAGAAATTGGTCAAAGAAGATAAGCCGACGGTTTATTAGTAACGGTATCTACTGGGCCGTTAGTCCTTGTTCAATGACTGACGGCGGGATAAAGTTGTAAGGAGAGGCACCACAGGCGACGGGATAATAAAACTGAAGGTCATCCTGAAGTTGACGGTATGAAGACCGAAGGCATAATATAAGCTGGCGGTAGTAGTCAAAGAATGCTTGCCAGCCACGTTTGCGTATATAAGTAAATGACTTGTCCTCCACGTTTTGTTAAACCTAAGAGGGATTCCTATATGGAAAGGATCCCGCAAAATACGCCCAAGGAGATTCCTATAAGGAAAAGACTTCTACTCCAAGGAAAAGGGGTCAAGCCCTACTACTATAAAAACCAAGCACCCTCACGAACCAAGGTACGCATAATTTACCCTCTCTAGCACTCTAAAGCAGTGAGAATAGTTCTACCTTGACCTTCAGAGGGTATTTGGCCGGTACCACACCGGCGCTCTCTGCTAGGTCCTTTCTTTTTTGCTGTGCAGGTGCTATTTGGAGCGTGCGAGAGTCGTGTGACTTACTGGTGGTATTTTCGGCATCATCAGTTGGCGCCGTCTGTGGGGAGGCATGTAGTGTAAAGTCATATTACCGCTTCCCGGAAAAAAGTTGCATGGTGCTCACCCGCTCAATGGCAACCACTAACGACATTCAAGAAGAAGAACCACCCACGACCGCCCTCGAGAAGCAAGTTAAGACTCTCGCCGCGGCCGTGGAACGCCTCACCAGACAAAATCGCGACCTGGAAGAGCAGCTGCGCCAGAAGAATGCAGCACCGGACAACCAAGGAGCTAATCAAGAAGGAACCAGCGCTGACAGAAGACACCAAGAGGGATCCCAGGCCAGTAACGCCCTTAGCAAACCGGAGCGGCAGAACGTGAGCCTCCCTTCCCTCGCAGATGTGGCTTCACCACCTATTATCGCAAAGATGCAGGCGATAAAGGAACAAATGGAGGTGATGATGAACGCTCTCCAGGGGCGAGTGTCCAGTGATCTTGACGACCTTGTCAACCGAACAGACTCGCCGTTCACCGCCTCTGTCAACTCCTTCCCCCTACCGAGTAAGTTCCGCATGCCACAGATAGACAGTTATGACGGGGTCAGGGACCCTCTGGACCACCTAGAGACATTCAAGACCCTGATGCACCTTCAAGGAGTGGCAGACGCGATCATGTGTAGGGCCTTCCCCACAACGTTGAAGGGCGTGGCGAGAATTTGGTTCAGCCGACTGACACCGAACTCCATTAGCACCTTCAAAGAACTTAGCGCTCAATTTACTGCGCACTTCATCGGAGGCCATCGGTACAAGAAGTCTACGGCTTGTTTGATGAGTATCAAGCAGCGAGAGGATGAAACTTTAAGAGCCTACATATCCCGCTTCAATAAGGAGGCATTTTTGAACGACGAAGCCGACGATAAGATACTTGTCGCAGCATTCACGAATGGGCTGAAGAAGGGTAAGTTCTTGTTCTCCCTGTATAAAAACGACCCAAAGACCATGTCGGAATTACTTTACCGGGCCACAAAGTATATGAACGCCGAAGACGCGCTGTTGGCGCGAGATGAGAGGCAAAAGAAAAGAGAGAGGCAGGAAGACACTCGGCAGGACCAAGGCTGAAAGAAAGCAAGGACGGGAGACCGAAGGGATGAGAGGCGCCCTAAGCCCCTGGGAGGAAGATTCACAAGCTTCACTCCGTTGACAGCCCCGATAGATCAAGTCCTTATGCAAATCAAGGACGAGAAGGCTTTGACGTTCCCGGGAAAGCTGAAGAGCGATCCCAACAAACGTTCTAGGGATAAGTATTGCCGTTTCCACCACGACCATGGTCACGATACGGCTGATTGCTATGACCTAAAGCAGCAGATTGAGGCCCTTATCAGACAAGGAAAACTGCAGAAGTTCGTTAGCAAGGAGAAAACGGATCCACCCCCGCAAGACCAACACCCCCGACGGGATAATGAGCGACCGAGGCCCCCGATAGGGGACATAAGGATGATCGTAGGAGGAATGGCTATTGCTGGGTCATCCAAAAAGGCCCGCAAAACCTACCTTCGGATGATACAAAATGTTCAGCTGACGGGAGTTGTGCCGAAGATAGCACGAAGAGAAGGCCCCATAATCGGATTCTCAGAAGAGGATGCACGACGCCTTCACCATCCACACGATGATGCGCTCGTCGTCAGCTTATGGGTAGAAGACTACAACATGCATCGGATGTTGGTCGACAACGGCAGTTCAGCAGATATTTTATACTACCCGGCGTTCTAGCAGATGAGGATCGACAGGGAGCGATTGATTCCGACAAATGCCTCGCTCGTGGGCTTCGGAGGGAGCCGGGTATTCCCCCTGGGTGCGGTCACATTGTCCGTAATGGTAGGAGATTACCCTCAACAGATAACCAAGGGCGTAACATTCTTGGTGGTCGATTGCTCGTCTGCCTACAACGCCATCCTTGGACGACCCACGCTCAATTCATGGAAGGCAGTAACTTCTTACCACCTAATGATTAAGTTCCCCACTGACTACGGAGTAGGGGAGTTGCGCGGAAGTCAGATGGCCGCGCGCGAATGCTACGTAGCCATGATGGAAATGGAAGATCAGGTTCAGGCTTTGAGTATAGAAGAGCACCAGACAGTGACAGAGCCAGTAGAGAAGCTAGAAGAGATACCCCTTGACAGTTCCGATCCTGGCAGAACGACCAAAATTGGAACACTCGCCAACCCCGCAATCCGTCAAGAGCTCATAACCTTCCTCAGAGGCAATCGAGACGTATTCGCCTGGAGTCATAAGGATATGCCAGGAATAGACCCTTCGGTCATGGTGCACAGGTTGAATGTATCGCCCGCCTTTCCACCTATCCGACAGAAGAAGAGAGTGTTCGCCCCTGAACGAGATCGGGCCATAGCAGAAGAAGTCCGAAAGCTACAGGAAGCAAGCTTCATTAGGGAAGTATACTATCCCGATTGGCTGGTGAACGTAGTAATGGTCAAAAAAGCAAGTGGGAAATGGCGAATGTGTGTGGACTTCACCGACCTTAACAAAGCCTGCCCCAAAGATATCTATCCCCTCCCAAGGGTCGACGTCCTAGTAGACTCAACGGCTCGACACCAGTTGCTGAGCTTTCTCGGGGTACAACCAGATCCGAATGCACGAAGCTGATCAGGAAAAAACTTCGTTCGTGACCAGCCAAGGCCTATTCTGTTACAAAGTGATGCCTTTCGGCCTGAAGAATGCAGGCGCAACGTACCAAAGACTTATGAACAAAATGTTTGCGCAACAGATTGGGAGGAATGTCTAGGTCTATGTTGACGACATGCTAGTAAAGAGCCGAAGGGAGGAAGATCGCCTGGAATATCTCAAAGAAACATTCAACCCTCTTTGCTCCTACAACATGAAGCTCAATCTAGGAAAATGTGCCTTTGGAGTGACGGTGGGAAAATTCCTTGGATTTATGGTGTCCTAAAGGGGAATCGAGGCAAACCCGGACAAAATCCGGGCCATTATGGAGATGGCGCCACCAAGAAATGTGAAGGAGGTGCAAAGCCTCAACGGAAAAATAGCGGCACTGAATAGGTTCGTGTCAAGGGCGACGGACAAATGTTTGCCCTTCTTCCGCACGCTGAAGAGATCATTCGAGTGGACTGCCGAATGCCAGCAAGCATTCGAGGAATTGAAGGCTTATCTCTCCTCCCCACCACTGCTAAGCCCATCGCAGCCAGGAGAAGAGCTTTTTCTCTATCTAGCTGTCTCCCCCGCAGCCATCAGTGCTGCCTTAGTCAGAAAAGAAGAAAAAGTACAAAAGCCCGTATACTATGCGAGTCGAGCGCTTCGCGGTGCTGAAGAAAGATACCCGCCTATGGAAACCCGCAAGCTCAAACCATACTTTCAAGCCCATACGGTAAACGTCTTGACTGACAAGCCCTTGCGACGGGCGATGAGCAATCCTGAGGCTGTGGGTCGATTGGCGTTATGGGCTATAGAGTTGAGCGAATTTGATATCCAGTACCGCCCACGGACCGCCATCAAGGGACAGATCGTCGCAGATTTCATAGCAGAATTCACTCATGACGAAGACGAGGGGGCAGAAGAGTCCCCTCATTGGAGCATATATACGGACGGGTCGTCCAACAGACAAGCCGGAGGGGCCGGCATCGTGCTACTATCGCCCGAAGGAGATATAATTGAATGTATGGTCCGTTTGGACTTCTCCGCTACCAACAATGAATCAGAGTATGAAGCATTGATAGCAGGACTCGACCTCGCCAAAGCAGCAGGAGCCGCAAGGGTAGTCATCTACTACGACTCTCAGGTCATTACTAACCAAATAAATGGAGACTATGAGTGCAAGGGCGAAAGGATGAAAAGATACCTTGATCAAGTAAGGTGAGAGTGGAGGACCTAGAAGCCAAAATCGTCCAAATTCCCAGAGGAGAAAACGAGCGAGCCGATCGCCTCGCAAAGGCAGCTTCAGCAGAACATATGGTCATCCCTGGTAATGTACTCTCTTTTGTTCAGCTTTCTCTATTAATAGACCCCAGCAACGTGCAGGAAATAGGCTTTGACAGTAGCTGGACCGCGCCGTTAGTTTCATACTTAAAAGACGGGGTCTTACCAGACGGAAATGAGGCTGCAAGGAAACTGAAGGTCCAGGCGGCAAGATTCGTCCTAATAAAGGACGTCCTGTACAAAAGGGGTTTCTCCCGACCATATCTGAGATGCTTAGGTACGGAAGAGGCAGACTACGTCATGAGAGAGGTACATGAAGGAATCTGTGGAAACCATTCAGGGTCTAGATCATTGGTACACAAGCTTGTGTGAGCGGGGTACTATTGGCCTACCATGCAGAAGGACGCCGAAGCTTATGTCAGGACTTGTGACAAATGCCAAAGGTTCAGCAATATTATTAGACAACCAACCGAAGAGCTGACCCCGATGACGGCCCCATGGTCGTTCGCACAATGGGGGTTAGATATTATGGGACCCTTCCCTACAGCAGTATGACAGCTGAAGTTCCTGGTTGTGGGCATTGACTACTTTACAAAATGGGTGGAAGCTGAAGCTTTGGCCACAATTACAGAGAAGAACGTGCGAAGCTTTGTCTGGAGATGCATCATATGCAGGTTTGGCATTCCTAGAGTCTTTGTCTTGGACAACGGGAGGCAATTTGACAACGACTCCTTCTGGGATTTTTGCTCACAGTTAGGAATAAAGAACCACTACTCCTCCCCCGCCCACCCTCAGGCTAATGGCCAAGTCGAAGTCACGAACCGATCCTTGCTCAAGATTATCAAGACTCGGCTCGAGGGGGCAAAGGGTATATGGCCTGAAGAATTGCCGAGCATACTATGGGCATACAGGACGACGGCAAGGACACCTACAGGAGAGACACCGTTTCGACTGAGGTAAGAAAGCGAAGCAGTCATCCCGGCCGAAGTTGGGCTCACAAGCTACAGGGTGCACAACCATGATGAGAACAAAAACGACGAGGCAATACGACTGCAGCTCGACCTAGTGGACAAGATCAGGGCGGTGGTAGAACAAAGGCTCGCTAGGTACCAGGATCGCATGGCCAAACACTACAACTCTCGGGTCCGATACAGAGACTTCCAAGTTGGAGACCTTGTTCTTAGAAAGGTCATAGGCGCCGCTAGGGACCCTACCTAAGGGAAACTCGGCCCCAATTGGGAAGGACCTTACCGAGTTACGTCGTGGCAGAGGAAAGACACTTACCACCTAGAGACGTTGGAAGGATAGAAACTGCCACACCCATGGAACACCGAGCACCTACGAAAGTATTACCAGTAGGAGCGGCAGCATGAAGACCAACCTTTTTTATTTACATTTCAGCAAATTTTAGTCTTACTCCTCAGCTTTATCATTTACTTTAGTTTCTTTGGCAACAATACCTCTTTTTTGTTTTAAGCCCAAAAGGCAGAATTTGGTTTTAGAACTACTTTTATTTACAAATGCATGGCAATAAGAGGAGTTCATTCAAAATTGCTGAAATATCTATTTTAGAAATCTACGGTTTAAAGTCCACAGAAGTGGACAACTAAGTTCACAAAAGTGAACAACAAAAACGACTAAGTCCATAACACATGGACTAAAAGGCTGACGGTCTCACTAAACAGACGAGACTACCATCATATGGACAAGGTCCTAAAACCAACGGGCCTAACAAAGATGACAAGCTCATCAAGCCCATGATAGACTAAAGCTAAAAAGCTGATGGTCCCACCTAAATGAGCCTATCATCATATGGACAAGGTTCTAAAACCAACGGGCCTACAAAAGATGACAAGATCATCAAGCCCGTCAGACTAAAGCTAAAAAGCTAACGGTCTCATCAAACGGACGGAGCCATTATAGAACCAACAGGCTTACATTAAGACCATAAGATGATTGAAAATCAGAAAATTGACGGCCACATTAAGGTCAATAAAATAACAAAAATGATAGCGCAACCAAGCTAACGGAACAATTACTTGGATAGCGCAACCAAGCTGACGGTCCTTGAAAAATGACAAACAAGGCTATACCAACGAGATAAGAAGGATATCTCATAAATCGCAGAAAGGCAATATACCGACGGAGTCTCCCAATCAGTTCAAAAAACTGACGAGGTTCACAAACAGACGGGAATGTTTACCAAGACTTCGTAATCACTGATTAGATAACAAAAGCGACGGGAATAATATACCATGCAATACATACAGCTGTATACAAACAAAACCCCGAGAAAAACCAAACGGGCACTTAAACAATTGTTTGCAAAAAATTAAAGTACAACGATAGTTTGCAAAATATGGTAAAATACAAGTAAAGAGAACTAAGGAGTGGGAGCGTCAGTAGGATTCCCGTCAGCTTGCTGATCTTTAACGTCTACAAGCGCAGCTGGAGCGTTGGAAGTAGGATTAGGAGGATTTGCAGCAGGCTATGCTAGGACAACGACGCCGTCAGACTCTGGAGTAGGATTAGGCTGAGAGGAGCCGTCATCTCCATCATCCATGGTAATTCCAGACAAGTCCAGCTCTGGGAAGGCTGATGCGACCTGCTTAAGGCAATCGTCAAAACCAGTGCCATAATACTCGGCACAAGAATCGATAAACGATTGTGTCGCTTTAAAGTCTCGAACCACGTCAGCCCCAGCCGTCTGCAGCCTTTGGCCTAGATCCATCACCTCCTCCTTGAGCTTGTCATTCTGACGGTCAGCCTCCGCCAGCTTCTCCCTGACTTCCTTCAGCTCTTGATTCAGCATACGGACGGCGTCCTTGTACTGCCCTTGTTCATTCATCAAATTTGCATTATGCTTCCAAACCCTAGTGACGACTCCCTCCTTCGCGACGCAACGGTCTTGAAGGGCCGTAACACGCACCAAGGCCTAAGAAAAGAACACATCCGTCAGTCAAAGTTCAAAGCAAAATGAAACCAGTTTGACCAAAAGGTAGCAAACATACCCTGGTGAGATCAAAAAGCGCTGACGCCCCTAAATCCTCCGTCTCCAACAGGTTACAAGGCTCTATGTCCGTCGGCTTTATGAAGGACTTAACCTCCCCGACGGCATAGTCCTTGTGGGTCAAGAGACGGCAGAGGCCCTCGCTGACGGGACCCAATGAGGTCATTGCCCCTTTACCCACACCATGGCTCGGCTTAAGAGGTGATTTCTCCTTTGCAGCACCGTCCCCAAGAGTGACGGCGGCCTTTTTGGACAGACGGCCGTCACTCCCGTCGGGCTTCCTCTTTGCCTGCTTAGTGACGACCTTAGGGGTTGACGAGGTCTTGACCCTCGCCTCCTTTGCCCTTTTCTCCTCCTTCTGACGGGCGGCGGTAGCCCTTATCCTCTGTTTGGCAGATTCCATCTATACAATACAAAGAAAAGCTGTTAGAATAAGAGACAGAGGAGTAAACTGATGAAGCCAATAAGAAATCTACTCACGTTGAGGTGAAAATTCCTCCAACCTTCGAGCTTCAGCTGACAGCTCTGGACCCCCACAGTATAAATGAATTGTGTCAAGGGTAATCAAATCCCTACACTTACGTTCCTCCAAAGGGATTTCCAGAACTCGACGGATGAACTCCTCCTGTTCGTCGGTTATGTGGGGACGGGTATAAGCTGAAAAGAAAAAAAGAGAATGAATGTTAGTAGCGTCACTTCGAAAACAAAAAGAACATGGTTGACGAGATTAACCTGAATCCCTGACAAAAGCCCAAGTATTGTCAAAATAACCATGGGGCATCGTCGCCCATTCCTCTTGACGGCAAACCCAATCCGTCCCTTCAACAAAAAAAATCTACTTTTCCAGTTCCTATTGGAATTTGGCATATCTGATACCAGCCTCATATTTTTCTCCCGGGTATTAAAATGGTATGTCCCCTTAGATGAGGTGATATGATGGGGCCTGTAGCAGTAAAAGAATTCGTCTAAGGTAAGCTGACGGTTTCCTCCACTTAGACGGCCCCACAAGATCTCAGCTCCTATGAATGTCCTCCAGGCATTTGGGGCAATTTGAGTGACGGACAGGCCCAGGAAGTCAGCCAGCTGACGGTGTAGAGCCGTCAACGGTAATCTCAGACCCGCAGCAAACATGGCATCATACATGCCCACGTCAGCGGTTCTCCCAGAGTAACAACTCTCATTCTCTTCAAGGAGACGGATCGGAATATGGTCTGGGATTTGGTAACGAGTGCGCAACTCCTTAAAAACCTTATCACTCATCCTAGGTAAAAATTTGTTGACGGCCCAATACTCAGGGAGAATGAAAGGGCGGTTATCTCCAGGTCCCTCTGAAGTCCCTTCACTTGGTCCCTCATCTCCGTCACTATCATCTCCGTCGCTATCGTCAACATTTGTATCATCTCCGTCAACATTTATATCACCCCCGTCACCTTTATCCTCTCCTCTTCCCTCTTCTACTTCATCCTTACCCCCCTCAGTATAACCCTCATCACCGTCAGGAGATCGGGTCGACGTCCCTCTCTCTGACGAAGGCGAGAAGTCCTCTGACTCATCGCTAGAACCAAAGGCCTCGTTGTAGCTCGCTCCTTCGCGGACTGACGACTCCTCACACGACGCGTCACTTGACATCTAACTACCTACAAGTGACGGATCCAATCTAAGTACCTAAGCTGACGTCCTCACTAATAAATTATACAGGTATAAGTAAAAATGGAAAGAAAAGAGGAAATAGAACTTACTAGTGAGTTAACTTTCTTGGAGAAACGGCTTCAAGGGCAGCAATGCACGAGGTAACGGAGTTAAGGAACAAATTGACGGAGTTCAGGGCGACGGTCTCTCTCTCTCAAAGATCAGCAAAGATGAAATAGGGGAAATGAGGAGGAGCCCCCCCCCCCCCCCTTATATACAGAATGAAAAGGCGTGGAAGACGAAGCGATGCCCTCGTTAGAATCAAAGCCAATGGGAACTCGCCACGTGTCCAAAGCATTAAATGCACGGCGGCTCCAGGAATCCCATGATAATTTTCCCGCCTGCTTAAAAAACATAACAATCAACAGAAACATGAACTCCATAACCCGTCAGTATAAAAAACGATGGAGATATGGAGTAGGGGGCAACTGATAAGGATAAAAGAAATTGGTCAAAGAAGATAAGCCGACGGTTTATTAGTAACGGTATCTACTGGGCCGTCAGTTCTTGTTCAATGACTGACGGCGGGATAAAGTTGTAAGGAAAGGCACCACAGGCGATGGGATAATAAAGCTGAAGGTCATCCTGAAGCTGACGGTATGAAGATCGAAGGCATAATATAAGCTGACGGTAGTAGTCAAAGAATGCTTGCCAGCCACGTTTGCGTATATAAGTAAATGACTTGTCCTCCACGTTTTGTTAAACCTAAGAAGGATTCCTATATGGAAAGGATCCCACAAAATACGCCCAAGGAGACTCCTATAAGGAAAAGACTTCTACTTCAAGGAAAAGGGGTCAAGCCCTACTACTATAAAAACCAAGCACCCTCACGAACTAAGGTACGCATAATTTACCCTCTCTAGCACTCTAAAGCAGTGAGAATAGTTCTAACTTGACCTTCGGAGGGTATTTGGCCGGTACCACACCGGTGCTTTCTGCTAGGTCCTTTCTTTTTTGCTGTACAGGTGCTATTTGGAGCGTGCGAGAGCCGTGTGACTTATTGGTGGTATTTTCGGCATCATCAATAAAGATATGAGAGTTAATATTGAAGATAGTGAGTTAATCAAAATGTTTAATTTCACATTGAATATTAGAGGAACTCTTTTATTTTTTTATTTAAATATGGTGATTAATGGGTTAAAATGTATTGGAATAGAAATTGAGCCATATAATTGTTGCTTCTACTTCAACCACTTTGATGATGAGAAGAATATATTGGAGAAAGAAGAATGTTGTGGTAGAATGCACAAGTCTTGAGTAGCTTGAGAAGAAATTGCAACAATGTAAGACTAAATGAAGCTGAGATAAGGCGTAAAAAAACTAACTTAACATAGATAAAATGTCAGTACATTGCTAGTGGTAGTGAAGTCAAATATTATAAATTAGAATTAAAAAAACTAAGAATTTGAACCTTTCAACGTTTCTTCTCTGACTTTCTCCAATGATATTTTATATATGAAGTTACATGTGTATCAATGAACTATTTTAGGCAATTACATACGTTTTTCTAAGCAATCACACTTCGTTAGGAGAAGATGCTGAAATTTTTTAAAATCAATCTTACTATCAATGTAATTGATAGCAATAAAACCTTTATATAAATCATTGCTAAATCTTTCCTAAAAGCACTGGACACATCATGGTCCAAATGGTACCTACCTTTGTACTAAAACATAGGATTTGAAGGCATGGAGGCGCTTAGGTAGTAGTAGGATCATTTCTAATCAATATCAAAAGTGGAAGACCAAGAATTGCAAAATGAGACTCATGGGTCTCTAAAATGGCCCATTACAAGCCATTCTAGAAAATTTAAAATTACTATGTTGCTCTTATTTTAAAGGACAAAGTTTCAATACAAACTTTGTTGTAGCATAAATTTACCATTTCACTCAATATTTTTTTATTAGATGTGAAATTTGACAAATCCACCATTGAATTACATTTTTTTTTTTCCTTATATCCTCCATGTTTTCAAAATTTTCAAAAAATCAAATACCAATAGCTACGTCATCAATCAATTGTTTAAATTGTAAGTTTTTGCAGTCTAAAATTATGCATAAAAAATAAGTTATTGAACATATAATAATAACATCTGATTGGAACAAAATTTGACATTTGTGTTAAAAGTGCAAAAAACATGCAATCTAGTAATTAAATTTTAAAAATATATATTATGATGTTAAATTTTTTTTTAAAAGTAATTTATAGCCATACGCTGAAACTTTGTACTATTCAAAAAACTAAAATACAAACTTTCTAACCAAAAAAGCGAAAGTTTAAGACTTAATAATAGTTAAAGTAAAAATAATAAAAAAACCTACAAAGGTCCCACAAAAGCCCAACATCAAAACTAGATCTTGAATCCTTTGGTAATTAATATTGTTTTGCATAAAACAACCGTGATCCTTTTCTTGTATCTTATGTTTGGATGGTGGGAGGTTGACCCCCCTGATTTGAAAATATTACACACCCTAACTTAAATTTTGTACATCTTGATGACAGATCAACCTAGTCCAAAACCAAATAACAACATAGAACAGTTTATACCAAAACCAAACAACAACACTGATCACAGATCATTCTCAAACTTTAAGATTAAAGGGTGAGTATTTGTGAGTTATGAGTGTCCCACTCTTTATTAAAACTAGTAACCGACCATGGCATCTTGAAAAAATATACCAACCCAAAACTGACCAAACTGCACTTTGTACATCGCACCTAATTGCACATGTGACTGTAAAAATGAGGTGCGGTGTGAAAATGGTTTTGGCCAAATCGTACTGCAAAGTGTGGTGCTAAAAATAGCCTAAAACTACACCGCAAACACCCCTAGACGGTGGTTTTCAAATAAAGAATAATAATAAAAAAGAAGAAGATAAGTGTTCATAATCTTCATAATCTTGGTCATTACACGAGATTGAGATTTGGTGTAATAGCAAAGGCACCTATATGAGATGTAAAAGTTAATAGGGTTAAAAATTAAAAAGAAAAAAATTTTACCCATTAATTTTTGCATCTTATATAGTATAAATATAATATAACTTTATATAATTTAATAATTAGGAAATACAAAGGGTTTGTTACATGTGTGTAATGTTATTATGTTGTAATAATTTTTGTTATAAAGTTAGTGATTTAAAAAAAAGAGTTTGTTAAGTAGACATTTGGTGTATTATTTATGTATGGATGAGTGTGACTACGTGGGTCAATAATTAATATAATGCCAATGGGTTGAGTTTTGTCGTTTAGTTTAAAATATTTTTATAAAAATAAAAACAAATAGATAATTTTCTATTCATAAAAATAAAAATATTATACAAAATTAAGAAAATAAAATAGTCACATCTACCTATATTGGCAATAAATAATAACAACTGATAATGAATTTGTAGAAGGAAATTGTAAACTCGTATAAGGAAGTTGTAAAATTTCATGTGTTTGCATGTTTTTCTTCTTTGTCAATAATTCGATATATTCAAGTTTTATTTTTATTAAATTTTCTTTAATTTAAGTGTCTTAATCACTCCCTTTAGATAATTTATTGGAGCTGCCACCACTAGAAGATAGTGACTGGAATTGACCAAATATTATTATGTTTTGGTCATCTTTCTACCTACTGTCTTCTTCATCCATTTAGTGACGAGTATACTACAATTTTTTTTATTTGTACATTCGAATGCTTTTCATTGGCTGTTTTTATGACTGGATTTGTGGCTAGTTTGCAAACTTCAGCGGCAACTCTAAAAAATTTATGAATTGGACTAATATCGGTTTTTGCTAGATTGAGAGGGCTCTCTTAGCACAAAAGAAGGTTGATGAGAAAGTGTTGAGATTGACAGAGCAACAAAGGTATCAGAGCATTCTTTATTTTGAGCTGGATGTTATAAAGGATATTAAATATGCATTAATTATAGAATTTTCATTAATTATTTTACTGGTGTTTGATTTGTGATGGCAGAGAGAAGGGGAGAAACTTCGCCACATTATTAAAAATGGTAATGAAAATTGATACCAGACATGCAGTAGAGTTGGAGATAGAGCGCATGAGACGGTCTTTACATGTAATAAAACACCTGAGTGAAGCTAGGGGATATGGAAGTGAAGAAACAGATGGATGAAATTGATGAAGATTTGAAGAAGGAAGAAGAAATTGGGAAACATATATGGAAGCACTTCGGCAAGATCTTGAGTGTTGTCTTCAAGAAGGTTAAACAGTTACTGACTAGTGTCCCCAGCCCTTGAAGAATTTGCTTTCTTATTTGGAGTCAAACTAAAAACATGTCTTCAATTTCAACTTGGACAACTCAATCATACCCACATAGAATTTTAAGTTTCACTGGGAATCTACGAATATCTCTTATGGTTAAGTGTATGTTTCATTGTTCTTATATAATAATAGTAATAATAAAATTTTGAAACAAATGTCTATATGACACTATTTACTGTTAAAAAATAAATTTTCTTTAAGGCAATACAATATAATGTAATGTCATTATGATAGTTTGTAGTTTAAAAAAAAAAAAAAAAAAAAAAATTTAGGTTGGTTCAACCCTAATAATAGTGCAATTCAGAGTGGAAGTTCTTCTATGTAAGGCTGAATTTAATCAACCATCTTATTGGCTTTATTCCGTGCCAAATTTGCTTGTAATTCAGCAATTAGTAACCCTGTATTTAGGTGGGTTTGTTGTAAGGGTAGTGAGTGAGATAGAGTGTTGAATGCTCAAGAGTGTGCAAGAAGACAGAGTCTCGCGGCTGGATCTCGCGGGTGACTCGCGGCTGCAAACCGCCAGATGCAGCACACGTGCCAAGTATGCTAGAAGTTGAACAGTCATGCTAGCTGGAGCACTACAGGACAAAATAGGACAATTGGCCATTCGGTTATCTCGCGACTGGATCTCACGACTCAGTCAAGTCGCGAGGCCAAGCCGCGAGCCAGCCCTGTTTTGAAAAACCTGACGTTTCACATTCCTCTCTCACCCTAGTATATATACCCCTTATACCCACAAAAGAAAGAGGGTTTCCAGAGAGAATTTTGAGAGAGAAACCCTAGAGTAAAACAAGATTGATTCATCTACAATCTTTACATAAGAATCTCTTCAAATTCCTTAACTCTCTTCCTCTCCATTGTTGAATCCTTGAGAGGCATTTTACCAAAACCTTTTCTCACCATATCCATTACTGTGAGAGGGCTGTTTGGTGTTCTGGGAAGCAGTTAGGAAGGAACCAATCTACATTGGTTGATGCTATGGTCAAGTAGCGGAATCCGGTAAGCTAGAAAAGAAAAAGGTTCGGCGCAACCTCGTTAGAGCAAGAAGCTTGGAGGGCTTAGGTACATTAGGTAGATTAGGCTTGGAGGGTCTATTGCTATTCATGTATCCTAACTACATTTTCTAGTGGATTGTTTACCGCTTGGAGGGCGGCAGAGAGGTTTTACGCCGAGGGCTTCGGTTTCCTCTTCAATAACACATCGCGTGTTTTCCTTGTGTTTGCATCTCTTTTCCCTTTATCTTTACCATTTAATTTCTGCTGTGGATGTGATCCTATTTGGTTTAGATTGTTTATCAATTCTGTATTAAGCTTATGTTCATATTCCGCACATAAATTGTTTGATATTAAGCTTGAATTGGTAATTTGTAAATTGGGGGTCTAAACGTTCAAGGATGTTTTTACACTAATTGAACTTTCATTCTACAATGGATTAAGAAGCCAAAAAAATAAAAAATAAAAAAATTTTTGAAATTCAGGGAACTTTTATATAAAATGTTGACAATTATTTTCTTTATATAAAGTTCTTTTGCTAATTTCTTATATAACTGTCAAAAACCTACAGGCTCTAAATCATGAGCAATAGCAACAGAGGACATTGAAAATGATATAATTCTTTAATCATTAGATTGGAACTCCATAAGACTTTGAAAATAATGACAAGAGGCATATGTAATATCTTGAAAAATTCCTTCTACTCTTAGCATCTAGTGTTAGTTTTGAGAAGTTTGGAAGAGTTTTAGGTTGAAAGTTTATGAAACTAGTAGAAATAAAAATTTCTTTTTAACTAATGACAAGATATTGTTGAAAAGAAAAATAACAACTAGGAAAAAAATTTAACTCACAAAAGAAAATAAAAATGATTTGCTTGAAGTTAATTGACTGTTTGACTTACCTCTTGCCTCACCCTTGAAGAATGGCTCACATTATCTTAATTAGTTGGAATTTATTCTTTATTATTAGGGTCATATGTTTTGTAACTGGCTAATTCTTTGACAAAATGCACTTTACTTGTAATTGGGTAGATCTAAGATGAGTTTAGTACTTCAAGAAACATGTTGTTCAAGTCAAGTATTAAAGACATGAAGATTGGTCCAAAAAACAAGTGAAGAAAAATTGTTCATTAAGTCTCGACAGATAGCTCAACAGATGCCTGTTATCGAGACTTAATGTGAAGCTCGCTAGATAGCTCGATCTATCGAGACTTACGATTTTCAATTTTCCAGATCTGAAATTCGGCCCAGCTTTTGTAATTGTTTAGGGTTTCTTTTCTTACAACCCTATACATATATAAGGCTTATTTTAAGAGCCGTCACACACGGATACAGAGACCAAGAGACTTATTTTTCTCTGTGAGAAGCTACTACTTCCAGATCTTCATTGTTGATGAAGTAAAGAACTTTGCAGCCAATAATATCTGTTAGGTTCTAAAGACTTAGAAACTAATGTATTTAGAACTCTAATGTGTATTGTTGGCAAATCATGATCAAAACAGGTTGTTTAGTCTTGTTTAGACTTGCTCAAAGTTGTGTCTTTTATGTAAAGTTGGATTCGAGCTGATGCAGAATTGATAGTGCATTTCGGCCTGGTTTGATCGATCGAAGCTTAGGCTCGATCAATCGAAAATCGGGCAGAATGCGTTTTTCTGCAGAATTCCAACTCAGCCCTAGTTCATTAAAACGTTTAGGGTTTTATGTTTTTTGCCTTAGGGTTTTAGTTGCTTGCTCATATTGCGGTTTGTGTAAATCTCTTGTGAGATTTGTGAGGAGCTTTCCTTTACACAAGCTTAGGGTTATCAAGAGGAGATTCGTTCAAGAACTTGATGATCATTCAGTTGCTGCCATAAGAACTTAAAGAAACACAAGCGAGTGTGCTTGTACTTGCTAAAGAATCCAAGAAATAAGGAGTCCGTGGTCTCGGAGCTTACACGTGGTCGTGTCAGTAAGTTTCTATTGGTGGGTAGCAATAGGATGTTAGTGGTCTAAGTCCTATTGTAAAACTTCGATTCGTTCATTGTGGATTCAGGTTTACCTTGAGGATAGCTAGGTTAAATCCTCCCCAGATTTTTACCGGTTTGGTTTCCTGGGTCATCATATCATTGTGTTATTTATATTTCTGCTGCTATGTATGATATGATTATTTGATTGTGATAACCTAGATCTGGAATTTGGACTAAGTAATAACTTGGTTAATTAACTAGGTTAATCCAATTGTGTTTTAAGGGGTCTAAAAATGTACAATATTTGTTCAAGTTGTTAGAATTAGTCATGTACTGGGATCCGTGCAAAAGTTTAGTCACAAATTGGAGGTTTATGTATCAAGAGAAAGAAGGCTACTACAAGATTAAGTCCAATTGGGTATTGGAGCGAAAGTTTAATTGTAGGTTGGTATTTCGGGATAGGCCAAGGTAGTTGGTAAGATTTCTTATACTTGTAACTGCTTGATTGTTGATTAGTGGATTCTTGGGAGTGGTGACGTTAAAATCACCCAGTGAAGTTTTTGCCTTATGAGGTTTTCCCCATTTGTCAACAAATCACCGTATCAAATTTATTTTCCTCTGCATTTAGTATTTTCGGTGATTTATTGGTCCCTTCAAAATTTGTATGCAAATTGAACCTAATTAATCAACTTGAGTAATTGAATTAATTAACCGGAGTCAAGTTATTTTAACCTAACAAGCGGTATCAGAGCGGGCACACTCTGATTATAGATCATGGGCAATCCCTGATTACTCCTCATTTATTTGATGGTACTAACTATGCATATGGGAAAGTACGCATGGAGCCTTTTTCCAGTCCTTAGATGAGAAAGTATGGCTTGCAAGTGAAGTAGGTTGGAACAAACCTGAAGAGCCACTAGCGACATGGGATGATACTAAGATCAAAGATGCAAATTTTAACAGTAGAGCACTAAATGCTCTATTTAGTGCTGTGACCAATGAAGAATTCAAGAAGATCTCTTCCACTGACAATGTGAAGGAAGCTTGGACTATTCTTTAGAATACCTACAAGGGCATGAAAGCTGTTAAGAACTCCAAGCTCCAAAGGCTCAATACCAGTTTTGAGGAAATATGGATGGATGAGGATGAGTCTTTTGATGAATTCTATGCCAAGCTCAAGGACAAGTGAATTCAGCTTTTAATCTTGGAGAACAGATTTTGAAACCCAAGATTGTCAGGAAGATCCTCAAATCTCTTCTGGAGAGATTCCATGCCAAGATCACTGCCATCGAAGAATTAAAGGATCTTAACTCTGTTCCTTTGACAGAGCTGATTGGAAACTTGCAAACCTATGAACTAGGGTCAACAAGGGTTGGCAAGGGTAGCAAATGCAAGAACATGGCCTTGAAGATTAAGAATGATGATAACGATGAGTCGTTTGAAGATGAGGATACCAAGTTAAAATCTTATATCACCAGAAAATTCAAGAAGTTTATAAAAAATGCGAATGTCAAAGCAGGTGACAAGGATTACAAACAGTCAGCATTCTCTCAATTCAAGTCCTAAGACAAAGGCAAGAGAGAATTCAAGGATGCTGGCCAAGGCAACAGTGTTCCTGCTAGACCAAAGTGCTATGGATGTCAAGGATTTGGACACATGAAGTAAGAGTGTCCCATATACCTTAAATCCATTGGCAAAAGCAAAGCCCTGGCTGCCACCTTGAGTGATACGGAACCAAAAGCAGATTCTGATGAAAGTGACCAAGATGGGATAGTGAGTGCTTTCACAGCTACTGTTGAGTCTCCTGAGGAAGTAGTAGACCTAATTGATGAGGAAGAAAAGATGATAGAATCAAAGTTTGAGAAGATGGATGATCAGGATGACATCCATACTGTCTACACTAAGTTGTACAAGGTCTCTGAGAAGCTCTTTAGGTTGGCTACGAGAAAGCTTAGTGAAGTGGAGTTAGAATGTGAGGAGCTCTCCCCCAAGGTTGATGAAGCTAATCAGGCCATTGGAGCACTGAGATTTGAGAACAATCTTCTTGTTAAAAAGACCAAAAAACTGGATATTGAACTGTTTCAGGTTAGAGCACAATTGGGAAGGACTTCAAGTGCCAAGCTAGATGAAATGCTAAACTTCCAGAAGTTTGCATCTAACAGAATAGGTCTTGGGTATGATCATTCTCTCTCCTCTTGCAGTACCTCTTCTAATGCTTTAAATAGAGTTATTTTTATTCCCCCTACTAATAATGATAACTCTAAGGTAACTAATCCTAAATCTAAAAATTTAAGTAAGGATAAAAGTGATAAGGGAACATTCATTCTAGGAGCACCCCCTAAGGTTAGCAAGAAAGAGGCTAAGCAGAATAATTATCGCTCCACCAACAAGAAGTCTTTACCAAAGAAGCCCCACTTCTGTCATCACTATAGAGCATCCGGACACACTCGTCCAAATTGCTATAAGTGGCTAGCCACTCAACAGAGCAATAATGTGTCATCTTTTGGTAGCCAAAATCAACTCCAACTCTCCCTGGCTCCTTTTGGAGAACTTCTTAAGGCTGTCATGCTTCTTTTGAACTTCAATGGATTCAATTCTCCCTTTTATCCATCTGAACAAAGGTTTATGCAAAAGAAAAGATCCCCATCCAGGTCTTCCATCTGGAAGGAAAAAGGAATCCAAGTGATTCTATCACTTCTTTCCCCCGTTGCTTGTGTGGTTGTTGTTTTATGTTTTCTTTTTTTGGGCCTATCTAGTTTTTATGCTTTCTTTTTATATGCTTGCTTTTTCTTTTTGTGTTTTTTTGTTTGTTTTTAATAAAAAAGGGGAAAAATCAGAAATATACAAAAACAGTGTATGTTTGTGTATATTGGTACTTGTGTACCTTAAATGGCCTTTGAAACAAAGTTTCTCAACTTTGTATCTCTTGTAGCATAGATGAGCATCTTCATACACAACTAAGCAATGTGAGCTTTGTGGCTCTTTTATGTGATTTGTATGATTTGGTTGATCTCTTATCTTTCATATCTTAAATCACTCTTTTTGACAAGAATGACTAGAAAATCCTAAGAGAAAGGCATAAATAACCACCTTATCACTAAAACTCGTCAATCATAAAACATCTGTGTGCAATTCATAAAAGCCGTGCTTGGTAAGGTGTAACACTTGCATAGCAAAATCAAGATGTTCAGCTTACATAATTGGGTATTTTCTTTTCTCTCTCCTATATGCCCATGAATGATATGCCTAGAAAGAAAAATATGCAAAGAACATGAAAAACAAAAAGAATTAAAATGTTTTTAATATGGTTGCAAGCGTGTTTCTAGGAGATGTGGGAGTTATATGATGTACTTCAAAGATGATAGTCTCCATCAAACAATTATGATTGTGTGTGAATGTATTTGATCCTCCTATATCATTATTGTTCATATAATGATTTACTTATGCTCTCTTGCAAAAGTTTCACACACAACATGCATACTCTTTGCTACTTTTGATACTATTGTATAGATACAAAGTGATTTGGCCATCACAAGGAATACATATGGTTATATATGCTCTATAAACTGTCTAAACTCATTTTTCCAATAAAATTGGTTAGACTTGTTTAGTGTCTTTTTGATCTAGGAATGCTTTGCATCTAGAGTTGAGGTTATGTTTCTATGCTTAACATGCTCTTTGATTGCCTGTTTTGGTGTCTATCTTGATTGCATTCATCTTGTGCTGCTTCTTCTCCTTAAAATCTCCCTTTCAGGCCTCTCGATAGTAGCTCGATACCTCCTCGATACATGCCTCTTCTATCGAGATTTCTAGATTTGTTCTTGATACCTCTCGATAGATAGTCGGATCCATTGAGCTAAATCTTTGGAGTCTCTGTCTGCTCGATACCTCCTCGATCTATCGAGATTTTGTTCTTGATACCTTCTCGATCTATCGAGTTGCATTTTCTATATATATATATATCTAAGGTCCAACCCGGTTTTGCTTCATTTCAAATATTTTGATCTCTCTCTCTTCTCTCTCGATCCAAACCTAACCTTTTTCACCAAAAACCTTCCTCCCTTCAAGTTTTCAGCCTAATCCAAGCTTCTTTCTCTTGGTAAGTGCTCTCAATCTCTTCATCTTCCCTTTTGTCATGCATTTCATGCATTTAGACCTAGGTTTTCAAGTTTTTGGGAAACATTTGGGGTTTTTATGGTTTTGACAAAGTTTTTGGGTTAGGTGTTGCTAATTTGATCTCATATGCTCATGCATTGCATTCTCTATCATTATAATCATGTTTTCATGCATTCTAGGTTGTGCTTGATTTTACAATGTGAGTGATGGGATAGCGAAAAATTAGTTCACCTCCAATTCGTCCATAAGGATCGTCCAGGACCAAGAGAGCAAACAGGACCAGGAATCACCCAAGGAGAAGAAAAGATGTTCATGGACGAGAATATCAATCATGAACGATGAAGTCTCCCATGGACAATAGCGAGGTCGTCCATGGACGATGATCAGATGTCCAGGGATGACCAAATCGTCCATACAACGGACGGACGAACGTGCAACACTTAGGAAACTTTCGACACTTTGGAACGGTTACTGAACCTATAATTATCGCCATGAATTCCTCCAATAAGTTAACTTCCGTTAGCGGTTACAACTTCGGTAGCCGTTGAGGAAGTTATGTCCGAACTCATTGGCTTCCACGAATATTGGGGAAGTTACTGGGTAAATAACCGTCCCTAGGGTCTCTATATAAAGGACCGGTCTAAACCAAATGAAGGTAAGAACATTCTGACACTTTACTCCCAAAAAGTTGGAACTCCATTCCTGTGAGAGACTAACTTAGCCATCGGAGGGTGTTTGGCCGGTCTACTTCGGTCCCCTTTTTGATTGCGTGTTCATTTTTGTAGGCCTTCCACAGCCACCAGTAGCCCACCGAAGCCGAAGCGTTCAACCTACCGATTCTGTGCAATATCAGTTGGCGCCGTTTGTGGGAAACTGCAATTGCTTTGCAATTTGTCTTTCTATGACAAAAGGTTGAATGGTTCGAACCAGGTCAAGGGCTACCAGCCCAGGCCATCAAGAGAGTAGGGATGCTTCAAGCAATCCCCAACGCGACCGTCAATCAGCCCCAGTGATGCCACAGTCCTCTGTTCAACACATGCATTCTATGGCAGCCGCTATGGCGGAGTTAACCCGACAGAATCAAGAATTGACCAGGGTGATTAATTTGAAGAAGCAACGCTATGAGGGGTATGCTGAAGGTCAAGCCCAAAATCAGGAAGATAGGGAAAACGCTGAACCAGGAAGCCAGTCAAAGGGTACCACGTCTAGAAGGGTGCCGCAATTGGAGAGGGAAATGGATCAGATGAGAAAGGTTATGGTGGAGATGAGGGAGAACATGAGAAGGGCAAATCCAGTGGAGGATCTAGTCCACCGAACAGATTCCCTTTTCACGGCTTCCATCAACGGTCACCCCTTACCCCCAAAGTTCAAGATGCCTTCATTGGATTCATACAATGGAGCACGTGACCCATTTGATCACATAGCAACTTTCAAGACTACCATACACCTTCAAGGAGTCCCGGACGAGATTATGTGTAGAGCCTTCCCTACCACTCTTAAAGGACCGACGCGAGTGTGGTTCAGCAAAATACCCCCAAACACAGTGAGTTCATTTGAAGAATTGAGTAAGTTGTTTGTCAATAATTTCATCGGAGGGCAGAGGCACAAACGCTCTTCGTCCAGTCTGTTAACCAGAGAACAAGGAGAGAATGAAAGCCTGTGCTCCTTCATCACTCGTTTTAACAGGGAAGCCCTAACCGTGGACGAGGTGGATGACAAGCTACTCTTGGCAGCCTTCCATAATGGGGTTAATTCTGATTTATTTATCCACAAGCTATATGAGAAGGAGCCTCAATCCATGGCTGAACTCGTCCATTCGGCCCAAAACTTTATGAATGCGGAAGATGCGATCATAGCTAAGAATAGGAAAAGAGCTAAAAGGATGGAAGCACACCCTGCACGCCACTCGGAACAAGGCCCTCGTTCAAAGAAGGGACGAACGGAAGATAAGAAGGAACGAGATAATAGGAAGACAGGACCCTCCTCAGGAAGGAGTCAGAATTACACTCCCCTAAACGCTCCACTCGATCAAGTGCTCATGCAAATCAAAGATGACCCTTCTTTAAAGTGGCCGGAGAAGATGAAAGGAGATCCCAATAAGCGCAATAAGAATAAATATTGTCGCTTCCATAGGGATCATGGACATGACACGGACGAGTGTTATGACTTGAAGCAGCAAATCGAGAACCTCATTAGACAAGGAAAGCTGAGGCATTTCATTGGAAAGGATCATAAAGATGAGAAGTTGAAAGGAAAAATGGAAGAATCATCCCGGCCCCCACTAGGAGAGATAAGGGTTATCATAGGAGGGACTTCAACGGGGCAGTCTTCCAAGTCAAAGAAGGCGTATCTCAAAGTGGTGCAAAACGTCCAACTCTCTGGACGATCCCCAAGGACGAGAGCCATTGACGAGCCAGCTATTTCATTCACTGACGAAGAGGCTGAAAGGATCCATCACCCACATGACAATGCAATTGTCATTACTCTGCTCATCGCAGATTATACAACCAGGAGAGTGTTGGTGGATAATGGAAGTTCAGCAGATATATTGTACTACCCTGCCTTCCAACAAATGAGGCTTGGGTGGGATCAACTTCGTCTAGTGTGTTCACCGTTGATAGGGTTTGGAGGAATGAAGGAGCAACCTGTAGGCAACATTACATTACCTGTAGTGGTGGGATCATACCCACAACAGATAGCTAAGGAAGTCAATTTCCTCGTGGTGGATTGTTCGTCCTCATACAATGCCATTATTGGAAGACCAACTCTGAACAGTTGGAAGGTGATAACATCTACCTACCATCTATCAGTCAAATTCCCTACGGAGTACGGGATAGGACAAGCACAAGGGGATCAGTTGGCAGCTAGAGAATGTTATTTAGCCATGATGGCCTTGGACGAGCAGGTGCAGACAATGAGTATTAAGGAGAGAAGGGTTGTTGCAGAGCCCACTGAAGTACTGGAAGATGTTCTTTTGCAAGAGGATGATCCTGAAAAATTCACCAAATTGAAAAATTCACCAAGAAAAGACCTCATCCAGTTCCTGAGGAAGAGTATCGATGTTTTTGCGTGGAGTCATGATGACATGCCAGGAATTGATCCTAGTGTAATTACTCATCAATTGAATATGTACCCCTGTTCTAAGCCTGTTCGTCAGAAGAAGAGGGTGTTTGCTCCTGAGCGAGATAAGGCAATCAAGGAAGAGGTTCAAAAACTGACCACAGCATAGTTTATTAAGGAAGTCTATTACCCGGATTGGTTAGCCAATGTGGTGATGGTGAAGAAGGCAAATGACAAGTAGAGGATGTGTGTAGACTTCACTGACTTGAACAAGGCTTGCCCTAAAGATAGTTATCCTTTGCCACGCATTGATCAATAGGTGGATTCTACAGCTGGCCATCAGTTGTTGAGCTTCATGGACGCCTTCTCAAGATATAATCAGATAAAGATGGATGAGGTTGACCAAGAAAAGACCTCCTTTATTACTAGTCAAGGTTTGTTTTGTTATAAGGTAATGCCTTTTGGTCTAAAAAATGCAGGGGCAACTTATCAAAGGTTGGTTAATCACATGTTCCGTCCTCAGATAGGACGGAATGTGGAGGTGTATGTCGACGACATGCTTGTGAAGAGCCTAGACGAGGGAAGCCATTTGGGCGATCTACAGGAAACTTTTGAAACACTTAGGAGATATAAGATGAAACTGAACCCAGGTAAATGTGCATTCGGGGTATCGTCGGGAAAGTTTCTAGGATTCATGGTTTCACAAAGAGGAATTGAAGCAAATCCAGACAAGATCCAAGCCATATTGAACATGGAACCACCGAAGAACATCAAGGAAGTCCAATCCCTCACTGGGCGAGTTGCTGCTTTGAACAGGTTTGTTTCGAAAGCCACAGACAAATTTTTACCCTTCTTTAAAGTCTTCAGGAAGGTGTTCAAATGGACAGACGAATGCCAAAAGGCCTTCCAAGATCTAAAAGATTATCTCACTACGGCTCCATTATTAAGTTCGTCCGTGCAAGGAGAGGAACTGTATCTGTACTTAGCGGTGTCTACACATGCCGTGAGTTCAGCGTTAATCAGAGAGGAAGGAAATGTGCAAAAACCTGTGTATTACACTAGTCGAGCACTTAGAAGAGCAGAAGGAAGGTACCCATTGATAGAGAAGTTGGCTTTTGCACTAATAACAGCTTCTAGAAAGTTAAGACATTACTTCCAAGTTCATATCATCAATGTCATGACAGACCATCCACTCAAGAAGGCAATGAACAAGCTGGAAGCTGCAGGACGACTAATTCAATGGGCAATCGAACTTAATGAATTTGACATTCGGTACCAACCGAGAAATGCAATAAAGGCCCAAGCTTTGGCAAATTTCATTGCAGAATTCACTCCAAGTTATGAGGACTTAGGCGAAAGAGAGGACAATAAAAAATGGGTCGTCCATGTAGATGGATTGTCTACACTGCATGCTGGAGGCATAGGAGTTGTTTTGCAGTCACCAGAAGGAGACAAATTAAAGCACAAGGTTCGTTTACAATACCAAACCACTAATAATGAAGTGGAATATGAAGCCCTTTTAAAGGGGTTGGAGTTGGCTAAATCCGTAGAAGTAGACTCAATACTTGTCTTGGGAGACTCTCAGTTGGTCATAGACCAAGTAAATGAGACATGTGAAGCCAAGGAAGACAGAATGAAGAGATACTTAAGGAAGGTAATACGCTTTGTGAAGAAATTCAAAGAAGCTGATTTCGTTCAAATCCCAAGGGAAGAGAATGTGGAAGCAGATACTCTGGCAAAGGAAGCCTCCGCGAATGAAGCAATGGACAAGTTGGATGAAGTACAATACATGCCAAGTATAGACCTCCCAGAAATGTTGTAGATAGAGGGTGAGGAAAATTGGATGACCCCAACAGTATCATACTTGAAGGACGGAAGGCTTCCAGAGGAGAAGGACGAAGCCAGGAAGCTTAGGGTTAAATTAGCCAGGTACATCCTTATGGACGAAGTGTTATACAAAAGAGGTTTTTCCCATCCTTTCCTAAGGTGTTTAGCTTCGGACGAGGCGAACTACATGTTGAGGGAAGTTCATGAAGGAGCATGTGGTAATCATTTAGGAGCCAGATCACTCGTCCACAAGGTCATCTGTAGCGGATACTATTGGCTGACCATCCAAGCTGATGCTAAGGCATATGTTAAGGTATGTGATCAATGTCAGCGCTTTAGTAACATTCCTAGACAGCCAGTAGAGTATCTTACGCCAATGATGGCCCCTTGGCCTTTCGCATAATGGGGATTGGATATTTTGGGCCCCTTTCCAACCGGAACTAGGCAGATGAAGTTTTTGGTGGTAGGAATAGATTATTTCACTAAGTGGGTGGAAGACGAACCCTTGGCAAAAATTACACAATAGAATGTCAAGAGCTTTGTCTGGAAAAACATTATATGCAGATTTGGGGTACCTAGAGTACTAGTGTCTGACAATGGATGACAGTTCGACAACACACCTTTCAAGGAATTTTGTGAACTACTTGGAATCAAGAACCATTACCCCTCACCCTCCCACCCATAGGCCAATGGCCAGGTAGAAGTAGCAAACCGATCCTTGTTGAAGATCATTAAGACTCGGCTTGAAGGGGCAAAGGGAGTATGGCCGGATGAGTTACCAGGTGTTTTGTGGGCTTACAGAACGACAGTGAGAACCCCCATGGGGGAAACTCCTTTTAAACTAGCCTATGGAAGTGAGGCGGTTATACCGGCAGAAGTGCACATGGCCAGCGATAGGGTAAAGAAGTATCAAGCTAAAGAAAATGAAGAACAGCTCCGTCTTAACCTTGACCTTATGGACGAGGTGAGGATGGATGTAGAACAGAGAATAGCAAGGTACAAAAATCTTATGGCAAGGCAATATGATGCCATGGTGAAGCCCAGGCGCTTCAATATTGGGGATCTTGTCCTGAAGAGGGTTACCTTGGCAACAAAAAACCCGGCCTATGGGAAACTGGGGCCAAATTGGGAAGGACCTTATAGGGTTATTAACTTCAAGAGGCAAGGATCCTACTATTTGGAAGCTTTGGATGGACGAAGGCTAGAACACCCTTGGAATGTTGAGCACCTGAGGAAATACTATCAGTAAATGCTAACCCTGGACTGAAGTGGCCACAGACGAGATTCATGGACGAATGGAATATTGTATTCTCGTGTTTGTTTGTTTACTACTACTGTGTGATTTGAGTATTTTAATAATCCCCTAGAAAGTACGTTAGTGTTTCACTTTTGTGCTATTCTTGGACGAATTTGTGTGTAAGTATTTTTAATTCCCTAAAGGCACTAGCTCTCAAGCATGTGCCATGTCTGTGGACGAATGTTTACATAAGTTTGGATTTCCAAATATATATATGATGTATTTTCAAGTATATACATAATTGTATGGGAATCCTTTATTTTTGTAAATTCATTTAAAGTAATCCACGAGAAGCAAACAAGCAAGGACGAATAAAATCCTTGGACGCAAGGATGTATCGTCCATAAGCTTTCCTTGAAGAAAGGATAAAACAACAAGGTATGTCCGTCTAAAGCTTAAGACGAGATGAAACCTAGGGAATGATCGTCCAAACCATGGACGAATAAAGGTTGTGCAAAAGCACAAGCCCATAGACGAATCTAACCAACATAATAATCCAATGCATGGACGAGAAATTGCTGGGAACAATTTTACCGACAGAAATATGATTGTCCCTAAATTTGAATATCGAATAAAGCTAGCTAAGAAGAACATCATTCATAGACGAGCTGCACTTAATGGCTAAAGGATTCATTTTTCTCTATTTTCGGTGATGTAATAAGAAATTCACCCATATATTCAAGACGAGATAAACTGATTTCCTAAGTGGACGAACCACACAGACATAAAAATGATATGGATAATGAAAATAAAGTTCATACATAAAGCTGTAAATGTATGTATTCAAACATAATGAAAGGTGAAAATAGAAAACATTCATTTGTTCATAGAATTTAAAGAAGGGTGGACGACCCATGTCCAAAAAACCCTTAAAAGTTATGTAAATATAACTGATTGTATATAAGGCTCGTCCATAATCTTAGACGAGATAATTGTACTTGGATAAACTTGAATAAAACAAGCAAAAACAAAGCCCAAAACAACGGGCACTTCCAATAAAAGTAAAATAAATTTTCTAAGGAAAATATAATCACTTGGGTAAGCTAGACTTGGGATCGCCCTGGGTCACTTCATTGTTAGCATCGTCCGTTATGTTGATGTCCTCAGAACTCGTCTGCAGCAAGGAACTTTCATTAGCAAGTGGAAGCTTGAAAGAATCAAAGTCCAAATCAGGAAAGGTTTCTTTGGCATCAGCACGAAAGTCCTCATAGCCAGCTGCATAGTGGCTGTCTAGACGATTCTTGTACTCGTCAGACTTCTTGAAGGCTACTATGGCTTCTCCACGTACTTTCTCTAAGGACGAGACAAATTCAGAAACTTGTCCCTCGAGATAGACGATGTGAGTATCTTTTTCAATATTATCAGCCTTAAGCTCTTCCACCTCGTTCTTCAGCTTCGTCTCACTTCCTTGCAGACGATTAAAATCTTCGGTCAGCCTAAGCACCTCCCCCTTTTTTAGTAGAATTTCATTGTTCAGCTCCTTAGCCTTGTCCTTAGCAGTCTTAGCCTCTGAAGCGAGCTCTTTAGCCTGGCAGGTTGTTGTGTAAAATTTTGACATAGCCTATGTATGGACGAAGGGAAGTTAGTCAACCTATTCAAAAAATTTTTTTGAATAAAAACACACAAGGACGAGTGAAACACTACCTTAAAGAGGTCATGGATACCAAAGCGTTCAAATTCCTTCACTGACATGTTGTAGCATTCATTAACTTCATGCTCAGTGACGATTCCTTTGAACGTCCTCCATGCGTAGCTCTCGTCCAACACCATGTTAGAAGGACGATCAGATGGCTCTGACGAACTAGACTTGCGAGAAGTTTTGGTTGGAGGGGGAGGAGGATCAGTCTGGAGGGATGAACTATTTGGACAGGCTCCACATCGACTAGAGGGTTGTCCAGGTTTACCGTTGGGGGAGTGAATTTGGGAACCTTGGAAACAGAAGCCTTGCCAGGTCTTTGCTTCTTGGGACCTCGACGACTTGGAAGGTCGTCCAAATCCACAGCACTAGATATTGACTTGGACTTTCTCTTCCCTGTCTGGACGGAAGTCACCTGGACGACTGGTGGAGCAGTTGGGGGTGCAGTAACATCTTCGTCCCCACTAGTTATGGTTTTTTCTTTGTTTTCCCTCATTTTAGTTATCCCTGCGACAAGGAAAGTCAAATTTTAAGAAAAAAGAAAAGAAAAAGAAAAGAAATGAAATAGAGTGAACGATACTTACTTCGACGGGTAGTCTCTTTGTGATTGAGATTTTCAACAGTAGGTACTGGGCCAAGCCCCCAAGCTGCTAGACGACGAAGAGTAACCAGATCGTGAAAAGTTCTCCCAGGGAAGGTACGAACTTCGTCAATCCCATCCAAGTAAAATTTGTCCAAGCGTGGATGAACAATAGCTGTATCACCAAAGGAAAGGGTTAGACGATTGAAAGATAGAAGACATGTAAAGAGAAACAAAATAAAATAGAAAGGAAACATACCTTCAGGACGAAGACGACTTAGAGGGTTGGTAAAAGGTGGGAAGGGGGGATTACCCACATCAGCTGGGTCCACAGCCCAATTTCCAGAAATAATAAAAAATTCTTTTTTCCAGAGCCTGTCAGACGAGCTACGACCCTTTATTAAACTGTAATAAGAGCCCTTGGACGAGAACTGGTAAAAACCAGCAGATTTCTTTATCTCTGAGGGCTTATAACAGTAAAGGAACTCGTCCACCGTAATTGGACAGTTCCCTTCCAGTGCCTCACGCCATAGCACTTGCATGGCAACTATCGTCCTCCAACCATTAGGGTTGAGCTGGTTAGGTCCAATACCCAACCTATGGAAGAGGTCTCTGCAAAAGGAATTTAGAGGAAACCTAAGGCCAGCTAAAAGATAGGAAGTGTATACCCCTAAACCAGAGGAAGGAGAACAACACCATTCTCCAGCCTTGGGTAGACGAGGGTTAAGCTCCCTAGGAATCTGATATCTATCTACAAGAGTTTTTAACTTGGCAGCGTCTAAAGTGGATGCTACCTCTGGGGCGCAACTCTAAATGACATTTTCCTCATCCTCTTCCTCGTCTTGAGGAGGGCTAGGTGGCTGTCTGGACGAGCTAGCCCCAGATCCAGAAGCCATCCTATGTTGTAGTTTCTGAAATTCCTCCAAAGGAATACCAGGTACCCCAGACGAATAACGCTCGTCTGAAGAATCACTACAGGACGTGCTACCTTTACTACTCTCATCACTACCCTCACTCCTAGAAAAATCGTCCTGGTACTCGTCTATCTCCTTCTCTAAACTACTAGACAAAAACATGGTTGAAATGAAGAAAGATTAAGATGAAAACCTAAAAAGAAAGAGGAAATACCTGATAGAACTAGGAGGAGAGCTAGATGAGGCTCTTGGATGAGATGGCAGAAAAGAAAATAAGAGGAAAGTGAGGGGCAAGGAAGAGAATGCACTATTTATAGGCCCCATAAACAGGGTCAGTGAAACAATGCGCGCCATTCAAAAATTGACACGTGGCGGTTCCTTTGGAAAACGAGATCGACAAAACTGACTAACCAACGACTTCGCGACACGTGGCTCACAAAAGAGTAAAACTTGGTTAAAATCATATAAATACGCGTTTAATCGCGACAATATCCTGGACGACCCTTTGAACAAAGGGGCAACTGATGGGATAGCAGAAAATTAGTTCACCTCCAATTCGTCCATAAGGATCGTCTAGGACCAAGAGAGCAAACAGGACCAGGAATCACCCAAGGAGAAGAAAAGATGTTCATGGACGAGAATATCAATCATGAACGATGAAGTCTCCCATGGATGATAGTAAGGTCGTCCATGGACGATGATCAGATGTCCAGGGACGACCAAATCGTCCATACAACGGACGGACGAACGTGCAACACTTAGGAAACTTTCGACACTTTGGAACGGTTACTGAACCTATAATTATCGCCATGAATTCCTCCAATAAGTTAACTTCCGTTAGCGGTTACAACTTCAGTAGCCGTTGAGGAAGTTATGTCCGGACTCATTGGCTTCCACGAATATTGGGGAAGTTACTGGGTAAATAACAGTCCCCAGGGTCTCTATATAAAGGACCGGTCTGAACCAAACGAAGGTAAGAACATTCTGACACTTTACTCCCAAAAAGTTGGAACTCCATTCCTGTGAGAGACTAACTTAGCCATCGGAGGGTGTTTGGCCGGTCTACTTCGGTCCCCTTTTTGATTGCATGTTCATTTTTGTAGGCCTTCCACAGCCCCAGTAGCCCACCGAAGCCGAAGCGTTCAACCTACTGATTCTGTACGATCTCAGTGAGTGCTGTAATTTGGATTGGGTAATACCCATGATGCAATTTCTTTAGCACATAACATGTTCATGCATTATCATGAATTGATTTTTTTTTCTTCTTTCCTGTGCCTTATATCCTGCTGTGTTCTCTGTCTTTCTTCTCTCTCTCTCTCTCTCTCTCTCTCTCTCTCTCTCGTTTAGTCTCCTTCACATAGCACCTAAGAAATCTGTCCCTTCTAAGAACCAGATACATTGCGGTTTTTCTTCCTCCTTCCCTTCTAATTCTGTTTGGTTCCGTGATGAGAAGACACGAGATGACTTCTTTGAAAACTTCTCTGACTGGGCGATTCATTTGGAACACTAGGTCATTCTGTTTGATTTTCTAGACATTCCTCTACCTGATGCATTTAGATCTCTGGGATGGGCTTCTCTATGTGAGAAACCCTTGAGGTGTGTCGACGTGTTCATACAAGAGTTTTACTCCAACATGCACTCCATCGATATCTCTGTAACTAGGTTTACTACGATATTCTGAGGTACACATATCGTGGTTACCCTGGAGCTCATTTTCGAGGTACTGCATGTCCCTAGGGTGGATCGTCCGTTTTACCCTAATCATCGGCATCTCTCTTCTATCTCTAGAGACGAGTTGACCTCATTCTTTTGTGAGAATGCAATGTTGTGGGGAGGTATCCTAAATTTCTTCACAATTGAGTTTGCTAAGGGTCCAAGGATCCTTAATATGGTGATGACTTTTGTACTCACTCCACGGTCACACTATAACACCATCACTGAGCCTCGTGCTCGTTTCCTTCTTTCTCTCATGGAAGATCTTTTTATAGATTTTCCCTAACATATGATAGTATCTATTATAGATTGCTATCAAGACATAGCTACACATAATAAGCTCATCTTTCCTTCAGCTATCACACGCATCCTCACACACATGCACGTTACCATTCCTCCCTCTCCTCTCTTCCATCTCATGGGTGCCATAAGCAAGGAGTCCATCAGCCTCATGTGGAGACGACGGATGCAGCCCCAACCCCTCTACCCTTTTCTACATCTACCCCGTCTTCCTCCTCTAGGGTAGATGTCTCTCTCGTTGACATCATGGATCTACTTCAGCACATGTGTGCTGATTTTGGTAGTCGTCTTGACCATTTATCTGATGAGATGTGTCAGATGAACACCAGAATCGGTTGCATCGCTTTCCGCCAGTCTCGCCTTGGTGGTTTTGCGCCCTCACCTTCACCGGAGCCTGCTGAGGATTCCTCTTCTAGTGGAGATGATGATGATGATGATGCTGATAGTTTTGGCTCTTCTTATGATGATAAGATGATGACTTGTCAGTGATGCACCTTTTGTCACTTGTGACAAAAAGAGGGAGTAATTTTGTATATAAGAGTGGTCATTATGTTGGGGGGAGAGCTAACATAGGATATACTAAATAGGGGGAGAGTGCTTTGAGGGATGTAGTGAGGTTTTGTTGTAGCTTTTCTCTCTTCAAGTACTGCGGTCTTGTGACCATTTTTTTTTTACATACATTGTATTCTTTGATATATATGATGATGATGATGATGATGATGATGATGATGTATGTTTTTCTTCACCTTTTTTCTCACATGTGTTGTTTCTTTTTCTCTTTATACACATATTTCTTCATTTATACAACTTGTCTATGTTTCACACTTGATGCCTTGATGAATATTGTTTAAGTGTTTCAGTTAAGATAGGTTGCAAGTCTGTCATGCCATGATCTATTTTCTTGCAAAGTTTTTCAAGAGCTCATTGTATTAGTTAGGCTTATGTTCTTTTGGCTTTTGTAATAGTTATGGAGTTGTTGTTTTATACTTCTCTCATAATTGTTGTTTGTGGTTTAGTCACGGATTGCCAAAGGTGGAGATTGTTAGGGTCATATGCTTTGTAATTGGCTAATCCTTTTACAAAATGCATTTACTTGTAATTGTGTAGATCTAAGATGGGTTTAGTACTTCAAGAAACATGTTGTTCAAGTCAAGTTTTAAAAACATGAAGATTGGTCTAAGAAATAAGTGAAGAAAAGCTGTTCATTAAGTCTCAATAGATGGTTCGACCAATGCCTGCTATCGAGACTTAATATGAAGCTCGCTAGATAACTCGACAACAGCTCGATCTATCGAGACTTACGATTTTCAGTTTTCCATATCTTAAATTCGGTCTGGCTTTTGTAATTTTTTAGGGTTTCTTTTCTCACAACCCTAGACATATATAAGACTTATTTTAAGAGTCGTCACACATGGATGCAGAGACCAAAAGACTTATTTTCTCTGTGAGAAGATATTGCGTTTGTACGCCATAGGGTTTTGTAACCAAGTGCTTCCAGATCTTCATTGTTGATGAAGTAAAGAACTTTACAGCCAACATTTGTTCAAGTTGCTGGAGTTAGTCACATACTGGGATCTGTGCAAAGTGTTAGTCACAAATTGGAGGTTTGTGCATCAAGGGAAGGAAGGCTACTACAACATTAAGTCCAATTGGGTATTGGAGCAAAGGTTCAACTATAGTTTGGTATTTCGGGATAGGCCAGGGTAGTTGGTAAGATTCCTTATACTTGTAACCGCTTGATTGTTGATTGTTGATTAATGGATTCTTGGGAGTGATGACCTCAAAATCACTTGGTGGGGGGTTTTTGCCTTACGAGGTTTTCCTCATTTGTCAACAAATCACTGTATCAAATTTATTTTCCACTGCATTTTATATTTTTGGTGATTTTTTGGCGCTTTCACGATTTGCATGCAAATTGAACCTAATTAATCTTGAATTAATTAACCGGGGTCAAGCTATCTTAACCCAACATTTATTGTTATTAATTTCATTGTTCATTTTTAAGAATATTCTTGAAATGTTGTCTCTTTTTTATGTTTAAAAATATATATATATATATATATATATATATATATATATATATATATATATATATATAAACATAAGTTGCAAGTAATGACAATAATAAGGGCATAGTAGTGCTAGTAATGACAATAATAAACAACAATATTGCAATGAAATTAAATGCGATAGCAACAACAACAACACTCTCTTAAGTTGCAAGGGAACCTCATCATTCATCAATTTGTGTTCACATGTATGTTGGGTTTGAATAGTAAAAACATGTGACTTTTAATTTTGCACCATAATTTTTTTATTATAAAGCCATAGGGTTAGGTACTAGGCAAAGAGGAATCTTTGTATGCATTGTAGGGCCAAATGCTTCTTCCATATCCAAATCTTGTCTTCTTATCCCATCAGGCAATTCCCAATCAAAATGATGCAAGAGAGTTGCTATTGCAAGCTCTATTACTAGTAATTCGAAGTTCATTCCAGGACAATCTCTTCGACCAACTCCAAATGGTAACAACTTGAAGTGCTCTACACTAAAATCAACTGAGCTGTCCAAAAGTCTCTCAGGAATTTTGTACCCTTCAATTGTGCAATTATATAAAGTTTCCTTTGGAACTAGTAATGGGGCTATGAGGCCTTAGTCCCTCATTTACAACTGATTTTAGGTATACAAGTTTAGGAAGGTGGCACTTTTCCACCCTTTCTTTTTCCTTGACAGCTTCTTTCACTCAGCTTGTGCTCTTTGCATCATAGATAGCTTCCTTATCAGCTCAACCATTATCCATACTATTGTGATTGAAGATGTGTCAATTCCTGCAATGAAAAGCTTGTGCCAAATGCTTCTTCCATATCCAAATCTTGTCTTCTTATCCCATCAGGCAATTCCCAATCAAAATGATGCAAGAGAGTTGCTATTGCAAGCTCTATTACTAGTAATTCGAAGTTCATTCCAGGACAATCTCTTCGACCAACTCCAAATGGTAACAACTTGAAGTGCTCTACACTAAAATCAACTGAGCTGTCCAAAAGTCTCTCATGAATTTTGTACCCTTCAATTGTGCAATTATATAAAGTTTCCTTTGGAACTAGTAATGGGGCTATGAGGCCTTAGTCCCTCATTTACAACTGATTTTAGGTATACAAGTTTAGGAAGGTGGCACTTTTCCACCCTTTCTTTTTCCTTGACAGCTTCTTTCACTCAGCTTGTGCTCTTTGCATCATAGATAGCTTCCTTATCAGCTCAACCATTATCCATACTATTGTGATTGAAGATGTGTCAATTCCTGCAATGAAAAGGTCCTGTTTTGCCCAAAAGAAAATTTTCTTACTTTATGGCTTCCAAGGGTGGAAGTACAAAGTCATTTTTTTTAAAAATATTTTTTTTTACTACTGAATGTAACATGTCCTCTATTGCCTAAGGAAAAAAAAAAAAAATCTTATATAACTATTTAAAATTAAATGAGAAAATGCTGTAGATAAAATTGTAGTGAGTGGAAGTAAGAGAAAGAGAGAATAGAACATTCCCCTTTTTACAAAAAGAAAATTACAATAATAATAAAAATAATAACAATAAACATCCTTTCAAACAAAATAACAATAAACATAAACATATTCACCATAGATATTAACATAATATTTAGGCTAAATTATGAATTGCACTCTTTAATTTTACCCGAAATTTTATTTAGCCTTACAAATTCAATTTGTTTAAGTCTTCAAAATTTTTACTTTGCTCAATTCAATCCTTCTACCCCTATGTTAAGTGGATTGCCTTAAGTTCTCTTAATACTACGTTGTTTTGTAATTTTTAAGTTTTTCAAATTGAATAAATATTGAAAACTAATAAATAACACGTTTTTGGAAAAGAAATTGATGTCATTTTCGACCCCATTTCTCTTAACTGGGACAAAGTATAAGCTGTTTTAGTATTACCAACTCAACATCCGAATTGGTGTTTCCAAACCAATAAAAAATTGATACTGGTCTTAAAGAATAATACACTAGATTACTAGGCCAGTGCTAATTAAAAGATGATGTGTGTCTGATTTATAAATTTTGGGTTAAAAAACAAATCAACAAACACAAGGAAAACGAAACTTCAACAACCACAGGAAACCAACCTAATAACATTTATGCCTAATTTTTAACATTGTATTCTTACTTTCTCACTTCTTTTGATATATGTATTTCTACGTTCCTACTACTTTTAGCTTTTATTATTATATTCCTTAAATATTCAATTGGAAGTAAAATTGCCTTGTATATGTTTGTATATGTTTGATTAAGAGAACCAACATGGATTAAAAGAACTTAGTGTGTGCACTTGAGTTTCAGTCATTAAGTATTAGTTAGGACAGAATTGCTCTTTTTCAACTATGCATTTTAAAGGTTGTTTCTTTTAGATGCATCTAAGTTTGAAGTATATGATGGGCTACTTGAAAATTTCAGATTTTGGTCCATTCCTTGTTTTTTTGCCACTAGTGGTGGAATTGAAATAATAATGCAATTGCTTTAATGAAAACGGAGAGATGAAGTGAATAAAGACTGCAGTATCGGAGAGATGATGGATTATTGGAGTGGTGGCAGGGGCATATAGGAACCAATGGAGGGTTGTAATGATGGTGAGATATATATTGACTATCTGCTCCTTCATTACCACTATGCACATAATCTCTGGTATTGTCAGGATACATTGGGTTAATGTCTAAAAGTCTCTTGGATGTGTTGGGGGTGTTGAAGAACAAGTTTTGGTAGACATCAACATATCATATATTTGGGGTGCAATTCTTTTGTGCATTATTGATAGGCCAAGAATGTATTGACCCCCTGTGATGAATTAACCAATTAATTAGCCAAGTTAATTAATTAATTCAATTAACATGCAATAAGCGTGGTAGCACAAACAAATCACCAACTAAGTTAAGAATGCAGTGGAAAATAAATTGACACGGTGATTTGTTTAAGAATGGGGAAAACCTACATGGCAAAAACCTCACCGAGTGATTTTAAGGTCACCACTCCCGAGAATTCACTATTACCACAACAAGCGGTTATAAGTAAAGGAATCCTAGTACCTTATACCAACCTACAGTTGAACCCTTACCCCAATACCTAATTAGACTTGTTCTGTAGTGACAATCTCTCCTTTCAATGCACGGCTCCCAGTACGTGACTAACCAATTCGATGCGCAGATCCCAGTATGCGGCTTACTCACCAACTTGAAAAGGATGTTGGCTGCAAAGTTCTTCAGTTCATCAACACGATGAAGATCATGAAACTCCTTGGTTACAAAACCCTAAGGTGTACAAACACAACAGCTTCTTGAATAGAAAGATGAATTAGGGCATATGTCTTCGGTTTACAATATGCTTTGTGAAAAACTTTTGCATTGAGTTGCATCAGCTGTGACGGCCCTTAAAAAAATCCTTATATATGTTTAGGGTTGTGAGAAAAGAAAGTCCAAACATCTATTCATGGATTGGAGTGAAATCAAATTTGAAAAACTGATTTTCATAAACCTCGATAGATAACCTATCTATCGAGAAGCTGTCAAGTATCAGGCTTAAAAAGCCTTTTAAACCTCGATACATACTCGCTGTCGAGATTTAAAATCTAGCACTTCTTCACTTGATTCTTGGACAGACTTGCATGGGTTTAACACTTGAACTTGAAACCTTGTTTCTTGAAGCATTAAACACATCCTAGATCTACCCAATTACAATTAAAGTGTGTTTTGTCAAAGAATTAGCCAATTCTATATTGACATATGTTCCTAAAATGATTCACATATGTCCTAACAATTCGTCTTTGTTAAGGACATATTTTGTGTAATTGACTAATCCTTTGACAAAACGCACTTTACTTGTATTTTCCTAATTAGTTTGGGAAAGGGGGCAAAATGCTGGATTTTTTTTTTTTTTGAAAGGGGCATTTGCCCATTTTCTCCGCCAAACTCCTCTAGCCGTCATCAACCTCTAGTAAGCATGAGAGGGTTTTTTTACTTTTATTTATATATATTTTTTAATGAGGAATGAGTAAAGACTAAATTTCAGGAGAATTTTATTTTAATGAGAATTTTACTTTACTCATTCCTCATTAAAAAATATATATAAATAAAAGTAAAAAAACCCTCTCATGCTTACTAGAGGTTGATGACGGCTAGAGGAGTTTGGCGGAGAAAATGGGCAAATGCCCCTTTAAAAAAAAAAATCCAGCATTCAAATTTTTGCTTGGTAAGAGGATGATGGCTCTGTCTTAAAGTACATTTTATTTTCAGTGAAATTTAATTACTTTTTTTATAATAAAAAAGAAAAAGAAGACGATGTTGGCTCAGTCTAGTTGGGCTGTTTTAGGCTTTTAGCTCTTGATAATGCTCCCTTATTGCTAGAAGCCTAGCTATTTTCCTATCATTCACTCCAACTGATTTGCTTCCTTGGAACACTCGATTGCCTTTCCCTTTTGATGATGTCGAAAAAGTCACCAGTGAGCCACAGGTACTTGCGCACTCGAAATAGCTTCTGCACAACACGAAAGAGAAGACCTTGTAGAGAGCACCGGTGTGGTGCCGGCCAAGTATCCTCCGAAGGTCAAGTTAAAACTTCTTACAACTCTAGAGTGCTAGAGAGGGGTGAATTATGTGTACCTTGGTTTGTGGAGGTATTGGGGCTTTTATAGTAGTAGAGGATTGACCCTTTCTCCTTGTGTTGGAAGTCTTTTTCTTATAGGAATCCTTATATTACAGAATCCTTTCCTTGTAGGAGACTGATAATAAGCGTGGGGAACAAGACATTTTCATATTCATGCGTGGTGATCAAGTCAGGATCATTTTACAACCATCGGCTTTAGAAGCGTCAGCTTTCCATCCTCCCTTCACTGACTCCGTCAACCGAAAGCCGTAGGCTCCAGTTGCCTTATTGGCCGTCAGCGAAGCCGATGGGTTATTTTGGACCGTCGTTCTATGTGTTTTCCTTTGGTGAGTATACATGTTGAATTTTATCCTTATCAGCTGCCCCCTACTCCATATTTCCGTCAGCTTAAACTGACAGGTTATGGAGTTTACTTTTATTGCTATATTTCTACTTGGTCAGGAGAGAGGAGAAACCATTTATGGGCGACTCCTCGAGCAGCCATTATTAAATGCTTGGACACGTGGCATAATCTGGTTGGCTCCGCTTCTAGACGAGGATGTCGCATCGTCTTCCATGCATTCCCTCTTATATATAACCTTCCCCTCCTCCTCATTCCCCTTATTTCATCCTTGGTGATTTCTTAAGAGAAGATTCGTCGCACTTCTCCGTCAGCTTTTTACTCCGCCGCTAGAGCTACTACCGTTGCCTACTCAATCGTCCACGCTTAAGAAATACTTGTAAGTTTTCTTCCCTTGTTCGTATGTATTTCATTTTGATTGACAAATTCCATAATAAGGTCATCATTTTAGGTTCTTAGAATGGATCCGTCACTTGTAGGTAGTCAGATGTCAAGTGACGCGTCGAGTGATCGGTCGTCAGTCTGCGATAGAGCGGGCTACGACGAGGTATATGGTTCAGGTCATGAGTCCGAGGGCTCTTCGTGGTCGTTAGAGAGGGAAACGTCAGCCCAATCTCTTGACGAGGAAATGAGAAGTTACAGAGAGGAAAGTGAGGAAGAAAGGGTGAGTGAAGAGAACAATAGTGACGGAGATGGAGATGAAGGTGATGAGGAGTCCTGTGAGGGAACTTTAGGAAGTCCTAGAGGCAACCGTCCCTTCATTCTTCCCGAGGAGTGGGCCGTCAATAAATTCTTACCAAAGATGAGTGACAGGGTTTTAAATGAGTTACGTACTCGTTTCCAAATCCCAGACCATATCCCCATCCGTCTTCCTAGAAAGAACGAAAAGTGTTATACAGGGAGGACTGCAGACGTCAGTATGTACGACGCTATGTTTGCTGCAGGCCTCAGACTACCACTGACGGCTTTACATTGTCAGTTGGCGGATTTCCTGGGGTTGTCCGTCAGCCAGATCGCTCCGAACACTTGGAGGATCTTTATAGGTGCTGAGATCCTATGGGGTCGCTTAAGTGGCGGGAACCGTAAGCTTTCGTTAGACGAATTCTTTTATTGCTATAAACCCCAGCATAAAGTATCCTCTGAGGGGACATACCATTTTGCTGCCTGCGAGAAGGGCTTAAGACTAGTGTCTGATATGCCAGACTCTAATAGGAACTGGAAAAATAGATTTTTCTTTGTCAAAGGGACGGATTGGGTGTGCCGTCAGGATGAGTGGGGTACGATGCCCCGTGGTTATTTTGACAATACTTGGGCCTTTGTTAAGGATTCAAGTTAATCCTGTCTCTCGCCTCTTTTTTTTTTTTTTTTTTTTTTTTTTTTTTTTTTTAACACCATTTATTCCCCTTTGTTTCAGCTAGCACTCATCCAGAAATATTTCATGAGCAAAAGGAATTCATCTGTCGGGTTCTTGACATCCCTCTTGAGTAACGGAAGTGTAGGGACTTGATTACCCTTCATACTTTCCATTTGTATTGTGGGGGGCCAGAGACGACGGCTGAGGCTCGTAAGTTGGATGAATTTTCTCGTCGATGTAGGTAGATTCTTCATTGCCTCTGTTAGTTTAATCATTCCGTCTGCTTTACTGATGTTCGTCAGTTATTTTGCGCAGAGATGGAAGCTGCCAAGCAAAGGGTGAGGGCCGCTGCGGCCCGTAAAGGGGAAGAAGAGAAGGCCAAAGGAAAGGAGGGGGTGTCCTCGTCAGCCCCTAATGCTGTTTCTAAGGGTTCAGCCAAGAGGAAGGCTGACGGGAAGGATGATCCTCCTTCTAAAAAGGTGGTCGTCACTCCTGGGGATGTGCATTCTAAGAAGTCATCTCCCAAGTCTAGCCGTGGCGTAGGGAAAGGGGTGATGACTTCTTCTGGTCCCGTCATCGAGGGCCCCCGTTGCTTGCTCACTCACAAGGATTATGCCGTCGAGGAAGTAGAATCTTTCATAAAACCGACAGATATAGATCCTTGTGCTCAGCTAGGGACGGAGGACTTGGGGGCGTCAGCTCTCTTCGATTTAACACGGGTAAGCTTCCTTCCTTGACTAATCTGATCTTTTCCTGGTTAGCGGCTGACGACCATATTCCTTTCAGGCCTTGGTTCGTGTTAAAGCACTTCAAGACCGATGTGTGGCCAAGGAGGGCGTCGTCACCCGGGTTAGGAAGCATAACTTTAACCTGATGGACCAGCAAGCGCAGTATAAGAAGGCCGTCCATCTTCTAAACGTCAAGTTGAAGGATAAGAGGGAGAAGTTGGAAGAGGCAGGTCGTCAAAAGGAGAAACTAGAGGGAGAGCTGACGGCCCTACGTAAGCAGGTAAAGACGGCTGGGACTGACGCGGTCTAGAAATTCAAGACAATGCAATCATTCATCGATTCCTGTGCTGAGTATTATGGCACTAGGTTCGATGATTATCTTAAGCAAGTTGCGTCAGCCTTTCCGAAGTTGGACCTATCTGGGATTACCTTGGATGATCCTGTGCCGATGACTCCTACTGGTGACACCGTTGTTGACAAAGGTGACGAGTCCATAAACTTGGACCTCCTTCTCAATGATGATGGCGTCGTTTTAGCCCAGCCTGTTGCCAACCCTCCTATTCCTACTTCCAACCCGTCCGTTGAGCTTTTAAATGTAGAAGAACCAAATGCTAAGGATAAAGCTGACGGGACCTCCAAGGATGCTCCTGCTGCTTAGTTTTGGCCTTATTTTTGTAATTTTCATATTTTATCTAATTTGCAAACAATGCTTTTAAGTGCCCTTTTAGTTTTTTGGGCTTTTATTTGTAGACAGTTTATTTTGTTATATGGCATTTTATTCCCGTCGTTCTCTACTTTTTTAATCAATGATTGTGGGATGAATTCGTCGATCCCGTCTGTCGTGGGACACACGTTAGCTTTATGGGCTTGTTTACTTATTTACTTTATTTTATTTTTGATAAACTCGTTGGTTTCATGAGTTTTGCCTTTGGGCATTGGACTGTGCTGCTAACCTTATGACCTCGTCCATTTTATGGACTTAATGAACAAGCCATCTATAAGTCCGTCAGTTTTATAGCTTTGTCCATATTGTGTACTTTAATGAGCTTGTCATTTTTTGTGAGTCCGTTGGCTTTACAGCTTCGTCCATGTTATGGACTTAATGACTTATTTTATATTTTCATCTATTTGTTGAGGCCGTCAGCTTTTATAGCTTCGGCCATGTCATGGACTTAATGGGCTTGTCCTTTTCTAAGAGCTCATCGGCTTTATAGCCTCGTCCATTTTATGGACTTAATGACCTTGTCATTTTTTATAACTTCATCTATTTGATGAGGCCGTCAGCTTTATAGCTTCGGCCATACTATGGACTTAATGAACTTGTTATTTTTCATAAGCCCGTCGGCTTTATAGCTTTGTTCATGTGATGATAGTCTCATCCATTTGGTGAGACCGTCAGCTTTTTAGCTTCTGTCCGTTCTTGTGGACTTAGCCGTTTACTTTAGTCGTCTACTTTTGTGAACTTAGTCGTCCACTTTTGTGAACATAATCATCCACTTTTGTGAACTTTAAACTGTCCATTCTTGTGGATTTATTCATTTGCTTTTAGTCGTCCACTTTGTGAACTTAGTCGTCCACTTTTGTGAATATAATCGTCCACTTTTGTGAACTTCAAACTGTCCATTCTTGTGGACTTAGTCATTTGCTTTAGTCGTCCACTTTTATGAACTTTAGACTGTAGATTTGTCAAATAGAAACTTCAGCAATTTTTGAATAAACTACTCTTATTGCCATGCATTTCGTAAATAAAAATAGTTCGAAAATCAGATCCTGCCCTTTGGGCTTAAAATGAAAAAGAGGTATTGTTGCGAAAACTAAAGTAAATGATAAAACTGAGGAGTATAACTAAAATTTGCTATAGTGAACTGTAAATAAAAAGGGGGGTTGGTCTTCATGCTGCCATCTCTACTGGTAATACTTCCGCAAGTGCTCGGTGTTCCATGGATGCGGCAGCTTCTGTCCGTTTAACGTCTCTAGGTGGTAAGTGCCTTTCCTCTGCCATGAAGTGACTCGGTAAGGTCCTTCCCAATTGGGGCCGAGCTTCCCTTGGGTAGGGTCTCTAGCAGCGCCCATGACTCTTCTGAGAACGAGATCCCCAACCTGGAAGTCTCTGTGTCGGACCCGGGAGTTGTAATGCTTGGCCATGCGGTCCTGGTACCTTGCGAGCCTTTGTTCTGTCGTTGCCCTGACTTCGTCCACTAGGTCAAGCTGTAGTCGCATGGCCTCGTCATGGCTGTGTACCCTGTAGCTTGTGAGTCCAACTTCGGCTGGGATGACTGCTTCGCTCCCGTATGTTAGCCGGAACGGTGTTTCTCCTGTGGGCGTTCTTGCCGTTGTCCTGTATGCCCAGAGTATGCTTGGCAATTCTTCAGGCCATATACCCTTTGCCCCCTCGAGCTGAGTCTTGATAATCTTGAGTAAGGATCAGTTCGTGACTTCGACCTATCCGTTAGCCTGAGGGTGGGCGGGGGAGGAATAGTGGTTTTTTATCCCTAACTGCGAGCAAAAGTCCTGGAAGGAGTCGTTGTCGAATTGCTTCCTATTATCCAAGACTAAGACTCTAGGGATGCCAAACCTGCATACGATGCATCTCCAGACGAAACTCCGCACGTTCTTCTCCATGATGGTGGCCAAGGCTTCAGCTTCCACCCACTTTGTAAAGTAGTCAATACCCACTACCAGGAACTTCAGCTGTCGTACTACTGTAAGGAATGGCCCCATAATATCTAATCCCCATTGAGCAAACGGCCATAGGGTCGTCATTGGGGTCAACTCTTCAGTTGGTTGTCTAACAATATTGCTGAACCTTTGGCATTTGTCGCAGGTCTTGACATAAGCCTCGGCGTCCTTCTGCATGGTGGGCCAATAGTACCCTGCTCGCACTAGCTTGTGTACTAATGACCGTGACCCCGAATGGTTTTCGCAAATTCCCTCGTGTATCTCCCTCATGACGTAATCCGCCTCTTTCGTACCTAAGCATCTCAGATACGGACGGGAGAAACCTCTTTTGTACAGGACATCTTTTATCAAGACGAATCTTGCTGCCTGGACCTTCAACTTTCTCGCTGCCTCCTTCCCGTCTGGCAAGACACCGTTCTTTAAGTATGAAACTAACGGTGTGGCCCAGTTACTTTCAGAGCCAATCTCCTATACGTCGTCGGAATCTATTAGTGGAGAAAGCTGAATGAAAGAGAGTACATTACCGGAGGTGATCATATGTTCAGTTGAAGCGACTTTGGCAAGGCGGTCGGCTTGCTCATTTTCTCCTCTGGGGATTTGGATGATTTTGGCCTCCAGGTCGTCTACTCTTCTCCTTACTTGATCCAGGTATCTCTTCATCCTTTCGCCCTTGCACTCATAGTCTCCATTCACTTGGTTAGTAACGACCTGAGAGTCGCAGTAAATGACCACGCTCGCAGCTCCCGCTGCTTTGGTGAGGTCGAGGCTTGCTACTAATGCTTCGTATTCTGCTTCATTGTTGGTGGTGGGGAAGTCGAGGCGGACCATACATTCAACCAAGTCTCCTTCGGGTGACAATAGTACGACACCGGGCCCCCCAGCTTGCCTGTTGGACGATCCGTCTGTATGTATGCTCCACTGAGGGGACTCCTTTGCCCCCTTGTCTTCGTCGTGGGTAAATTCTGCTATGAAGTCCGCGACGATCTGTCCTTTGATGGTGGTCCGAGGGCGGTACCGAATATCAAATTCGCTTAACTCTATAGCCCATAACGCCAGCTGACTCGCAGCTTCAGGGTTGCTCATTGCTCGTCGCAAGGGCTTGTCGGTCAGAACGTTCACCGTATGGGCTTGAAAGTATGGCTTGAGCTTGCAAGCTGCCGTAACTAATGCAAAGGCAAGCTTCTCCATAGGTGGGTATCTTTCTTCGGCACCGCGAAGCGCCCGGCTCACGTAATATATGGGCCTTTGTGCTCTTTCTTCTTCTCTGACCAAGGCAGCGTCGACAGCAACGGGGGAGACGGCCAGATAGAAGAAAAGCTCTTTTCCTGGCTGCGATGGACTTAGCAACGGCGGGGAAGAGAGATAAGCCTTTAACTCCTCGAATGCTTGCTTACACTCGGCAGTCCACTCGAATGATCTCTTTAGTGTGCGGAAGAAGGGCAAACACTTGTTCGTTGCCCTCGACACAAACCTATTTAGTGCTGCTATTTTTCCGTTGAGGCTTTGTACTTCCTTCACATTTCTTGGCGGTGTCATTTCCATTATGGCCCGGATCTTGTCTGGGTTGGCCTCAATGCCCCTTTGAGACACCATAAATCCTAGTAATTTTCCTGCCGTCACTCCGAAGACGCACTTTCCTGGATTGAGCTTCATGTTGTAAGAACGAAGGGTGTCGAATGTTTCCCTGAGGTCTTCCAAGTGATCTTCCTCCCTTCGGCTTTTTACCAGCATGTCGTCAACATAGACTTGGACATTCCTCCTAATTTGCTGTGCAAACATTTTGTTCATAAGCCTTTGGTATGTCGCGCCCGCATTCTTCAAGCCGAACGACATCACTTTATAACAAAAAAGGCCTTGGCTGGTTACGAATGAAGTTTTCTCTTGATCTGCTTCGTGCATTCGAATTTGGTTGTAACCCGAGAAAGCGTCCATAAAGCTTAACAGCTGGTGCCGAGCCGTAGAGTCTACTAGAACGTCGACCCTCGGGAGGGGATAGTTGTCTTTGGGGTAGGCTTTGTTAAGGTCGGTGAAATCCACACACATCCGCCACTTCCCGCTAGCTTTCTTAACCATTACTACGTTCGCCAGCCAATCGGGGTAGTAAACCTCCCTAATGAAATTTGCCTCCTGTAGTTTACGGACCTCTTCCGCTATGGCTTGATCTCGCTTTGGGGCGAACACCCTTTTCTTCTGTCGAATGGTGGGAAGGAGGGCGACACATTCATCCTATGTACCATGACTGAAGGGTCTATCCCTGGCATGTCTTCGTGGCTTCAGGCGAATACATCTCGATTGCTTCTGAGAAAGGTTGTGAGTGCCTGACGGAGCGTGGGACTAGCAAGGGTTCCAATTTTGGTTGTTCGGTCGAGCTTGGAGTCGTCAAGAAGTATTTCTTCGAGCTTCTTTATGGGCTCCGTTGCCGTGCGGTGTTTTTCTACGTTCATAGCTTGGAGGTGGTCATCCATTTCCATCATGGCTACATAGCATTCGCGTGCAGCCACCTGATTTCCGCTTAGTTCTCCTACTCTATACTCGGTAGGAAACTTAATCATGAGGTGGTAGGTTGAGGTTGCAGCCTTCCACGAGTTGAGGGTGGGTCGTCCGACGATAGCATTGTAGGCGGATGAGCAGTCAACCACTAGGAATGTTATGTTCTTGGTGATTTGCTGAGGGTAGTCACCTACCGTGATGGATAATCTGACCGCGCCCAAGGAGAACACCCTTGTTCCTCCAAAGTCGACAAGCGGGGCGTTTGTCGAAATCAATCGTTCTCTGTTGATCCCCATTTGCTGGAACGCTGGGTAGTATAGGATATCCGCCGAGCTGCCATTGTCGACCAGCACCTAGTGCATGTTGTAGTCTCCTACTCGAATCCTTACAACAAGCATGTCATCATGTAGGTGGTGAAGTCGCCGTGCATCTTCTTCTGAAAATTCAATGACGGGGCCTTTTGTCCGCGCTATCTTTGGCACGGTGCTCGTCAGCTGGACGCTTTGGACCATCCTGAGGTGAGTCTTGCGGGCCTTCTTTGACGTTCCAGTAGTTGCTGTTCCCCCTATGATCATTCTAATGTCTCCTATGGGGGGCCTAGGGCGCTCATTATCCCGTTGGCGGGGCTGCTCTTGAGGAGGTGGATCCGCTCTTTCCTTTTTGATGAACTTCTACAATTTCCCTTGTTGATAAGGGCCTCGATCTGCTGCTTTAAGTTGTAACAATCGGCCGTGTCATGACCATGGTCACGGTGGAAGCGGCAGTATTCGTCCCTTGATCGCTTGTTAGGATCTCCCTTTAGCTTTCCAAGGTAGGTCAGGGCCTCCTCGTCCTTTATTTGCATTAGGACTTGATCTATTGGGGCAGTTAACGGGGTGAAGGTTGTGAACCTTCCTCCCGGGGGCTTGGAGCGCCTTTCATCCCTTCGGTCTCCTGTCCTTGCCTTCTTCCGCCCTTGGTCTTGCCGAGTGTCTTCTTGTCTCTCCTTTTTCCTAGGCTTTTCCTCTTGAGCCAACAGTGCATCTTCAGCATTCATGTACTTTATGGCCTTGTAAAGTACTTCTGACATAGTCTTCGGGTCGTTCTTGTATAGGGAGAACAAAAACTTCCCCTTCCGCAGCCCATTCGCGAATGCTGCTACAAGTATCTTGTCGTCGGCTTCATTGATCGACAGTGCTTCCTTATTGAAGCGGGATATGTAGGATCTCAGCGTCTCGTCTTCTCACTGCTTGATGCTCATCAAGCAAGCCGTTGACTTTTTATATCTATGTCCCCCGATAAAGTGCACAGTAAACTGAGCGCTTAGCTCTTTGAAAGTGCTGATGGAGCCGGGCGTCAGCCGGCTGAACCAAATTCTTGCCGCACCCTTCAGCGTTGTAGGGAAGGCCCTACACATGATTTCATCAGCTACTCCTTGAAGGTGCATTAAGGTCTTGAAGGTCTCTAGGTGATCTAGAGGGTCCTTGACTCCGTCGTAACTATCTATCTGGGCATGCGAAATTTATGCGGTAGGGGGAAGGAATTGACAGAGGCAGTGAACGGTGAGTCAGTTCGGTTAACGAGATCGTCAAGATCGCTGGACACTCATCCCTTGAGGGCGTTCATCATAACTTTCATCTGTTCCTTTATCGCTTGTATCTCTGCGGCAACAGGCGGCGGGGTCACATTCGTGAGGGATGGGAGGCTTACATTTTGTCGCTCCGGTCTGCTTGGGGCGTTACTACCCTTTGGTCCCTCTCGGTCCCGTCGCTCGGCGCTGGTTCCCTCTTAGTCCTCTTCCTGAGCACTGTGTCCTGCCTTCCTGCGTAGTTGTTCTTCCAAAATCTGGTTTTGCTTGGTGAGGCGTTCCACGGCTGCGCCAAGAGTCTGTACTTGTCTCTCTCGAGTAGATGGTCACGGCTCGTCTTGCTGGACGTTGTTGGTGGTCGCCATTGATCGAGTAAGTACCATGCAACTCTTTGTCCGGGAGGCGTTTGTTATGACTTACAAATCTAACTTCCCACAGACGGCGCCAACTGATGATGCCGAAAAAGTCACCAGTGAGCCACAGGTACTTGCGCACTCGAAATAGCTCCTGCACAACATGAAAGAGAAGACCTTACAGAGAGCACCGGTGTGGTGTCGGCCAAGTACCCTCCGAAGGTCAAGTTAGAACTTCTTACAACTCTAGAGTGCTAGAGAGGGGTGAATTATGCGTACCTTGGTTTGTGGGGGTATTGGGGCTTTTATAGTAATAGAGGGTTGACCCTTCCTCCTTGGGTTGGAAGTCTTTTCTTTATAGGAATCCGTATATTACGGATTCCTTTCCATGTAGGAGACTGATACTAAGCGTGGGGAACAAGACATTTCCATATTCATGCGTGGTGATCAAGTCAGGATCATTTTACAACCGTCGGCTTTAGAAGCGTCAGCTTTCCATCCTCCCTTCACTGACTCCGTCAACCGAAAGCCATAGGCTTCAGCTGCCTTGTTGGCCGTCAACGAAGCCGATGGGTTATTTTGGACCGTAGTTCTATGTGTTTTCCTTTGGTGAGTATACATGTTGAATTTTATCCTTATCACCTCTGTTGTTGGCTTTTGCTTTTATCCCTTCTATCTTAATCAGAATTTACCGATTCCATTGGTGTCCTAAAGTGTCACTGCCTACTGCTGCATTTGTGACTTGGCTGGTTCTTGGTTGTTGGAAGCCTTCAAATGCTGTATCACACTTGTTCACCATGGATTAAAAATGGTTAATAAAGTTGACAAAGCACTTACTTCCTTCTGTTCATGTATCTGTATATTTCTTTGTAGCCAAATGGCCCAAAGGGTGATGATTATGATTCGAGTGCTTCTGCTACTTGGAGTCTCATTAATTTGTCTCTCCATTCAGTGTTGCAGTGAGCTTTGCTGCACTTGTTCTGTTTTTTGATGATTATGATTTTATTTTGTTTTGATTTGTGAGACTATATCGATGAATGATTGTTTGGGCAGTGGGATTTGTTTGGTTTCCGAGAAAATCTGAAGAGAAAGAAAATGTGGTCATACCCGTGTCTCTTCTTCAAGATTAATTTAATCTAGATGAATTTGATATTTTTTCTTTTTTGATAAATATGATATCATGTTTTAATTTTCTTTGTGTGTGAGTGTTTTTTTTTTTATGGAATTAATTTGTTGTGCTTAGCTCATTAAAATTTGAAGTTGTTGATATGTTTATTTAGCTAATTATTTTCTAAAAAAAAAAAAAGAAAAAAAAAAGCTAATTAGCTCATCAGATCTATACTAATTTCTTCCTCAAAAAAAAAAAAAAAAAAAAAAAAAAAAAAAACTATACTATATATATATTTTTTTGTTGCTAGTTTAGGGTTCTTGGTTAAATGGACGAGTTTTCAATTAAATGAGTTAGGTTAGTAATGAATTTTTAATCTATATTTAAGTGAATAAAAAATGGATAAGTGGATAATATTGTATCTAACCCATTTATAACACAACCTATCCAATTGCCACCCCTAATGAATATTGGACAATTTAGACTGGTACTAAACTTACACAAGAAAACACACCTTTTTCCCTCTCCATCTCATGTTTGTTCACTATCGGTGAGCAGCCATGCTGGTGAATCATGCTGCAAGTCCTTGATGTTCAGAAATGGGCTGAAACTGAGAGAGAGAGAGAGAGCGAGAGAGAGAGAGAGAGAGAGAGAGAGAGAGAGAGAGATTTGTAAACGGTAGAAGTAGAAGGGAATTGGAAAAGAAAATGTTGAAACTAAGGGTCCGTTTGGATGGAGGAGTGGAAAAGTGGGAGGATGGAAAATTGTGGGAGGATGGAAAAGTGGGAGGATGGAAAATATTTAGTTTTCCCTCTTGTGTGTTTGGTTGGAGTGGTGGAAAAGTGGGAGGGTGGAAAACTCTTTTGTTTGGTTGGAGAAAAAGGGAAGGATGAAAAATGTAATTTATATAAATTGACTATTATACCCTTGTTACATAATATGTAAGAAATAGATTTATTTGTACTTATTACATAATATTAAATTTATCACATCATATATATAAATTTATGTAAGGTTGAAGTTAATCAACCATCTAATTGGATTTATTCCGTGCCAAATTTGCTTGTAATTCAGTAATTAGTAACCCTGTATTTAGGTAGGTTTGTTGTAAGGGTAGTGACTGAGATAGAGTGTTGAATGCTCAAGAGTGTGCAAGAAGACAGAGTCTTGCGGCTGGATCTCGCAGGTGACTCGCGGCTGCAAGCCGCCAGATGCAGCACACGTGCCAAGCATGCCAGAAGATGAACAATCATGCTAGCTGGAGCACTACAAGACAAAATAGGACAACTGGCCATTCGGTTATCTCGCGACTGGATCTCGCGACTCAGTCAAGTTGCGAGGCCAAGCCGCGAGCCAGCCCTGTTTTGAAAAACCTGACGTTTCACATTCCTCTCTCACCCTAGTATATATACCCCTTATACCCACAGAAGAAAGAGAGCTTCCAGAGAGAATTTTGAGAGAGAAACCCTAGAGTAAAACAAGATTGATTCATCTACAATCTTTACATAAGAGTCTCTTCAAATTCCTCAACTCTCTTCCTCTCCATTGTCAAACCCTTGAGAGGCATTTTACCAAAACCTTGTTCTCACCATATCCATTACTGTGAGAAGGCTGTTTGGTGTTCTGGGAAGCAGTTAGGAAGGAACCAATCTTCATTGGTTGATGCTATGGTCAAGTAGCGGAATCCGGGAAGCTAGAAAAGAAAAAGGTTCGGCGCAACCTCGTTGGAGCAAGAAGCTTGGAGGGCTTAGGTGCACTGGGTAGATTAGGCTTGGAGGGTCTATTGCTGTCCATGTATCCCAACTACATTTTCTAGTGGATTGTTTACCGCTTGGAGGGCGGCGGAGAGGTTTTACTTCGAGGGCTTCGGTTTCCTCTTCAATAACACATCGCGTGTTGTCCTTGTGTATGCATCTTCCTTCCCTTTTATCTTTGCCTTTTATTATCTGCTGTGGGTTGTGATTTTAATTTGGCTTAGATAGTTTTTCCAATTCTAGTTTATAGCTTTTGTTCATTTTCCGCACACTAGTTGTTTGATATAAAGCTTGAATTGGTTAATTTGTAAATTGGGGGTCTAAACGTTCAAGGGTGTTTTGACACTATTTGAACTTTCAATTTATATTATTATTTTTATTATTATAATGTAAAAATTAGATCAGGTCACGTTGAAAAAAAAAAACAAAAAAAACAAACGTTCAGATCACGTTGAAAAAAAAAGAACGTTCAGGTCATGTTAAAAAAGAAAAAGAAAAAAAAAGAACGTTCAGGTCACGTTGAAAAAAAAAAAAAAATTGGGAGGGCATTACAGTAAAACTGCACTGAGGCAGTTTTCCCTCATTGCTTTTCCTCTCGATTTGGGAGGAAAAAATTTGTGGGCCCAGGGAGAAAATTTTCTCCCTGGTTTTCCACTCCCCCTGTTTTCTTCTTATTCCCAAACAGTGGAAAACTGAGTTTTCCACTCCATTTTCCTTCTTACATTTTCCATCCCTCCTAAAATCCACCTAACCAAACACAGTGTAAAGTAAATAACGTATGAGCAGAGAAGAGATAAGACAACGATCGTGGAAATTGGAGTTCTAGGTTGGTAGACGGGAGGCATGGGGAGCAAGATAAAGAAAAGAAAAGAAAAATAGAAAAGACGGAGAAAAACAATTGGGAACAAAAATATTAGAATAGGAAAAGTATATTGTGCTTGGGCTTGGGCTTGGGCTTGGGCTAATGTATTAGTATCGTATGTATGGTATGGATGAAAAAAAAAAAAAAAAAAAACTATATTAATCGTACATATTCTTTAAACCATATTGAATTGGCCTCATTTATTAAAAAAAAAAAAAAAAAAAAAAAGACTTTCAAAACGAAATTGACTCCCTTGAAATTGACTCCCTTAGAGCATCCATTAATTTTTCTCATAGTAGCATAGTTTTGGTAGTCTCTCAGTTGAAGTCTTTTGAGGGAACAAATTTAAATTAGATTAAATAAATATAGATTGGAATTAGTGAATTAGTTTATGCATTTGTAATTTTGTATTCGACTGGTCATGAGTTATTATAACTTTCGAATTTTGATGGCAGGTCATAGTTTCCCTTAACTAGTGATATTATTACTTTACTAAAAAAAGATATTGTTTTTTTAACCCAAATATATATTTGTTGTTTCTTAATATATATAGCAAAATCCTATATATATATATATATATATGAGTAATTCTACAGTACCCCCAAAAAAATGGGAGGTACGGTACCCACTAGTAGGTAACCTGCTACACCAGGTTACTTTTTTCTTACATTTGATGGTTCCATCCTCACATTGTGCAGTTCTAATATCATATGTGATAGTTCTTTTCTCACATTTGGTGGTTTTCTTACTTTTTTCTCATATTTGACGGTTCCATCCTCACATTGTGCAGTTCCAATATCACATGTAACAGTTTTTTCTCACATTTGGTAGTTCCCTTACATTTTTTCTCACATTTGACGGTTCCATCCTCACATTGTATGGTTCCAACATCACATATTACAGTTCTTTTGTCATATTGGATGGTTCCCTTACTTTGTTCTCACATTTTACGGTTCCATCCTCACATTGTGTAGTTCCAATATCATATGTGATAGTTCTTTTCTCACATTTGGTGGTTTTCTTACTTTTTTATCACATTTGACGGTTCCATCCTCACATTGTGCAGTTCCAATATCACATGTAACAGTTTTTTCTCACATTTGGTAGTTCCTTTACTTTTTTTCTCACATTTGACGGTTCCATCCTCACATTGTGTGGTTCCAACATCACATATTACAGTTCTTTTGTCATATTGGATGGTTCCCTTACTTTTTTCTCACATTTGACGGTTCCATCCTCACATTGTGCAGCTCTAACATCATATGTGTCCGTTTTTTTCTCACATTTGGTGGTTCCCTTACTTCTTCTTTTTTTCTCACATTTGACGGTTTCATCCTCACATTATGCAGTTCCAACATCACATATGACAGTTCTTTTGTCACATTGGATGGTTCCCTTACTTTTTTCTCACACTTGACGGTTCCATCCTCACATTGTCCAGTTCCAACATTACATGTGACAGTTCTTTTCTCACATTTAGTAGTTCCCTTACTTTTTTCTCACATTTGACGGTTCCATCCTTACATTGTGCAGTTCCAACATCACATGTGACAGTTTTTTTTCTCACATTTGCTGGTTCCCCTACTTTTTTTTCTCACGTTTAATGGTTTCATCCTCATATTGTGCGGTTCTAACATCACATATGACAGTTTTTTTGTCACATTGGGTGGTTTCCTTACTTTTTTCTCACACTTGACGGTTCTATTCTCACATTGTGTAGTTCCAACATCACATGTGACAGTTCTTTTTTTACATTTGTTGGTTCCATTACTTTTTTCACACATTTGACGGTTCCATCCTCACATTTGACGGTTCTATCCTCACATTGTGCAGTTTCAATATCACTTGTGACAGTTCTTTTGTCACATTTGGTGATTCCCTTACTCTTTTTTTTTTTCACATTTGACGGTTCCATCCTCACATTGTGCAGTTCCAACATCACATGTGACAGTTTTTTTTCTCACATTTGCTGGTTCCCCTACTTTTTTTTCTCACGTTTGATGGTTTCATCCTCATATTGTGCGGTTCTAACATCACATATGATAGTTTTTTTGTCACATTGGGTGGTTTCCTTACTTTTTTCTCACACTTGACGGTTCTATTCTCACATTGTGTAGTTCCAACATCATATGTGACAGTTCTTTTTTTACATTTGGTGGTTCCATTACTTTTTTCTCATTTGACGGTTCCATCCTCACATTTGACGGTTCTATCCTCACATTGTGCAGTTTCAATATCACTTGTGACAGTTCTTTTGTCACATTTGGTGATTCCCTTACTTCTTTTTTTTCACATTTGACGGTTCCATCCTCACATTATGCAATTCCAACATCACATGTGACAGTTCTTTTCTCACATTTGGTGGTTCCCTTACTTTTTTCTCACATTTGACGGTTCCATCCTCACATTGTGCAGTTCCAACATCACATGTGACAGTTTTTTTCTCATATTTGGTGGTTCCCTTACTTTTCTTTCTCACGTTTGATGGTTCCATCCTCACATTGTGGGATTCCAACATCACATGTGATAGTTCTTTTCTCACATTTGGTGGTTCTCTTGCTTTTTTCTCACATTTGATGGTTTCATCCTCACATTGTGCAGTTCCAACATTACATGTGACAGTTCTTTTCTCACATTTGGTGGTTCCCTTACTTTTTTTCTCACATTTGACGATTCCATCCTCACATTGTGCCGTACTAATATCACATATGACTGTACTTTTGTCATATTCGGCAGTTTCTTTATTTTTTCTAACATTTGACGGTTCCATCATTACATTGTATAGTTCCAAAATCACATGTGACTTTTCTTTTGTCACATTTGGTGGTTTCCTTTTCTTTTTTTTTTCTCTCTCTCTCTCTCACATTTGATGGTTCCATTATCACATTTGACAATACCAACATCACACTTGACAGTACTTTTGTCACATTTAGTAGTTCTTTTTTTTTTCCCTCACATTTGACTATTCCATCATCACATTAGGTAGTACCAATATTATGTTTGACCGTACTTTTACATTTGGGCCCACCATTGAAGTCACTTTTTTACTTACTTATTTCTTTATATATATGTTTGTAGCAAAAAATGAGGATGAAGATGGCAATCCCACATTGGAATGGTTTAAAATACATATAGGGACGATGACAAGTATATGTCAAAATTGATGGTTCCTTTTTTTTCTCATTGATTACCATAATACCCTGGAAACCTAAAGAAAATGTCCATAATACCCTTAGAACCTAAAAAATAACCGAAATAACCACGAAACCTAAAAAATGACCAATATACCCTTTAGAAAAAAAAAATTGACCGAATGACCTTGAAACTTAAAAAAAGACCAAAATTACCATAAAACCTAAAAAAATGACCGAATTAACGATGAAATCTAAAAATGACCAAAATACCCTTAAGACAAAAAAAAATGACCACATGACCTTGAAACTTAAAAAATGACCGAAATTACCATGAAACCTAAAAAATGACTAAAATAACCATGAAACCTAAAACATGACCAAAATGCCCTTAGAAAAGAAAATGACCGTAATGCCCCCTATACCTAGAGAATATCTAAAAATACCCTTAGTACTTAAAAAATGACCAAAATGACCCCAAAAACCTTAGAAATGACTGAAACTCCCTCAAAATCTAAAAAAAGACCAAAATTCCCCCAATTCCCTCTAAAATGATCAAAATACCCTTAGAACCTATAAAATGACTATAATGCCCCTGAAACCTAAGAATGACCAAAATACCATTGAAAGTCTATCGAAGGTGACAGGGGTGAACCAGCCAAGGACTCTCCGACGGTTAAGCCAGTATTTCTTCCAATGACTCAAGTTTGAAAAGTGGATGAATACCTTCCTTAACTTGGTGAAACTTGGTCCTTTTTATAGAAAGTTTGGAGTGGGTTTGCTTGTTAGGTGCCACTAATATAATGGGAGATGGGTGGACTTAGTGGGGAGAATGGAGCGAATTTCAGGAAATTCACCCCATATCTCGGAATAATGGATGGTGCAACCGTTCTTGTTTTGCAGAAAACATCTTAGAACTTACTAAGTGCTGATCATCCATGATCTTTTGTTCGTTGACGACTTGTCTCTTATCCTAAACGACATTCCTCCTTTTTGGTATTACTTCTTTCCTCTTTCCTTTCTGGACATGGATATTTTGGACCGACTCCTATGGACAATATATGTACTTTTTAATTACCCATCATCCTTAAAACCTAAAAAAATGCCTGAAATACCCTCTAAACCTAAAAAATAACTGAAATACCTTTAGAACATAAAAAATGACTGAAATGACATTGTAACCGAAAAAGTGACTGAAATACCCATAGAACACCTTGGTGAACTCTAGTTTTATAGGCTCAGGTTCTACTGATTTGTATATATTTTTATTTTTATCCTAGTGGAATTGGAATTTATAGACTCAAGTTCTTTTTTCTTTTTTTTTAAGTTTTTGTTTAAACAGCCAACATCTTAGTAAATCTCCTATAGCAGCATTTTAAGATATAATATAGACCAAAAATTAATTGTTTCAACGAAAATGTCATTCTTTTAACTTTTAAAACACATATAAAGTCTATGCATAAATGAATTAAGTTTCGCCCAATAACTTTTTTTTTTGTCTAAAACTCTATAATATCACATTAGAATCAATACCATTGTAGCTACATTTTTCCAACAACTAATACTTTATAACAACTAAAAGTAATTTGCTCTTTCACAAGTTGTATATGCTTAACAACAGTCTGCAAATATCTTGCCGATGGATGGCATCCACCTTTTCCTTGAATGTTCCAGCTTTGGCAGATGACTGGCTTCACTGATCATTTACAATATTAGAAATCAATAATATGCCAATTAACATAATAGTTCAAAAACTAAGGAGCTAAAAAGCCAAGATTTTCAGGTATACAACATATGGAGCAGTAAGATTCTGAGGGGGTAATATATTTAGCAGATTATAAAATTAGGGGTGAAAAATATTTGATGAATTAACTCTCCCAAGACTAGAAATCTAAAATAATGAACCATGAACCAAGTGTTCCGTGTATGACAAATTACAATTACAAGGAAAAAAGAATTCATTTGTAGATAGGACCATCAAAGAACATAATAAGCTCATGAAAGGCTCTATTCCAGACCTTCACTCATCTGACCATTCCCTCATCCTACTCATTAGCTCTTAACAACTTAATAAGTTTATTAGAAAGGAGAAGAATGGTAAAATAAGAATTTAAGTTTATATAACATTGTACTGTACTTAACTAGCTTGACTACATAATCCAAAAAAAATCTCAATTGTCAACAAATAAACTTACTGATAACTTTATTTTTATTTTTTTGAGAAAGCACTAATAACTAAGTAAATACTAATTGAAATGTGATCTTACAAATTTCTTTAACCTTGATATCCTTGAATATAACTATTTTATGAGGTTGATTCCCAATATCTTGTATTAGTTCAAAACATCAACAGTATTCATCATACCAATTTAGTGTAGATGTCACCTGACTGTATTGGAAACAGAGCAACTATAAAGAGGTTTGAGTATATTTTCTTAAAAGTTAAAATGAATCAGACCTAATTATAGTAAGGTAAACAGTAAACTACTGAATATAAAATTAGAGACATTAACATATCTATTTAGCAGGTCATTCTATTGGCAAACAAAGCAACTTGTTTACCCACTTGAAAACACAGCTTAAAGTGTTTCCTGCTATAGCTTTCTCAGTTTGAAGCATAGAACCCACTCTGATGACAATGACTACCAAGCCAACACAGTATTGCAAATTACTTGCTAATTGACAATTATTCAATGAGCACCTAGCTTTAAAACCTTGAAAATGATTTCATCCAAAATAGTTAATCTGAGAAAGGCTTTGCAAAAATAATAACTTTGTCACCATGATCCTCATACAGCATATGCTCACCCTTAAATCTTGAATCAATGGTAGCAGCTAATCTTCTCCAAATGCTATCGAACATTTAGGAGCATGCCAAGAAGTTGCAAATAGACTTCAAATTCACAATCCCAGTTGACACACAAGTTCCACACAAGCTAGTCAAATAAACAAGTAGGCTGCCCTTGTGCATCCCTAAACATTTTTTAGGGTACCTATCACAACAAAAAAATACTATTTGTTGAAATTTTAATTGCCTCATTTTGCACCTCCATTTAAAGAAGTCAATTGTGAATATACATGCCTATTCTACTACTGAACTGTTCACATGCATACTCAAGACCCTTCAAACAGATCAAATAGCAACACAGTGAATGTACACAAATCTTGTGACTTAATTGGACATGTCCTTATTCCAATTACTAGTCAAAAATAAAAAGAAATTGAAGTTTGGCATACAAAAAATTGTATATCACATTTAAGTAATTTTCTTTTTCTTTTACAGTATATCAAGTACCATAAAATGATTGGGTTATGAATATGTATTTTAATGACATAAGATCAATAATACAAATTAAAAGCAAGAAACATTATGTGATAAAAAAGTTTAAGATTGCTACTCCTGTTTCTTTATTGCAATAATCAGGCAGAATCTTTATTAAGAAACACATACACACATTGGTTGTTGATCCTATAAATAACACAACAAACAAAATTTCTCTGCAACTTGTAATTGTTCCATGGAGGAAATATAAACAAAAAAATTTAGTTCACAGCAACATAAAGAGACGATAGAACAAGAGAGATCAACAGAAAAATCCCAGACCCAATGAAAACCCACTGACCCACAGAAAACAGAAAGACCCATTGAATAACCACGGCTCATCAGAAAAATCAGATACCCAAAGACCCACTGAAAAGCCCTCTAAAATTCACAGCCACAAAAACCCAGGATAACACCCAAAGAACTCATTGAAATTGAACCCACAAACCGAAACAACGCAAACATAGGGCGATAGAACTGGAGTGAATGAAATACAGAGAAAATACAATAAAATAACACAAACTGCATGAAGAAGATTGAGGATTCCTCCTCACCCAGCCCATACACAATACCCACAAGAAAATCAATGAAATAAAGAGTTCATATATCTACGTTTTCAAATGGGTAATCCTAAAAATAAACAAAAAGGAAACAAAACAACGACATTGAAATTAGAATTTTATTGTTTTGATCCTTGCCTTTAAGATATCATAACGATTTTCATCTTTGAAAAAACCTTCACCTGAGAATGCAAGAAGAAACAATCTGAGAGGAATGGAGAACATGAGAGAGAAACAAAGATGCAGAGAACGCGAAAGAAACTAGAGAGCGGCGCCGACGAGTTGGATTGGATGAGAAGAAGCGCCGCCGATTTGAGGTTGTGGGTGTGCGGCTACGTCTGTTTGGTTCTTGTATGGTTTTAGCTGTGATTTGAGGGTTTTGTTTAGAGAGGCAAACCGAGACAGAGCAAGCAGATGTAAGAGAAGCAAACGTGAGAGAGAAAAGTTTGATGAATGTTATAATTTTTGGTTTATATATAAAACCTGTTTAACCGGTAACCAAAACCCATTAAAATTACATCAATGGTCAAGATTAAAACAACACTAAATAGAGGGTGCAGATTTAGGGGGTACCATACCCCCCCTTTTTTTGGGGGGTACAGTAGAACGATCCTATATATATATGAGTAATATATATATATATATATATATATATATGTTTGTCATATGAAATTTATTTTATTATGAATTATGTAAGGGGCGGATCTTAAAACCAAGCCCAATCCGCTAAGAGTGGAGTTAAGACAGAGGTCCAATACAACTAATTTGTAGAGATGGGTAGTTAAGCCTAAACACTTTGATTCCTAAGGATTACAACTTGATAATTAAAGAAATGGAATTAGCAAGAATGACAATACTTGATAAAAATATAATAGGAAAAGAGAGATCATTGGCTTTGATCGTTTTCGGTGAAGATCTAGTTGAGATGAGTGACATATGCCACATATGGGTGATGAAGGAGTATGATGTGGTTGAGTCTTGGGCTAGAAAAAGTGTACCGATGGAACATGTTGCAGAGTTCTTCAGCTCCACCATAATTGGGGAACTTTTGGTCGAAATTAAGGTTTACAACCTATCAGAGCTTTTTATCCGACCCTGAGAGTTTAAATGAGGAAATTCTAAGTATTCCAATGCCTGAATATATGATTTACACACCTAATTTTGTGGAGAGTTTAGTTTTACTTGACAGGTAAACAGCTCTTATGAATGCGAAAACTAGCAAGTTGGGGTTTCTAGCAAGGTAGACGTCTTTTTGAAATTCATATGGACAAGTCATTATCATTAGCTGCCAGAATTTTTTTTTTTTTTTTTAAATGTATGTACTTCGGAATAAATGAATCCGGTATGTTGTGTTTTCTTTCGGCTTGTTCTAGGCATGAAAGTATTGCTTTGGACATAGAAAACTAAACTTTATCATTATTGTTTTATATAAACTATTGGAGAAAACCAAAACATTAAATTTACACATTCGAGTCGGAGATTGGATAGTTTCTAGCTGCTATCTTAGCTAATTTAATAGCATCTTGCAAAATGACTGGGGGTACAACAAGAATTCCTTGTCCTAGAGATGGTCTACCAAAGTCAACGATGTCCTCCAAAATCTGTCTTTTCATCTCCATTTCTTCCTTCTTAAAAGTATGTCTTTAAAATCTATTCCTGGTAAGAGGATGATGGCTCTGTCTAGTTGGGCCGTTTTTAGCTCTTGATACTGCCCTGTTGCTGGCTTTTACTTTTATCCTTTCTATATTAATCAGAATTTACCAATTCCATTGGTGTCCTAAAGTGTCACTGCCTACTGCTGCATTTGTGGCTTGGCTGGGTCTTGGTTGCTTGAAACATTCAAATGCTGTATCACATCTGTCCACCATGGATTAAATGGTTAGTAAAGTTGATAAAGCACTTACTTCCTTGTATTCATGTATCTGTATATTTCTTTGTTGCCAAATGGCCCAAAGGATGATGATTATGATTCGAGTGCTTCTCCTACTTGGAGGCTCAATAATGTGTCTCTCCAGCCAAAGTTGCAGTGAGCTTTGCTGGACTTGTTCTGTTCTTAAATTAAGCTCAGAAACCCACCAAATAGCACTGGCAAAAGGGCATAGCAAGAAGAGATGTTCAAATGCTTACACAGCCAACATGTTTCATCACATTGTTTTATTCGATCCTGTTTTAATAGGCAGGCTTTTGACCATCAGTCTCCATATGAATGTGAGAATATTAAGGGACACCTTTTGTTTCCAAAATGTTTTCCACATCTATCTCTGGTTCTGGCTGTGGTTCTGATCAGTATTGTTTATCATGTGATGTTGTATATATAGGTATATGCATGGATATGTTGTAATAATGATGTTTGAGTTTGGAGAATATTGTTTCATAAAGTTGTTAAAATGAAAATTCAAGTTCTTAAATTTTCTAAGTGAAAATTCGAAATTCAGCATTTTCGATCGATTGAAACTTTGGCTCAATCGATTGAAATAGTAAGAAAATAATCCTAGAGTTTCTAGATGGTTTGATCATTATTTGATTCCTGTTCGATCGATCAAAAAGAGCATTCGATCTATTAAAAGGACCTCTCAACCGATCGAAACTCGAAAAATTGAATTTTCTGGTGACTATTCAAAAAGGTGATCCTAAGGTTTGAAAAAAGGTGTAGCTTTTTATTGCAAAAGCTATTAATGATGAGATAGACTCGATATTATTTAATGATAATTGGGTCTTAATGGATCTACCTCTAATTTCAAAACCAACTGGTTGTGAGTGGGTATTAGAATAAGAAATAAAATCTTTTGGTCTAAGGTTAATGGTAAAAGGTTTGAAACAAAGAGAAAATGTAGATTTTTGATATCTATACACTAGTAACTATTTATGTTATTAGTTTGATATCTTTAAAACCATTCATATAATTTTTAAAGAAATTCACTATGTCTAATTATTACATTTTGATATATGTAATTACAATATGTGTATATATGTGAATTTTGGAATGGTTGAGAACCCAAATTGTGGGGTTTAGAAACTCAAATTGTGGAATTATGATATCCAAGTAAGGGTGGGGGTATAACCCTCAAAAGAGTCGTGGACTCATAAGGATGCTAATGTGCATCAAAGATGTGCTTGTTGGAGGTATTGAGAATTAACATCTAGGGTTGTTAAATTCATTGTGATTAAATTCTGCTGTGTGGTAGATATCTCAAGTTTAATCAAGCACATATGGTGATCCTTTTTTGAAAGTACTTCTTTGTGAAATAAAGAGAGTACAAGTGAGTTCATTAATTGAACATTCAAGGATCAATGATAAAATATTGGATTATGTTTCCACATATAATTTGAGTATGCATCATATAGATGTGAAGTGACTTTCTTAAAAAGTGATCTTGGTAAGGAAGTTTGCTTGAAAGACCTATGGGTTTGTACTTCCTTAATTAATTAATAAAAGTCTTTTATGAATGAGAATCAAGTAAAGAAATATAGTGAAGATGTATACTATATTGAGATTAGTGTTGTCTCATTCTATTGGAAATTGTGTTATCTCATTGTGTTGAGATTAGTGTTGAGAACTTGCTTCTTAGATTTTAATATCTTTAAAGAGGAAAAAACACTCTGATTCCCATAATAAATAAAGGGATTACTGGAAGGGCGGATGCATAGCTCGAGTTTGCTAGTGAATTACATGTTGCGTATCATGTATGGAATTAAACTAGACATTGCCTTCACAGTATGTAGACTTTCAAAGTTTCTAAAACTTGAGGTTGATCATAGAAAGTTCTTAATTGTGATGAATATCTATTATATAGAATATTCAAGTTTAATTTTATTATTAATGTGAGTGATAATATCCATGTCTAGTTAGATAATCACTACATGTGGGGGTGCTATGTGTAAGCATTAAAGAAATAAGGTGTATTTCTTACTCTACTATAGAATAAAATTGAGAGCATTAATTATAATGGTAACAGGCAAGAAAAGAAATTGGCTAAGGTTTTGATAAAGTGTCGTGGCTATGAACATAGTAAGCCAATCCTTGTACTGTAATTGTGAAACCACAATATGTATGGTATACATGAGTTGTATACAAAGTGAACTTAGACTTAAAAGTCTAAGACAAGAATACGTAAGGCAAGTCAAATGTGGTTGTACCAGTCCATTGCCTACGTAATTCTATATATAAAAGTAGGTCCTTTACTGAAATGTGTCTCGAGACTTGGTAAAGATAACATCCATTGGAATGAGACTAAAACTCTTCTTTTAAGAGAATCACCAATAGTGGGAACCCAACCTCGAACTAATTATATCTAAGAGGTTTAAAGGGTAACAACAAGCTATTGATACGTGGTTAGTAAGAGCACTAAATTTGTGTCTCATTCAGGATAGATTAGTGCAGACTATTACGATGAAATTGAGGATGAGTTTTAAACTATTAATGAAGTTCACAAATCATAAATGTCTATGTAACAAGGACATAAGAAGGAACTTCACCTCTGTGAACATAGGAGTGGTGCCGCTTCTAGCAAGGGTAAAAGGGTTTTCTCTTGTAAATGTTCACTAAACCGAGAAGAGCACAAGGCCATAATAGTGCTATCAACTTGGATTTCTAAATGTGTTGTGAATATTCTCATATATGTGTTGTTTCCGATTTCAGAACATATGAGTTTTGGTTTAAGCACCAAGCTACCATTAACTCTGTTGATTTCTTGAGCAATTACACTAAGGGGAGGTTTAAGTTGAAAGACACCTTCCATTATGCATGATAGAATATCAATCAAGTAAGACATATATTATTACAACCTAGTGGGGGATTGTTGTATATATAGGTATATACATGGATAAGTTGTAATAATGATGTTTGAGTTTGGAGAATATTGTTTCATAAAGTTGTTAAAATGAAAATTTAAGTGCTGGAATTTTCTAAGTGAAAATTCGAAATTCAGCATTTTCGATTGATCGAAACTTTGGCTCGATCGATCAAAATAGTAAGAAAATAATCCTGGAGTTTCTAGATGGTTCGATCGCTATTGGATTCCTGTTCGATTGATCGAAAAGAGCATTTGATCAATCAAAAGGACCTGTCGACCGATCGAAACTCGAAAAATTGAATTTTCTGCAGAATTTTCTGGTGACTATTCAGAAAGGTTGAAGAGGTTTCAACCCTTGTGAATAGTTTTATGAAACATTTTAACTCTCCATACATACCTTTTGAAGGGTTATAACCCTATGGGTGTAAATAGAGGTTAATGTTTACTTGAAAATATTTGTAGAACCCAATAAACTTGGTTATATCCTAGGGACAAGTTTGTAGAAACCCTTTAGCAACTTGCGCATGGGGACAAATATTGTCTAAGGATAACATTCAATTGTGCCTCCAAGTCAATCATTAATTTCTATTCACTTGATGTGTTCATTTGTTCTTTCATAATTACTCCTTAATTTGGTAAAATCCCCAACATGTGGTACCCATACTCTACTTGGTATTGACTGGTGGCTTAATGGGCTACATAGGTTGATCTGGGATGTCTGTCATCTTACACACATTTGTTGGATTTGTTGGGTTGTTTCTTGGCTTATACATGAGCTGAGGTTGTTTAAGTTAGGTTTCTAGGTTTTGTGGGATGTCAATCAAATCAACCATATTAGTAACTTGTGGTGGAGGTAGACTTCTCTCATTGTCTCTAAGGAACCAGTGAGTGTAGACTAAGGGAATGTTTTGTACAGTTCCAGAACTCTACCTAGCTTGGCATATTGGGAGGTCTTTACCTGCTGTGATATTTTTCCAATTTCACAAACCCCATGTAGCGTTTACCTTGGCTTTGTATGAGTGCAGGTCTATGAAGGGGAAGTATTTTTGTTTAGCTAGGAGAGCATTTCCCGGTGAAACACACGTTTTTAGCCAATATGTTCTTGTTTAATTGGTCATAGCATAATGATTACTAGTAAGCATATTAAATCAGTGACCCAAATCCTCTGTTAAGTATGTGGTTTGTCAATCTGACTGCTGCCACGCCTTCAGCAAGTTCCTTCGCTTCATTGCTTGACACTTGGATCTTCTTCAAAGGCAATTTATACCCAACCGTTTTCTCTATGTTTCAATGTTGGTTTTTCTTTTATTGTTGAGTTTTTCCCATTTAAAATTTAAATTTAATATAAAAACATTGAGGTTTTCTTGTATTTGAATTATGGCCATGGACACAAAAGTTTGGGAAAATAATTGTGGTTTTCATTTAAAAAAAAAAAATGATATTGAAGTTGGTCTGCCTTTGCACCTCTCATGGGATTGGGAGAACCATTATCCAATCCAATTTCATTAAATGTTGTACATGCAAGTTAGATTTATCAAGACTATGTAAGGAAATGGATGATGTGTCTAACAGTATTTGAGTGAAAAAGCTTAAGAACAATAAAAATGAAAAATATAACACTCTAATGTCAAGAGAATGCCAAAGTGGGACAGAGAATGTTGAAGAGACACAAGAAATAAGTGGAAAACCCTTTGGAAGGGATGAAAGAGCACGGGTGAGCAAGGGAAGAATGTCCCTTACTCCTTAGAGCTTTCTATTATGTAAAATTTAAGATTTTTACATAGTACTCATGTTCTTCCCAAAGAAAGCCTTTCTTTTCTCTCTAGACTTTTTTGCCTCTTTCTCTTTGTCTTTCTAGGTTCTTGCCCTAATTGTTCAACAACATGTTCCTCTTATAGTATGAGGAATGTTGCTAGGTACATAAGGATAGGTGTCAAATCATGATTCCCCCATCACAAATCCTAATACAACTATTGTACTATGGAGGGCGGCTCTACTATGATGTGGGGAGCAAGCCATGGACAAGGAAAGGGACATGAGGGATGCTAGGAGCGAAACACGTGTCCTCAACAGTGGTCCAACACAAGCTCAGTCAATGTTGGAAATAAATGAGAGATAATACCTGAATTTTCCTTGGAAATTACACAATTTGATTTTACCAAAAGAGGTGGCAGAGATGAGGCGTGGACCAAGTCACTGTCTTGAGACAAATCGTGCCATCTACGGTATATTCGATGTAGTTAGACAAATAGTTTCTGCACATTGTCCCCAGAATACAACAGCCCAGCCACCTTTGCTGATTATCCTTGTGAGCCTACACTACTCGTAGGATATAAGCTCTCTATAGTACTTTTTTTCCCAGAAATTTTGTAAAAGATAGAATATTTTGTGAGTAGTAAGAAGCAACAAATGGTAAGTGTTTAAGACAAAAAATTGTTTTTGAAAAGCCTACAGCTTTCTAATTCAAAAATAAAAATGTGTGTATTTGAAACTTTTATTTCATTCCATATATATAGGGCAGACATTTTGCTTGTCCTTAGCCAAAAAATAAAACATTTGATATCAATTAAATAGTCATAAAGTTATTGAAATTAATATATATATATATATATATAATCAATAGCTTTCTTTATATATATATATATATATATAATATAATATAGTATAGACCAGATATCAAGTCTTTGCCAGACTTTTGTACGTTGAGAACAAGAAAAGAAAGTATCATGATGCTATGCATTTAATGTCCCATAAAGTGGCTGAAGATTAAAAGCCAAACCGTGTAATACAATTTCAAATATGCATAAATATAGTAAACGCTTGTGTATATATGGTAATATAAAATAATTCAGCAATAGCTATACATTTAAGTGCTGAAATTCTTCAATATATGACGTTATTATGTCATATTCAAATAAGAACGTTTGAATACAAAACGTTTAGAATGGAAAGTATATATTTGTAATAAAACCAAATATGCTGGCAATTGTGGTATTAATATCACGTTAATGTTCATAAATTTCCTGATTAAAACCATTGACAAAATCTATTCAAATTTTGAATTATATTTGAATTTCAAAATTTAGCAATCAACGTATCTGACATTAAGAGATAATTGATACACATAAATGAGTATTAAAATAAATATAATATTTTTTATAAAAATATCCAACAGCCAATAAATGGGTGTTCTATAGCATTTGACCATAGGGTCACTATCTCCCTTTTTATGCTAGTGCTGGGTGTCCATGCCAGGTACGTTCTCACCCTTCCCCAAGATGGTCATGCTGTTGGCACGGGCCAAAGATCCTCTTCTTCAGCCAAGGTTCCCTTTTTCTTCCTCACAGCTAGCCCAAGTGTAGGGTTCGAATCCAGCCATGTCAACACTCATACATGCCTTGGCTGGTGCAATGTACAAAAGTTAGATGTAATCCAATCCTAAACACCTAGTCCAATTAATCAAACCCTTAGAGTGACAGGCAATGTTAAATTGTGAAAATAACAAATTTTGAGGAGATCTGTTACTCTTAGTCTCTTACTATTGAGAGTGATGTATGTTTATTATTATCACATGGAGAAATCCCATGGTATGGCCCCAAGATGCTTGCAAGAGGTTTCGAACTCAAAAATATCATGGATATCATAAGGTCTTAGGAACTACTAAGCTAACCCCTTGAGAATAGTTAATGATAGATATTAAATTACGTAATATATGAAACAACCATCTAATAGCTTAATAAAGAATAGATAAAAAAAATTAGAAGAAGAAGCCTTTAATAGGGGGAGTTAAAGAGAATTCATTAGGTGCTATTTTCAATCTCACCTCTACACATTATTAAATACTAGTAAGTTGCCCGTGCGATGCACAGATAATGTTGTAATATTTTACGTAATTTGGTTTTGGAAAATGTAGTACATATATTATAGTATAATTGTTATAGAACTTTGTTTATAATGAGTTCATCATAAGAAGCAACAATTATAAATTGCACACACATTTCCATTATAATTATTCAGTTCAAGTAATGAGAAAAAAAAAATAAACAAAAAAACCTTTAGAGGAATATTGTAAAATAAAAGTTGATATAAAATGTGTCTTCCTCTTTATCCTTAATTCTAAAACAAAATATACATCCCGAACACCCACAATCAATCATAGCCTTTACAAAATCCACAAGTCCACAATGTCCAATCTTAACATCAAAATCATAATTGCCGTTGTCACTCAATATAAAATGCAAGCTCTCTTCTTTGGTTGTAGCCAACTCATAAGGGTTAGGATTAGATGGGAAAACAATGTTAGAGGTAGGTAGGTGTCATCGAAAGATTGAAGGTAAATGACATTGTTTTTTGTCTATGTGTATTTAACATGAGATGACATGAAGAGCTAAGGGTTGGTATATATAAAGGAGTGGAAGTGCAAGAGGTGAAAATGGTGAATTGAAATGCAGAGAGTCTTGAAACATTGAATCAAATGAAACAAAAAGTCAATATTTAATTTGTTCTTATCTCTGATGTGGTACTTAAGAGTAATTCAATTCTTTTTTTTTAAGAATGTGTCACAGGACAGAATCTTATACTCTCTCACATGAGGTTTTTCATCAGAAAACTTGGAAAGTGAGGGTTATTGACAAAGCCCAATTGCGGGTTACATAGTTGAGGGGCCCTAACTTAATCAGGTGTGTCCAAGCCCCAATAACCTCACATTGGGCGAAAATTCAGCCTAACACACTAGTATTTTGTGCCTGTCTTAAATACTAGTCATACCAAAGTCATTTCATCCATACTGGGGCAATAGAGAAATATAGTGTATATATTATTAAAATTATTTGTTCTATTTATGTAAGTTAAAGAAATTATTGTTACGTTTAATTATACATATATATATATATATGTATAGAGAGAGAGAGAGAGAGAGAGAGAGAGAGAGAGAGAGAGAGAGAGAGAGAGAGAGAGAGAGAGAGGTAACTCTGGTATGAATCGACACTGAAACATATTATTCCTTTCATCAGAATGACCTCATCTAAAAAAAAATCGAAATGACCTCTAATACGAAATTGACTCGCTTGGTTTAAATAAAGGTGTTTTTGTTGTATTTGGTTCCCAAGAAAGTGAAAGAAAATAAAAAGGCAAACAAGGTTTTTTTTTTTTTTTAATTCATTTTATTTATTTATTTTCTCTTGTAAAATCAACATTTCATCTTCTTCTTTTTTTTCACACACACACGCATATATACATACATAAATATATATATATATATATATATATATATTTATTTATTTATTTATTTAGATGCTAATGTGGCTTTTTATAGCAATTAATTGTTTTTAATTATTTTATTAACCACGTATGTGTTAAGTGAGCATTTCGTCAACCAAGTTAGCTTTTTTGCCACTAAGATAACAATAAGGATCAAAGTAACAATGATTTCAAAAGTTAAGGACCAAAATGATTGCCAAAAAAAAAAAAAAAAACCAAATTGATAATAACCACTAAATATAAACACCAAAAAGATGTTTTTGGTGATTGGCACACTCAAAAATATCATTTGATAGACACATATTGGGAAATTCGAAAATTCTGACATTAAAAAAATTAGTTGTAAAACTTCCTTTGAACTCTTCTTGACATTCTAGACTCATTTAAACGCAAACTGAATGTATTTTATTTTTAGAAAGTGTTAGAAGAATACATGTAGTTAACCCTAATTTATATATTAATGATTCATAACCGACCCTAAAATTTTGGAATTAAGACTTCGTCATCATTGTTATTATAGAAGAAAAAGGTTAGAATGCAAGGAACGCTAATCTTCTGTACCACTTTTTGTATACCGCTTTATGTTCCACCAATCACTACTTACTATGTGTATGATTGCTTTCCATTTTAAACTTTAGTTATTTTATAAGGAAAGTAAAATCAAAACATGGCACGTAGTGATTAGTGGAACATAGAGTGGTACACAAAAAATGGTACAAAGGATTGTATTCGAATGTAAGTGTATTTTTAGTGTTCTACAAACTTTCAGTAGTTTCTCAACAAATACAAATCCTTTGTACCACATTTTGTGTTTCACTTTATATTCCATCAATCATAACTTGTCATGTGTTTATTTTTTTCCATTTTAAACTTTGGCTATTTTATAAGAAAAGTTAAACAAATACATAACAAGTTATGATTGGTAGAACATAAAATGGAACACAAAAAATGGTACATAGGATTTGTATTCTTTTTCAACTAGACATTGCGTTAATTTTTCCTTAATATAGAATTATATGGTATTAAGTTTTAATATCTACCAAATGTTTAATTAGTAGGTAATGTTGTAACAATTTCTCGTTAAAACAAAAAAAGATATTCGGTAAATATCTACAGGAAGTAAGCTAAACCTTTTGTTGATAAGTGCTAAGAGAGAGGGTGAGATATTTATAACTGAGCTGTAACACTAGAAGTTTTGATAAGTGACAAACAGTGGCTCAATCTAAAGCTTGAAACTTTCCTCTCAAAAAATAAAGCTTGAACTTTCGTCCACCGATGTCTCGACCTGCAACGAATCCAATGCTGCTGTCCGAGCATCTCCCTCACGACATTATGCTCGACATCTTGACTCGGTTGCCGGTGAAATCCTTAATACGATTTTGTCGCGTTTCTAAATCATGGTACTTCACAATTACTAGTCCCATTTTCATTACCAAGCACTTAGACCGAGCAAATTCATTATCCAACAACAACAACAATAAAAATGGTTATTTGTTGTCTACAGTAAAAAAAAATCAAGATCGTTCTTCTTGCGAAGAATGGACTAAGCTTCTGTACAACAACGACCGCACATTGACACAGATTTCGAGGGTTGAAATCCCCTATACTGATGATCTTAGACACATATTATATGTGTGGAAAACTAAGAATTAGAAAGTTATAGCCTGTTTGGATTGAGGCGGACTAATTTTTTTGCCAACTCTGCTCTACTCCTCTGGCTCCCCCTCCCTTGTTTCTCAAAAAAAAAGAAAAAAAGATTCTAGCTAATCCCTTCACTGATCCTTCTGATAAAGCCGCTTTTGGATATGGGTACCACAAGATTCTAAGAGTTACGTTTATTGAACCATTTGACGCTTTCTGTTTGTTTACACATTTGAGTGCCGGTTCATTGAGAAAGGCTGTAATTTCAGTGGAGCCATTTAGTGGGTTTGGACCCCATTGGATCAGTTGATTATGTAGATGGATCACCTAGTTTATTCTTTAGTGGAGCTTTCCACTTTGTAGCATTTTTCGGAGACCACAACTTCATTTGGTCTTTTGTCATTTATGTATTTGTGCTTAAATGAGGCACTATTCTCTGTTTTCTTTCTTGTTTGTATAAGGCATGAAAGTATTGCTTTTGATGTAGAAAATTAAATTCTAGTACCAAGTGGGAAAGGTTTCCTTTGAGGGGTCAATGGCTATCGTTTATAAACTGGATTTTTGTGTGAGAAATGGTGTGCACATTCTCGAAGTTGGCATGTCATGGGGAAACATACATGTTTAGCCAACGTTGTCTTGTTTTAATTTGTTTTTCCTGTAAACTGTTGATACTGGGGGGGGCGCCTTAATTTTGATTTTTCTAAACATGCCTTATTGGATTTTGCAGTATTATTTAATCCCAGTCAACAGAAGAAAATATTGTCTGGACTATATATGCTCATATTAGTATTGATAAGAGTAATAAGTTTTGATTTTGTTTCAGTTGCATTTTCAATACCAAGAAAACCTTGATCCAGAAGAAATTTAAATAATGATCTGGGATTGTTAACAGCTCCAATAATTATTATTACTAGTTGTATACCCGCGCGATGCACGGGAAATTTTGACATTTTTTTTAACTGATAAGTGAAAGAAGAAATAAATACGTGAAACTTATAAGTATTAGTCTTAAACTCAAAATTATATAATTATTTTTCTAATCGAGTATGATTGGATATAATGTATTATATATTTTGTAAGTTAAGTGGTCAATAACTTTTAACTTGAATTATGAAAAGTTTGCTATAAACTCCATTTATAAACAGTTTGCTTTTAAGACAACTGTTTATAAATGTCCATTTTAAAAACCTGAATTGTTGTAGGAAAGAGAAATGACACCATGATTTGAACATGATTTAGTTTGCAATTGATCATACAGTTTATGCTTTTGTAAAAAAAATTATGTAAATATCTAGATCATGCATATGTTCATATGCTAAATCTTGTTTGAAACCAATATTTGTTTTTGTAATATCATGGAATGATGAAGAATCTCTTTGTTATGATGAGGTACTACTTGTAATATCATCTTAATTTCTAAAAATTCGCATAATTGGAATATCATATATGCAATAGGGAAATAAAAACTCTTAGAAGGCTGATTTCCCCTGAAAATTTGTAACTATATGCCAAATTCCCTTCTCATTAAGAAGTTTGAGGGAAAAAGTAAAAAAAAGTGACTTCTTATGAGCAGAAAAATTAATACTTTTTACTCATTGCCAATTGAACTTTAGTTACATGGGCATTGATTGATTCTAAGAAAGTCATTGTTCTTCCAAATCAACTTTACTACTCCTGTTCTCCGAAAGTTCATGCAGTAGCTTTGGAACTGTCTATCTTTTCAAGGTCTATGGCTTTCACCCAAAGCAGAACATATAAACCAATGATTTTAGAAAAATAACCTATCAACTTAGCAAAGCTCTTTCTCAAAAAACTTAGCAAAGCTGAAGCCAAACACTTTTTTTTTTATTTATTACATAAAAGGCAAATTGTTACATTGACTATGCATAGAGAGTTGAACATTGTTGAGAAGAGGGGGACCTCTTTGTGATGCACCAAGCCTGATAAAAAAAGAGTTAACGACAGATCCAATTCAGCTTTCGCAAGAAAATTTTTAAGTAATCAAAATGTGTACATTACAATGAGTCATTAGAAAACATCCAAGTAAGGCCATGAAAAACTGATTACTGACTTCCCATCAAAATTCCTAAGGAAAAAAAAAAACACCAAAATTCAATAGTTAAATGCAGATACAATTCTCTTGAGTCATACCCCGATAGTATTGCAGCAATGATTGGTTTGCTAATGCTAAAGATCATCCCTATTATTTTGGCAAAACTTCTTGAGCTTCATATGTTGACCTTATCCATTCTAATCAATTTAAATACTTTTAGAATATTTAAAATTTAGTTGAATATAAAGAGAGAGAGAGAAGAAATATGCATTACATTGACATTTTACAAAATAGATCAACATTCTATTTTATTTATCTATGTTATTTTTATCACATTTTTTAATATTCCAAGGGTATCAGGAATTGAACAATAATATATCAAGTTGCGAGCCTTGTCCAAAAATGATAATTTATTTTTGAAAGACCCATTACACTGGTTCACTTTAGCAGCGAGCTATAATAGATTTTTGTAACATGCAAATCAAACATTTAAATTTCTGCATAATGGGAGAAAATGCAATTTGCACCAAACAAACTGAAGATGAATGAGGGAAAACTGAAAAGGAAAAACTCACCTCAAAGAGACATTCCAACCCTACTTGTACTTTGGCAACTTCTGCGAAGGTGGAAGGAGAATTGAAAATCTATATATAAATATAAAAAACCAAATTAATGGGTTTTAGTTCTGAAGAGGCGGGCATTGAAGTATTTGATAAAAGGAGGAAAAGTCCAAACAAAGAGAGTTAAAGGAAGGCCAAAACGATGAATTTGATTTAATGGGTAAGTAAATAACGGAGAAATGTTAACCATTTTGTGTTTTAATGGGACATATGAGGAGTCTTGTGAGTTGGATGAATAATATGACACTTCAATAGAATAAATAGAAAGTAGAAGTAGTAAATGAGGAAGGAGGGTTTATTGGAAATATTAAAGAGGGAAGTCATAGATTTCTAAATGCATTAAATAATTGTAATAGTTAAAGCAAATTTGGGGGAAAAAAGGAGAAGAAAAAGAGAGAGACAAAAGCTAAATGCAAATTACTAATGGCATTCACTAATTAGTTACATGTTGCATCAATACAATTTTCCATAAACATTACATCTATCCTTGGCTTCAGAAATTGTAGATGACTTCAATAAAGAAAAAAGGAAGCATCAACTCACTTGAAGTTATATAGGGGCAGCGCTAATTGTCATTGAACCAAAAAAATTGTAGTTACATGCTCCATCAATACAATTTTCGATTAACATAACATTTATTCTTGGCTCCACAAATTGCAAATGACTCCAATAAAACAAAAAAAGAAGCACCAGTTCAATTGAAGTTAAATAAAGACATCACTATTTGTCACAAAGTAAAACAAAAGAAAAAATGTGTTGAACTTTGGAAGAACTGACTGCATATGCTACTTGTGATTCTCTTTCAATGTTTTAGAGCATTAAGCTCCACCACAGGAGATTTATTTGTATAGAAACAAAAGAAGATGCATCAAATGAGAATTACAAAATAAAATACTTACTGGAAAAATAAACACTTGGAAAATATAGTCATTTGTTCTTACTGACATAATCCTTATGGAAAAATAAACAAAAGAAATGGTTTAATAGAACCTAAATATTATCACCCAAGACAAACCCTATAGTTAAGGCCAAATGAGTTCATAGCAAAATGATCAAATGAATGGGAAAGAGTGGAGACAGAAATAGCAAATGTCAAGAGGTTAGAAGAGATTGTGTAGCAGTTCAGGCATGCTAAAATATAGGTTGAAGAGAGTAACTAATGTGGCACTTAATAGGAAAGTCTTACTGGCTAAAAGAATGTAGCAAGTCTTTCAATTCTATGCGCCACTTGGAAAAGCCTGGTTTTTAAAGGCAAAATTTAAGATATTGAATTGCTATAGATACAACAGAAATTTACTGAAAGCCAAAAGCACTTTTGCTAGCTTTAGGAACTAATATATCCTCTTGCAACAAACCTTGCATACGACCTAAGCTACAAAAAAGAGGCATAGAGTATTACAGCATCAGTAGTACCTTTTTAAATGTAAAGGAAGAGCAAGTCAAACAAAGGAGCTTGACTGTCCTACACAGATTACACTTGTAAAGCAATACCAAACCAAAAGTTTTAATAACACAGTTTTATAGCCATTATGCCTGAAAAAGAAATCATTAATAACAATCATTAGTGAAACTAAATATAACAATCATTGCAATATATTGTCTTTTTCTTCAAAGTAAAATACAATCATCATATCCATATCGCTCTTAATTTTTGTCATCCTTAGCATTAATGCACACACTTTACATTTGTCACATGTATTCTTAGGTTGAAGGACATGACTCTTAAATATTCCCATTTAGGAAGTTATTTTCTGCTTAAAATAAATATTACTGGATAATATGGGGTGTCACTTTAGAGGCTTCTAAAGAAACTTGAATATAATTATTAACCCTAAGCACATCTCATTTCATAGACTTAAGATAATTTGCTTCCATCTACATGGTAAAAGTCTACAATAAGCAAGACATATATAATATGTGCAGATTATGGTAATCGTTTTAAAAATTCACTTCTAAATTATCCTTAACCGTCAATAGTTAAAAACAAAGTATATCTTTAAAGAAATAACCGCTTTTTTATCCAAAGGTAAGTTAATTTGTTTCCACCTGTGTCAATTAGAGGCTGATACATCATACAACCAACATCAGCATGAGCAAAAATAAAGAAAACCCAATGAACGCAAGCTATGTATCTGTAATTGTAAGTTCTTTCAATCAACTTTTCACAAATTTAATTGTTTCTAGTCCCAAACAAAATACTGAAGAAACGAAAATAAATTATAAATTCATCAAGATAGAAATATAATTAATCAATTTTCTTTCAAGCATTTTATCAAACATTATGGATTCAAAATAAAATATATACCTACACTTGGGCTCTTTGCAATTCGAATCCACTACAAAAGTTTCACCTCCACTGGCACTTTGATCCAATCCACATAGATACATGGGTCTACGCTGTGATTTCATGTGACATGAAAGAGCTCAATCCTTTAGTTAAGCTTCTTCCTCACGGATCTTTCTACATGCCCAACAAAAGCAAATTATTCAATCAACCCAGTCTTAGCCTTAGGATCCAAATAGTATCAAATTTGACAATTTCCCTTAATCACGTCCCCATGTAACATATTTAAACCACTAACGTAAAGATCCAGTTATAAATTATAAAAATGGTGTGGGTCAGAAAATATCTCAACCAATGGAAACCTGAAAATGTTAGAGCATCAATTCACAGCAACGTAGCAACAGGAAAAAAAATGTAATTTATTATAGGCAACAAAACACCAATCGGTGGGAAAAATTTATTTGAAACGGTTTGGTTAAATAAAAGTAGATAATGTTAAAGAAGATGGATATAGATATAGATTATATTTAAGAAAGAAAAAAAATAACCCAAAAACCCAAAACATAAATCTAACCCAAAAACCTAAATCAAAACCAACCCAACCAAAATACCCAAAACTAACTCATAAGTTCATAACCAAATTGAAGGGGAAAAAAAAACATGGCAAATTTCAGAAAACAAAAACAATATTTGAAGAGGGAAAAAAGTTTACATACCTTCAAAATATGCTGTTGCAGAGACGAACTCGGCCAGAGAACGAACTGGGAATCAAAGTCACCGTTGAGGCTGTGATTGAATGGAGCCGAAGATGGGTGGTGCTGGACCAAAAACGTAACCCTAAACCAAAATCAAGTCCTTCAAAAGCCTAAATCATATTTAAAATTGAAAAAAAAAAAAAAAAAAAATTTGATAGAGAATCCAGAAACCCAAAGCAAAAACGAATCAAATCTAAACCTATCCAAAAAAAAAACTCAATCAAAAAGTAACATTTCATACCCAAATCTAAAAAATGAAAAAAAAGCAATGTATGGTGCCCAATCGATGCAGTGTTAACCGTTCTGCCTCTTTCTCTGTTTCTTTCTCCATGTCCCAGGCCTCATCCTCTCTCTATTTCATCGCCTCTCTCTTTCTCGGCCTCTCTCTGTTTCATCGCCCTTCTCTCTATCTCTGTCTCTCTATTCCTCACTCTTTTCTCTCGATCACTCTCTCCTTTCTCCGTGTAGCAATCTTTGTTGTATTTTTTTTTTTAAGCGCTTAGTACCCTTTTATACCAGGACGGTTCGAAACAATGTTTTAACGCAGAGGAGTAACGGGTTTTAATTTCAATTTTTAGAAGAGAATTGGGTTTTGTTTTGCGGTAAACAGTATTTTGGGTCTGCAAAAAAGTTTTTGAAGGTTTTTGATTTCATCGCCTCTCTCTTTCTCTGTTACTCTCCGTGTCTGCATCGCTCCTATCTATTTCTATTTTGGTGCACATCTAATTTCAACCGGTTAATTTTTTGATATTTATAATGAGAAGCTTTTAAACGGTGCATAGCATTGCCAAACAATATAATGTATCGCTTTTTAAAGTGATACATGTCTGAATTTTAAGTAGGGACTTTTCCTATTTGTCATTACCCCCATAATTCTAGGAACTCATTTTCTCTCAGCTTCTGCTATTATATATATATAGATAATGAAAGTTGTTCTCAACTTCTTATTAGATCTTTAATTAAGAATAAGTCGTCTACCATTGAAAAGGCTTATTTGTTTGGACTTGGAAGATGATGGTGATGTCCTTTGTGTTTTCTGTAGAAATCAAGTAGAGAATAGGAACCATTTTTAATATTATTTTCTATTCCTTTTCTCTAAACAGAATTTGGGTTAATGTCAGACATTTGTGCCTAGTATATAACCCTTGCAGCTGTTGGAATGATGTGATCCAGAGTACCAAATAAAAAAAGGGTACCACATGTTAAAGAAAACTGATAAGAACCACAGCCAGAACAAGACAGATGTGGAAAATATTTTAGAAACAAAAGGTGCCCCTTAATATATATTCTCACATTCATATGACATATAGCCAAAGAATTAGCGAGCTGTCGAATAGTGACCTACATATCATTTATACAGTTGAATAGGGGGTATTTGTTTTTTGGGCTGTTTCTTGGTTATAAATGATATAGATTAAGTTGGGTTTCTAGGTTTTTGTCAATCAAATCAGCCACCATATTAAATTGTGGTGGAGGCAGACTTCACTCATTGTCTCTAGGTTACCAGTGAGGCTTGTCTAACGGAATGTTTTGTCCATTTCCATTTCCAGTGATCAGCTAAATAAGTTAGGCGAAACTACACTATTGGTCCCTAAAGTTTACCTACAGAGCACAATTAGTCCCTTAAGTTTAAATTAAGCTTTATTGGTTCCTCAAGTTTAAAAAATAAGCGCAATTGGTCCATCTGCTAACATTTGTTAGACTTATTGCCTACATGGCTAACAGAGCTATGATGTGTCAAATTTTAAGTTACGTGTCATCAAATTTAATATTAAAAAATCAAGATTCAAATATGACATAAAAACTATTAACCTAGTAGAAGAACCCAATCTAATCGGGTGACCCGTTTAGAAATGGGTATTTCCAATTTCAAATGATACTGCCCAGATCTGAAACTAGAGAAGGAGATCCCTAACAACACCGTTGTCCACCGCTCTCATCGCCGTCCTCCTCCATCTTGACCCATCTCTCTGATACGCACAGTCACTAGTGTGATGAACAACTCAGCTACATATTACTTTTACTTTTAAAATCAAAACTAGGCATGATTAATCTATATCTATATATATCTAAAAGCTGAAGCGTAGCATTTATTGTTGCTACGCTCCAGTTAAGCCACATCAGCGTCCACCTCATTCTCATTTTCTTTCCAATTTTCCTATAATTGTTTTTAACATTTACTTTTTATTTTATTTTAATATTTACACTTTTTCCAACCTTTCTCCACCCTTATCTTTTCATCTCCCCACTACCCTCTACATAAATATTATTCTTCTTCTTTCTCTTCATCTTCCTTTATTTTGTCTCTTCTTATTCACATTCTCTTACTATAAATTTGTAACTATCTATTCCATTCTATGCATGGTTTTCTCTCACAAAAAAAGGTTCTCTCTCTCTCTCTCTCAATTTTTTTTATGAATTTTTTATACATTCTTCTATTTATGCCAAATTACTAATCTTTGGGAATCCTTTTTTTTTTTCTACACTAGAACCATTATGCTCATTTTCTCACTTAATTTAATCGGGTAGTTTGCCGGAATTCAAAAAAATGTTCTCTCTCTCTCTTTCTCTCTCAATGTTTCGATGAATTTTTTTATACATTCTTCTATTAATGCCAAATTACTAATCTTTGGGAATTCTTTATTTATTTATTTATTTTTTTCTACACTAGAATCGTTATGCTCATTTTCTCACTTAATTTAATCGGGTAGTTTGCCGAAATTCAAGTAAAACCAGACAATAAGGAATTTTACGGCATTGGAGAATGCCTAAATATATACCAGCCAAAAGTTGAAAGTTAGCAAATTAATGGAGCTATGATTAAGCTTCAAACGGGATTGATGGTATTGCCAACGTTCTTTAATTAGCATCCTTATTTCTATTTCTCTATATATGTTTCCTAGAATTAGTATTAGTCTCATTTTTATTTTCTCTATTATATTCTAGGTAAACCAAGAGTTCTTTAAAACTCCACATTGGTTAATGCCATTTAGATTTGTTTTTAAATTTTTTTTTTCTCTTTAATTGTTAAATGTTATCCTATTTTTGTTCTTTCTTATAACTCTAATTACTGTTGATGGTTCTTCTTTTTTTTTTTTTTTTGGTTAGTTAAGGTTGATGGTTCTTACAGAGAAAAGAAAAAATTGAAAACAATTGAATTCCGTATAAACTTGTACCTAAAGGGGATAGGAGCCTTTGTTTATTTGATTAGAGACAATATATTGAAGGGGCATATCATTTGGCCATTGCATTGCATTTGTTAGAGGTTAAAAGATAAAGCTTGTCATTTTAGGAAAACATTTTGGGTGGGGATAAGGGCATCAATTTGTTTGCTCTAGCCTCTAAGAGTAACTAAAAAAAGATCCTATTATAAAGGAAGCCCACAATCATATCACATGCTTATTACACTAACCATGAGCACAACCCATTATTCTCTCTCACCATGTTTCTACTACATTTGCATTTAGCAACCTAAGATTAGAATTTATTCCCAATAGAAGACCTGTAGAATCATTTAGTTTTTATAGGAAACTAGCTGCAAACTCACACAATGTGTGGGAATATAAATATTATGCAATGAAGTGTAATATATAAAAAGAAACAATTACTTCAAGCATTGTCTTTTTTTCAAAAAAAAAAAAAAAAAAGATTTTTACACTTATTTTTTTAAATCTTTTTCTCTCTACAAATATATCATTTTAATATTTTTTGTGTGTATTTCATTAATATTTTTTAAGGTGAACCATATTCTTCTAACTTTGTTGTAGTGTGTTACATTTGCTTAATATAAAACACATCTCTTAAGGAATAAGGAAATTATCATAATAATAAAAAAAAAATCATCACAAAATTACAATGTTAACTTAACCAAAATTAAAATAAAACTAAAGAAATAAAAAATAGATTTTATAATAATTTATTAGTCAAAAAACTGGTAGGCATATTCAAATTCCTATTTCCAAAAACAACTAAGTATTAATCCAAACCAAAATTCAATCAAAATTATAAAAGGGAAAGAAAAGACTTTCTGATGGGAAATTAAAAAAAAAAAACACAATACAAAAACACATTTTAAAATTAAAAAAAAAAACCATCAATCTTAATTAGAGTTATGAGAAAAAAAACAAAAATATTTTATGTGCAATTGTTCTCTTTATTGGTATTTATTGTTATATATATTTTATTTTTACTTTTTTTTTTCTTCTCATCTTATGTTATTCAACATTTAAATTCAATCACATCTTCCACATCATTAAATTATTTATATTTTCTCTTTTTTTTTTTAATAATTAAACATGGAATATTTTATTTAAATTCAAACCAGTAAAATTATCCTTAAAAAATTGTACTTTTTTTTTTTAAAACATTTACTCTTTATCCAAGCCTTTTCCTTACCTTTATCTTTTCATCTCCCCACTACCTTCTACCTTAATATCACTATTCATCTCCTCACATCTTCCATATCATTAAATTATTTATATATTTTCTCTCCTTTTTATTTAAAAAAATTAAAATTTTAAAATTTTACTTAAATTCAATAAATAAAAGTGTCCTCATAAAGTGGAGTAATACTAGGGACACACTCATTCTCAAACTCAATACATCAAAGGAAAAATATAATACAAAACAAATGCCAATTGGGAAACACTAAATTAAAAAAATAATAATAAGGATATCAAACCAAATATAATATATAGAATAGTTATGGATATACTAACTTAAGGGTAGAAAAATTAAGTGAAAAAAAAAATACAATGCATATTTAATGCAATAAAATCATCATCAAATTTTGGAAAACATTAGGTTGCTTATGGAGAGAGAGAGAGAGAGATGGTAAAGAAAAAAAAAATGTCAATTAGTAACTATTAATTGGAAAACAGAGGTTGTAATGAGAAGTAAAAATAAAAAAATAAATATGACCTATATGGAGATCATTAAAAACTTTATAGTGCAATAAAATTAACTGTTACATTCACTTAAAAAATTGAATCAATAATCAAACACAATCATAGCAATATATTTAAACTTAAAACTAATCAAACTCTAATTCATAACTAAAGGGAGATGTTCTCATGTAATAATAGAAATTACATAAGAAATAAAGTTAGAAAATTTTAAAATCCCTTTTTTGACATTTCATTAAACTTTATATGTGTGTGTGTGTGTGTGTGTGTGTGTGTAATCTTCATACACAATTACATTTAAAAATCTAATAAACGATGCTACATCTCATTTAACACCTCTGTTATGAAAATCATTAGTTAGTAAATATATGATAATAGTAAAAAACATTATGAATGAAATTATGAAAAAAAAGTGATAAAACTAATTAGCTACTATCATTATGAAGTAGTAATCTATGATTTTACACATTTAAAGAAGTGGAATATATAAAGTTTACTTAAGGTATATGTAAAGATTCACATTAAAAGAAAGATATGTAAAGGTTAAAAAAATGTATATTCTATAAATAAATAAAAAGGTATATGTAAGGTTTTTATTAACTTAAAAGAAAATGAAAAATCAATTATTAACAACAACAACAACAACAACAACAACAACAACAACAATAATAATAATATAGGGGTAATGACACTTTACCTTAAACTTGAAAGGAAAAAATATTTTCATCCTTTACATTTGTTTGACCAAATTTTATTAAATTAATATTAAAATATTGTGTACTAACCTGCTTGTGCTTAAGGTAGATTCCAAAATTCTCCTTAATTTTAAAAATTTTAAAAATTTTAAATTAAAGTGTATTTCAAAATATTAAGTAATGTCTTTTGCTTTTTCCCCCCCTTTTCTTTTCCCAATGAGTTATGGAGAGATTTGTCATTTCAAATGTTTTGGTATTTTATAAATTTGTATTTTAATTCTAAAGTTATGAATAGTGTCTTTACTAACCATGGTTAAACATTTATAAATAAATTCTTAAATAAATTTAAAATATTCTATTATTAATAAAAACAGAATGGGAGAGTGTTATTACTTATTACCCCAAATATATTTAATAAGATCCCCCTAAAAAAAAATTATCTCACGCAATGCACGGGTCTGCGACTAGTTGATTATAATATCTGATGTTTTGTGGTGGTTATGAGAGAATAATGAAAAGAACAGTATAGAAGAGCAAGTAATTACACCAAAGAGTTTTATGTAGTCAGTGAATGAAGTTGGCACTAGTAGTCTACTAGGCTAGTAGCTAACTCATAAAGCTCAAGAAAATAACATATGTTTTTCAACATGAAAAGATATGTGACACCAGTGGCTTTGCATGTTAGAGGAATATGTCTCAAGGATGGAGGAGGCAGTTGAGTGGTGGATGACGACGTTGTTAAGGATATCTCATCTGGGTAATGTTATTTGAAATTGGGAATATTTGTTTCCAAACGGGTCACCTGAATTAGGCTAGGTTCTAATAAATTAATGGTTTTTTAATGAGTTAGATATTGGATATTAATTTTTTAATAATAAATTGGATTGCACGTCACTTAAAATTTGCCTCATCATAACTCCATTAGCCAGGTAGGCACTAAAACTAACTGCTGTTAACGAAATGACAAATTGAGCTCATTTTTTAAACCTAAGGGACTAATAATGCTCAATTCAAATTTGAGGGACTAATAGCACTTAGTATGTAAGAGCATTCACATCAGGAAATGCCATCCTATCCTATTTTGCCATCCCAAAAAGCTACTTTATCGATTATACAATACCATTTTACAATACAACCAGCATCCCAACTTTTATTTTACAATACCACACATTAAAATAATATAAATTATACAATCAAATAATAAACAAATTATATCTCTCTCCTTTCTAATTTCTGTCTCTCTGTCACTCTCATCGCACAACAACCATCTTCTTAACCACACCACCTCCAAACATCCACCACCATGACCCCAAACCCGCCACAATCCTAGCAAAATACCAATCCACCACCGGTGTCACTCTCTCTGAGCAAAATCAAATCCTAGTCTCACCATCCAGTCAAAATCAATAGCAAAATCAAAACTCAAAATTCATAGCAAAATCAAAACCCAAAATTCATAGCAAAATCAAAACCCGATCCACTAATCTCGCCACCCATCGATCTCAGCCACGCCAATCTCGCCACCCATTGATCTCCACCACGCCGATCTCCACCGTTGTCAAAACCCACGACCCACCATCGTCAAAACCCATGCCGGCCCACGCCCACGTTAGTCACAAACCCACCACCACCAAAGAGAGAGATAGAGAAACCCACAACCACCAGATGAGAGAGAGAGAGGGTCATCGGAGAGAGCACGAGGTCTTGGGTCTTAAGATAGCAGAGAGTAGATGAGAAAGAGAGAAGGAAGAGAGAGAAAAGAAGAGAAATAATGAGAGAGGAGAGAGAAATTTTGGGGTTAAAAAGGAGGAGAGAGAGTATTACAAACTATTATTTTGTTTTAGAATTGAGCTATAATACAATTCTAAAGGTAGAATTGCATTGTAGCACTATTGCAAATTTTTTTACAATAGTTGATTTTTAGAAGTCTGGATGAAGCTTGGTTTTTGTGTGAAAAAGGTAAAATTTTCCTACATATGCCATTTAGCATGCCCAATGCAAATGTTCTAAACTTGAGAGACCAATAGTGTATTTTCACCAAAATAAGTTATTCTTAAATGGACACTTCATTGCCTGACACAAGATCTTCTTCAAAAACAATTAATACCCACATGTTCTTCAAAGTAAGCTCATGTATATTCCCAACCATTTTTTCTCTATGTTTCAATATTGATTTTTCTTTTACTTTTAAGCTTTTTCGGTTTTTCCATTTAAAATAAAAACATCGAGGTTTGCTAGTATTTGAATTTTGAACAACAAAAAATACTTGTCGGAAATCTATGGGTCTATAGAATAAAATACTTGCTAGTATTTGGCATAATCATTATCATTAAACGTTAAATGTAATCCAATCCTAATCATCCCACGCGACCCAATCCAGTTAATCAAACCCTGCATGCTAGGCTTAAAGTCTTGTAGGACTCTGTTATTTATTTATTTTTAAGTTCCCTAAGCCCTGGACCAATGCAAATCTATGGGTCTATTGAAGGGCTAGGGAAGATGTGAGATCCTGAGTAAGGGAACTAGGCTCGGTCCCACGACAGCCAGATTGGGTCATTTTAATAGACCAATTTGTGCAGAAGCAAGTCCAAAATGCAACAATATATGCACAAGAACTACGGAAACAACATAATATTGGCAAACATAAATAAGTTCAGTGAACTCTTATTAATAGGTCAAAGAATCCAAGCACAAATCCTTTGAGGAAATAGACACAAAGCCTATAGGCCTCAAACTTCACAAACTTAAAGACATTGAGGTCTTACAAGACTTGCAAAGTTTGGAATCCTGGATTGATGTGTAGTCCCTAAGTAATACTATAACAATAACCACTTTTAAACTACTTTCTGGGAACTCAACCTAAGTCTTAAACTCTCATTGTGATTTTCAATTTTCTCTATTACTTTTTTTACTATTTCTCCTTGTTTTCCTCTTTTCCATGGCTAATTTTTTCCCCTTTTATACTGGTCTTGGAGGGTCTGGAAATTACCATCTTCTCCTTTGCCTTGGTCTTGCTGTTTATCCTTGGGCTGAAGCTCTGGGTGTTTCTTTTCCTTTTTTGTTCTTTTTTTCTCTTTCCTAGGAAGTTGTCCTTGAAAGCACTCCTGGTTGTTTTCCTTTCATAGGATATCTTTCTAGCCAATTCAAGCATTGGCTGAGGTCAACAAGGCTGGAATTCAATTTCAAACCATAAGTAGGTAACTTAAATTTCGGCCAAACCATAGGTGGGTAAGTTGTAATTTACCCTAAAATGAAAAAAAAAAAATGACAACTTAAATATACATATACGAGAGTTAATATGGAAGATAAAAAGTTAGTCAAAATGTTTAATCCCACATTAAATATGAGATGGACTCTTTTATTATTTTCAAATATGGTGATTAATGGGCTGAAATGTATTGGAGTAGACATTGGGCTAGATAATTGTTACTTTTACTTCAACCATTTTGATGCCTAAAGAAGAATGTATGTTCAATGTTTCTTCTCAATCTTTCTCTCATATGAAGTTGCATGTGTATCTATATCAATGAACCATTTTTGGCAATTAAACATAGGTTTTCCTAAGCAATCACACTTCGTTAGGAGAAGATAGTCACACCTTCAAAGCTTAAAATCAGCCCCTGTTGAAATTTTTTAAAATCAATCTTATTACCAATGTAATTTTTTTTTTTTTTTTTTTGAGAGGAAAATAATTTCATTAAACCAGAAAAAGGCTACAACAGAGAGCCACCAGCATGAGGCTCTAAATCAGATACAACCAAATGAGAAACAAAAGGTGGGGTAACACCTTTCCATACATGAGAACAATGATTAGACTTGGCGAATTGAGCAAGCTTGTGAGCAACCATGTTGTAGTCCCTTTTCAAGTAGGAACAGGAGCAGCAAGAGAACAAAGCTTTGGCCTGCAAAATGCCTTCCACCAAATGACCAACTTCACCTTCAAAGTTGCCATTATTAATAGCAAGAACCGCTGAAAGTGCATTTGATTCCATCATGACTTGAGGGAGGTCCATTTCTTGCGCTAACAAAAGGCCTTGCTTAATAGCAAATAGCTTCGTCCACTCAGCAGGGAAGTTCGAAGGCAGCAGCTTGCAGAGAGCTGCAATAACCATGCCGGACTCATCCCTAATAACAACACCAACCCCTGAACTCCCCACAGGATTTATAGAGCATGCCCCATCAACATTTACCTTAAACACACCAAGAGGAGGGGCAGACCAGCCCCTAGGAGTGGACTACATAGGGGGAAAATCCATTTTAATGGCACCATGGTAGTCATCTATCAATCTTTGAGCCATCTCCCAAGTTTGGAGGGGCGAAAGACAATCTTCATCATGAACACGCAGGTTCCTATTATGCCAAATTGCCCAAGAAATGGCAAAGAAAATCAGCAGGTGCCGAAGAGGAGAATTTGCAAGAAAATGAAGAGCAAAGGCCTTAACATTGCGGGTTTCCAGCAGCAAACCACGCAGACAGTCTTGCCAAAGGGCCCAAACAGAGAGGGCAAAGTCACAAGTGATTAGGCAATGATTTAAGCATTTAACCTCCTCATCACAAGCCGGACAGAATATGTTGGCATTCAGGCCTCTCATGTGCATATTAACCATTGTTGGCAGGCCATTTAAGCAAGCTCTCCAAGCGAAAATTTTTACTTTTTCAGGGAGATCAAGCTTCCAAAGATTCTTCCAAAGAGGCAAAAAGGGGTCCCCCGAAGAGCATTCCACTATCTCAGCTGATTCAAGGAGATTAACAGCAACAAAGTAAGCACTTTTAACAGTAAACTCTCCTTTTTTATTTCCTATCCAAATGATTCTGTCATCAGGCAGATTAATGCTCAAGGGAATCTTGAGAATAGCTTCTGCATCTATCGGAAGGAAGAGAGCTCTAATAGAATTGATTTTCCACCATCTAGTATCTGGGTCAATTAGCGAGGAAACCATGGGGTAGTCTTCAGTGATCCGAGGGGGGGTAATGACTTTGAAAGTCGAGGGGGATGGAAGCCACTTGTCATCCCAAATATGAATCCTCCGGCCATTCCCAACTCTCCATCGAGTGCCTCTTTTAAGTACCTTAAGGCTATTATGAATACTCCACCATGTGTAGGAGGGGTTGCTACCCAAGCTAGCATTAAGCACATCTCCATAGGGAAAATATTTTGCCTTGAGAATACGAGCTGCTAGAGAACTAGGATTTGTGAGAATTCTCCAAGCTTGCTTAGCAAGAAGGGCAAGATTGGAAGATTGAAGGTTTCGGAACCCTAAACCTCCAAGTGATTTTGGCTTACACATCTTCCTCCAACTAATCCAGGCAACTTTCGACTCTTGGTTTTTCTGCCCCCACCAAAAGTTCCTCATCATTTTTTCAAGCTCATCACAAAGGCTTTTTGGAAGAAGAAAGCAGCTCATTGTGTAGGTGGGGATAGCTTGGGCCACCACTTTGATGAGAATTTCCTTCCCACCCGAAGAGAGCAAGTTCCCCTTCCAACCCGCCAATTTCAAACCCACCCTCTCTTTAATCTCTGCAAAGACTTGCTTTTTGGATCTGCCAATGATGGAAGGGAGACCTAGATATTTATTGTGCCTTGAATCTTGCATAGGCCCCAAGATGTAAGGATTGTCTCCTTTAGTTCAGGGGTTGTGTTTGGGCTAAAATAAATAGAGGATTTATCTAAGTTAACCTTTTGCCCAGAGGCTGCCTCATATTTCTCAAGAATCTCCTTAAGCTTCTCACATTCTTCACTGTTGGCTTTACAGAAGAGGAGGCTGTCATCGGTAAAGAAAAGATGAGTGATCCTAGGGCATCCTCTACATAAAGATATGCCATTCAAAAGCTGGTTTCTTGTTGCTTCATGGAGGAGAGCCGAGAGACCTTTTGCACATAGAAGAAAAAGGTAGGGTGAGAGGGGGTCTCCTTGTCTTAGTCCTCTAGAGGGGACAATATTTCCAAAGGTATCACCATTGATAATAACAAAATATGAAACAGAGGAGATACATCTCATAACTAAGCTAATCCACCCCTCATTGAACCCCATTTTCCTCATGACCCTTTCAATAAAGCCCCATTCAACCCTATCAAAGGCTTTGCTCATATCAAGCTTCGTTGCCATAAAGCAGTCTTTCCCTTCTTTTTTATGCTTTAGGTAGTGCATTAACTCATAAGCTATAAGAACATTATCAGTAATGAGTCTATCTGCAGTAAATGCACTTTGATTTTCAGTAATAATAAGAGGAAGAAAAGCTTTAAGACGATTAGCTAAAGTTTTAGAAATGAGCTTGTAAATTACATTACATAGACTGATAGGCCTGAAGTCAGTCATTCTTTTGGGGTTGCTTGTTTTAGGGATGAGGACAATATTGGTTTTGTTAATAACATCTAATGACATACCATAATTAAGAACATTTAAGATCATGTTTGAAACATTAGAACCAACAATATCCCAATATTTTTGAAAGAAGATAGCGGACATACCATCTGGCCCTGGAGATTTTGTGGGGTGGATCTGTTTGAGGGCAGTTACAATTTCTTCCCTGGTGAAGTTTCTAGACAACTCCATGTTCATTTCCTCAGTTACCATGGTGGGAATTGCTGCTATAACCTCATCAACCAGACTCGGATTAGAAGTGGAATATATGTCTTCAAAGTAAGTGACTGTAGCATTGGCAATGCTATCCTTGTCTTCACACCACCGCCCAAACTTATCCCAGATTCCAGAGATCATGTTTTGCTTCCTTCTTTCGGATGCCCGAGCATGAAAAAATTTTGTATTTCTGTCCCCCTCTTTTAGCCAGTGAACCTTAGAACATTGCCCCCAAAAAATTTCTTCATCATCCAAGAGCCCATTAAGCTCTCTCCTAACATTGTTAATTTCCATCCCAAGAAAACCTTCTTTGTCTTGCTCGGTCAATTTGGATAGCATTTTCCTCTTTTCCTGGATCAGCTTTGGAATCTGCCCAAGGGTAGAGGAATTCCAAGAAGCCAACTCAGAAGCACAAAACTTTAGCCCATAAGCCATGCCCTTAGGGGTGTTCATATCACTGGTAGAGCCCCACACCGATTCAATGATTCCTCTGCAATCCTCTTTCTTTGTCCAAAAGGCCTCAAAGTGGAAACGTCGCGATCTAGGTCTTTTAATAACTTGGGGGTTAGAGATGAAAAGAGCACAGTGGTCCGAAGTAGAGTCAACCAGGTGATGGACTTTAACTTCACTGAATTTCTCTATCCAATCACACGTGGCTAAAGCTCTATCTAGCCTTAGATAAATTCTTCCAGCCCCTTCTTGCATATTGCACCAAGTATAGTCAGGTCCACTGTAACCTAAATCTTTGAATCCACATGAGTTGATGACATTACGAAAACCATTCATCTGAATTTGCGTTCTATTCGCACCTCCCCATTTTTCTTCCATAGAAACAATCTCATTAAAATCTCCAAAACAGAACCAAGGGAGTTGCATTTGACTACAAAGGAGAGAAAGTAAATTCCATGAATTGTGGCGCAAATGAGTTTGAGGATGACCATAGAAACCAGTAATTCTCCATTCTAGGCTAGAGCTTACCTTTGTAACAGTTGCATCAATATGGAAATTGCTGAAGCTTTTTATGTTCAGGTTTACTTCCCTTTTCCAAAGAAGAGCCAGACCTGCACTACGGCCTCAGCTTGGCACAAGAAGACCGTTTGCAAAGCCCAATCTGTCTCTAACTCTCTCCATACATTTTTTCTTAAGCTTAGTCTCTAAAAGAAACACTATTCTGGGATCCAAACGTCGCACCATATCGTGCAATGCACAAACTGACCGGGGGTTCCCAAGCCCCCGGCAGTTCCAACATAACGAATTCATGGCTCCCGGCGGTACTGCCTAGCAGCCACCGCCGATATATTTAATTCATTCAAGCTTTCAGAGAAGCCACCACATTGCTTTTTGTGAGATATACTTTCTTCATTCTCAGCAAAGATAACAGATCCCAGACGTTTAACCCCCAAAATTTGGTTTTTATTCTCAGCCCCTTGGGTTTGGGCCTGCCCTTTCTCCCTAGCAACCCTTTTTAACCGCCCATTTCTTTTTTGTATTTTACTTACCTCATGGGCCGGATTGTGATCCTCTACCATGACACCAGCCTGATACTCCTTCTTGGGCTTGTTTAGGCTAGTAACTTCATGAGAGTTTTCGGCCTTTTGGAGTGGGAAGCCCACTTTAGAAAAAGCATCCTGCACTTCTTTCTCTACCTCTGCATCAACACAAGTTTCTGAACTATGTGCTTTCGTGTCATCGCGTTGGTTAAATCCCAATCTCAAAAGTTGGTCACCTTTTCCCAACCATCCCATCTGTCTCCACTATCTGCTGTTTGACACATTTGGCCTTCAGAGACATCACCTCCGCACGTGTGATCTGCAGATTTTGAATTTCGAATACTACCACTTCCTACTGTGTCTCCTCCGCCATCTGCCATATCGGAATAGGGGTTCCGATCCATGGACTGTCCATTGCCTTTCGTGATGTTCACATTCTCCCCATCACGCCTATCTCTGTAATTGCTTCTTTGTCAGCTTGAGTTCCCTTTGAAAACCCCGCCTGCCTTCAGCCACTCCCTATATTGCTTAGGAGTGGACAGCCAGTTTAGGAAATCCACGCAATGTTTATCATCATGGCCAAGCTTTCCACACAGGAAACAGAACGTGGGAAGCCTCTCGTATTTAAAGCTGACCCAAAACTTTTCCCCATCAAGACTCACCACATTACCCCCTCTACGAAGCAATTTATCAATTGGAAGCTCGACTCTAATACGCATAAACAAAGCTTGATCTGATTGGCAAGCACGTTTGTCCATTTCTAGAAAGCGACCCAAACTGTTTCCGACGTCCCTACCCACATCTTCACTCATATGTTCAAAAGGTAAGCCCCAAAGTTGTCCCCAAAAAGGGGAATGGGTAAAGACAATATTTGCTGTGGAGAGCCCCTTCTTCCACCGGCAAAGGAGGAGCAAATTATTCTCAAAATTCCATGGGCCACTATTCTCCACCCACTCCAATTTATATTTAGAACTGAACTTGAACTGGAGAATACCATTCCCTACATCGACCATTTTCAGCTCCGAACCCATCTTCCAAGCGGATCTCAGAGTGTTCTTTAAAGCCCTTTGATTTTGCTGCCTGTCTGAGAGTAAACGACCAAAGAGACTCAAAGAACATTCTTCCAAAAGGTCTGACTTACTTCTTGTTGTAATGGGTATTCCTTCTTCTTCCTCCTTCGTGAGACACAGATTTTGCAACCCATCAATCATTTCGTGTTCCATGGCATTCTAAGAGAAAGTAAAGAAAGGTTAGAAGAGATGGTGGGGAAAGACTCTACAGGAAAGCCCCACAGAAAATGGGAGAGAAGATCTCGTCTACAGGGAGAGAGGGAGAGTTCTCTTACAGAAGGGAGAGGGAGAAGCTCCTACTGGGGAGAGAGTGCCAAAAGTTATTACCAATGTAATTAATAGCAATAAAACCTTTATGTAAATCATTGCTAAATCTTTCCTAAAAGCACTGGACATCATGGTCCAAATGGTACCTACCTACGTACTAAAACATAGAATTTGAAGGCATGAAAAATTAATCTTATTATCAATGTAATTAATAACAATAAAATATTTATATAAATCATTGCTAAATCTTTCCTAAAAGCACTAGACATCATGGTCCAAATGGTACCAACCTATGTACTAAAACCTAGGATTTGAAGGCATGGGAGGGGGTTGGTAGTAGTAGGATCATTTCTAACCAATATCAAAAGGGGAAGAAAAAGAATTGCAAAATGAGACTCATGGGCCTCTAAAATGGCCCATTACAAGCCATTCTAGAAAATCTGAAAATTACCATATTGCTCTTATTCTAAAGGCTAAAGTTGGGCTACAAACTTTTTTTTTTTTTTTGAAAAGAAGGCTACAAACTTGATTGTAGCCTAAGTCTATAATTTCACTTAATTTTTTTTATTGGGAGTGAATTTTGATAAATTCGCCATTGGATTAAATTTTTTTTTCTTATATCCTTCATGTTTTGAAAATTTCCAAAAGATCAAAGATCAATTTCTATGTCAACAATTAATTGTTTAAATTGTAAGTTTTTGTAATCTAAAATTATGCATAAAAAATAAGTTTATTAAACATATAATAATAACATCCGATTGGAACAAAATTTGACATTTGTGTTATGAATGTAAAGAACATGCAATCCAATTATTAGATTTTCGCTACAACTAACTTTGTGGTGAAACTTTGTCCTATTAAAATGACTAAGGCAAAACTACACTATTGGTCCCTAAAGTTTACCCCATGAGCACAATTAGTCCCTCAAGTTTCAAGTGAGCACTATTAATCTTTTATGTTTATAAAATGAGCGTGATTAGTCCTTCTGTTAACTGCTATTAGTGTTATTGCTTATGTGGCTAACGGAACAATGACAGAGTATCTTTTTGACTGATATGACATTTTTATTTATTAAAATATTAAAAAATGAATTTACACGTCAAGAACAAACCCACCCAATTCCATAATCAAATTTTAATGCTATCCCGATTTTATTAAAATATTCTATTCAAGTGAGGTTTTTGCAATTTCAAGCCACATGGTATTAAGGCTAGCCTTTCTATTGCTCGTGATGGACCACTTTCCTCTGGCAACACACTCGGGATCATCCCATTTAGGTTCAATTCCAGCTTTGAAAGTTGAAAATTAGCATTTGCAAGCAACTTGCTGGGCTTGAATATCTTTTTTTGGTAGAATGGGCTTCAATATCTAATCATACAATCTGCACAAAGAGTTCACAATTTTAATCAAACTTGAACGCTAGCGAACCCAATATAAATATTGATCAGTATGAGGAAAAATGAATTAATACACAACCTATCTAGATCTAACAAATAAAATCCTCCTTTACCAGCAAGCTATATTTGCACTTCTTAACCAAACAAAAATAAAAATGAAAGAGGGGAAATATGAAGAGCAACCCAAATCATGAATTAAAGAAATAGACAGAAAAAAGTGAATAGTTTATGAAGGTTGGAAAGGTACCACTAGAAATCTTCGACTGTGTCAAAAGTGTATATCTTGGGGAGAGAGGCGCCCCACGCAACACCTTGCTTGGGTTTCAATTGGTTGTCAAACCAGGATGTCCATTTGCTCTCCAACTTTTGTGGTTATTTTGTCACTGCCACAGCACTACCTTCGTCTCTGCCGCTGCTGCCGTAGTACCATTGCCTTCAAAATCAAATCTTAATGATATCCTTTTTAGAAGATTTGATCTGGGAACCTGGTCAGTTAGTTCTTAACTTGTAAATTCATTTTTGTAATAATTTAATAAAAATGTCACTTCAATTAAAAAATGTCACATCATTATTCAGTTAGCCACATAGACAAAATATTAACGGCAGTTAATAAAAGGACTAACAGTACTCATTTTTTAAACATAAGGGACCAATATTGCACACTTGAAACTTTAGGGATCAATTACGCTCACAGGATAAACTTCAGGGACCAATAATGTAGTTTCACCAAAAACTAAACCACAAACTTTCTAACCAAAAAAAACAAAAGTTTAAGACTCAATAATAGTTGAAGTAGAAAAAAAAAGTAACCTTAAAAGGTCCCAAGAAAGCCCAACATCAAAACTAGATCTTGAATCCCTTGTTAATTAATATTGTTTTGCATAAAACACTTGTGATCCTTTTCTTGTGTTTTATGTTTGGATGGTAAAGATAGGGGGAGAGGAAATGCCAGGGGTGGCGCTATATCATGTTAAGGGGTTTGAACTCCTTGATTTGAAAATGTTTTTACACATCGCTAACTTAAATTTTGTACACCATGATGACAGATAAACCTAGTCCAAAACCAAATAACAACATAGAACAGTCTATCCCAAAACCAAACAACAACACCGATTACAGATCATTCTCAAACTCTAAGACTATAGAGTGAGTGTTTGTGAGTTATGAGTAGACACTCTTTATTATAAACTAGTAATTGACTATGACATCTTGAAAAATATACCAACCCAAAACTGACCAAACCGCACCTTGTACACTACAGCGAATAGCACATGTGACTGTAAAACTGAAGTGAGGTATGAAAATTGTTTTGGCCAAACAGCACTACACTTTGCGGTGCTAAAAATGGCTCAAAACTGCACCACGAACCCTTCTAAGCAGTGGTTTTAAATTAAAGAATAAAAAAAAAAAAAAAAAAAAAAAAAAAAGAAGAAGAAGACTAGTGTTCATAATCTCGATCATTACGCGAGATTGAGATGTGGTGTAATAGCAAAAGCAACAGTATGAGATGTAAAAGTTTATGGGGTAAAAAATTTAAAAGAAAAAAATTTGCCCATTAATTTTTACAACTTATATAGTATAAATATAATATAACTTTATATAATTTAATAATTAGGAAATACAGAGAATTTGTTACTGTTTATTGTTATTATGTTGTAATAATTTTTGTTATAAATTTAGTGATTCAAAAAAAGAAGAAGTAAAGTAAGTGATTATTCAAGCATCCATATAGTATTAACAAATTATAAATACACAAAATCATTTTTTCTTAATATATCAAGATACAATCATCTATCAACAAAGACAAAAAATAAATAAATTCTAGGCTAGCTAGGATTTTTATTTTTATTTTGAAGTTAGAGCATTCACATTAGTGATGTTAAAAAATTTATCTTTTAGCGTCTCAAGAAGTTACTTTATCTATTTTATCACTTCATTTTGCAATACACCCAACATCAAATGTTCTATTTTTTTACCACTTCATTTAAAATAATATAAACAACTCATTAAAATAATAAAGGAAGAGAGAGAATTTGAGTTTTTTAATTGAAGGAAAATGGATAATCTTAATAAAATATTGTATTTTATTTTTAACAACTTGTTACAGTCAACTGGTATTTATACCAGTTTACTATAGTTGCAAAAATTTAGCTTTAACTTCTTCAATAACACATGGTTTTTTTGTTCTTTGGTGGTAAAATAGTTTTTTTTTTTTTTTTTTGGCTAAAATATAATTATCATTGTGAATGTTTTTTTATTGTTTTTGTTAAGTTTTTGGGTTGGATAGTTGCTAATTAGGTTAGGCTAGCTAGACTAATTGGGGGTGGAGGAGGGCCTAAGGTTTGGAAGGGGGCCTAACTAAAAAAAAAAAAATATATATATATATATATATATATATATATATATATAATACATAAAAATAAAAATAAAACCACCGCGTGCCCTTGGTGCGGTGGTCACTCCACAAGTATAAGTGCTTATGGGGTGTGGGGGGCAAGAGTCGGGGTTCAAGTTTCTAGAAAGGAGTTTCACACACATATACTTAGATTAGATTATAGTAGAAATTCTATTTTGTATCCAAAAAAAAAATTGGGCCAGGGGGGCCTAGGCCCCCACCTAAGTCCATCCCTGGTTAGTGGTCTCATTTAAGCCATGTCATTATTAAGATACATGTAATGAGTTCATTTAACAAATACATATCAAACCTATAAAGGAGTTTATGCTTGACTTGTTTTATATTGAGCCTTATAGCCCACACGTTTGTTCATGAAGAATTTTTTTTTTTGCTTGGGCTTAGCTTGTTTATTAAACTAACTTAAAACTAAGGCTCAAGGTTTGTTTATTTATAAACAAACAAACATGAACATGCTTTTTATCAAGTCGAGCCCAAGTTTTTTTTTGAATGGCTTGGTTCATTTACTGCCCTAAGAAATTGGTTCTCAACATAAAGGCTTTAGATCTAATTTTCTCTTGCTCTCTCTGATTGCTTGGTTTCTTATGTGTTGTGTGTTCCCCTCTTCTTCTTTTTTTTCTTTTTTCTTTTTTTAATAGAGAAAGGAGTCCATGATTTTAGAGTTCCATTAGATCTCTTCAATTCGTAGCTATCCCAACGAATATGTAATATCTATCCCCCTAAGGTGATAGGAAAAGAATGCAAGTTAGAAAATTGGAGTTATCTGTTGAAAATTCAAATGAAAAAAATGAAGTGTCTATTGGCATACTATCGGGAGGTCAAAGTTTTGATAAGCATTTTGACATTTTAAAATAATATATAAATAAATAAATAAATTTATCTCGACTTTTTCTTTGATTTTCTGATTTTTTTTTTATAGATAATTATGAATTTTAAACTGAATTTTTAAGCCACTTAATCATCAAATTATGCTAAGGTATAATTGATGATTTTAATTTTCAATTCATTATTCATTCTCAAAGGATAATTAACTAAATATTTTAAATGACCAAAATGAAACAATGGTGACACAGCTAAACAAGATGAAATAGAGTTTGTCCTACAAAATTTAGAGACTAAAATGAAACAGGCCAAAAACAAAGAACCAAAATGAAAGGATCCCAAATATACATAGATGAAAAGTTAATTTTAGCCAAAAATCAGATATCACTTATTATTTGGCTAAATACAATTTTAAAATGAAAAAATAATGCTACCTTTTTTTTTTTTTTTTTTAATGTTTATGTTTGGGGTAATTCACAATTTCTAGCCAATTTCTTTGTTAAACTTGGAAATTGAGAAAATTCCTCAATATATTACTTTCTCAATTAAGGTGGGGTTTGGATTGGGCGTTTGCGTTTACAAAAGCGCCTTTTTTTTTTTTTTTTTTAAGTCGTAGTTATTGACTTTCGAAGACAAAATTCACTGTTTATGAACAGTGCATGTATTGTTCACGAATTTAAAAATATTAAAAATGGGTCTCACGATATTATTGACATATTTAAAAATTATTTTGCTACAATATTTTCAGTTTTCAATTTCAGTAACAATAAGTTCAATCCAAACAGACCCTAAATTCAATGAAAACTTTAGAAGAATTTATTAAGAGTACACCACAAAGAAAAGAAAAAAAAATTAAATCTTTTATTTGTTGACAAATTTTTTTATCAATACCTAACTGTAACCCAAAATACAAGCGTACGTTAGAGTTCTACCAAACTTGGTAAAAGACACATTTACTTGTCCATTTGTAAATAAAACAGGTATATTTTTTCAGAATCCATCAGAACTCGGAAACCCCAGATTTTGCTTTGTGCTTTGAAGATAAGTCATCAAACGGACCAACCACAGATGTCTCGATCAACGGAGATGTTGTCCCTGTCGTCCGAGCTTCTTCCTGACAACGTAGTATTCGACATCCTGACTCGGCTGCCTGTGAAATCCTTAATCCGATTCAGGTGCGTTTCTCAATCTTGGAACTCCACTATCACAAACCCCATTTTCATTACAAAACACCTCGATCTAGCAAGTTCATTATCCGACATCAACAACAATGGTTATCTGTTATTCACGCCACTAAGAAATTACCTGCCACTGGATCCTTCATCTTCCAAAGAATGGACTACTTTTGTTTACAATACCAACCGCACGTTGACCCAGATTTCAAGGTTTGAAATTCCCTTTCATAGCAACCTCATAATTGGCTTCTGTAACGGCGTGTTCTGTCTTGCCGCTAACAATGATGACTCTGATGAAAAAGATCTTAGACGCTCTTTGTATTTGTGGAACCCAAGCATTAGAAAGTTAAAGAAGCTTCTAGCAACTCATCCTGCTGATCGAGCCGTTTTTGGATTTGGGTATCATCCTCAAAACAATGACTACAAGATTCTGAGAGTTAAGTTTGCTATACGAGAAGTGACACGAAAACCCGCTGAGGCCGAGATTTACACACTGAGTACTGATTCGTGGAGAAAGGCTGTAATTTCAGTGGAGTCATTTAGTGGCTCTGATTCTGGACCCAATGGATCAGTTGATGTTGATCGGGTATATTTCCCAACCCGATTATGTTTTAATGGAGCTTTGCATTTTATAGCATTTTCAGGGGGCCATAAGTTCATCTTGTCCTTTGACATCAATGATGAGAGATTCCGTGAGATTTTGCTGCCTCCAAATTACTTAGAAGGAATTGTTAAGCATTTTGAACGCCTTGCAATGTTCAAGGGATCGTTGGCTTTGATTGTTTTCGGTGAAGATCTAGTTGAGATGAGTGACATATGCCACATATGGGTGATGAAGGAGTATGGTGTGGTTGAGTCTTGGGCTAGAAAAAGTGTACCGATGAAACAAGTTGCAGAGTTCTTTAGCTGCACCATCAATGGGGAACTTTTGGTCGAAAGTTTTACCCCCTATCAGAGCTTTTTATTTGACCCAGATAGTTTAAATGAGGAAATTCTAAATATTCCAATGCCTGAATGTATGATTTACACACCTAATTTTGTGAAGAGTTTAGTTTTACTTGACAGGTGAACAGCTCTTCCAAATGCGAAAATTAGCAAGTTAGGGTTTCTAGCAAGGTAGACCACTTTTTGAAATTCATATGGAAAATTCATTAAGCTGTCAGAAATTTATGTTTATTTTTAATGTACTTTTGAATAAATGAATCCAGCATGTTGTGTTTTCTTTCGGCTCGTTCTAGGCATGAAAGTATTACTTTTGATATTGAAAACTAAACTTTATCATTATTGTTTTATATATACTATTGGAGAAAACCAAAACATTAGATTTACACATTCGAGTGGGAGATTGGAAAGTTTCTAGCTGCTATCTTACCTAATTTAGTAGCATCTTGCAAAATGACTGGGGGTACAACAAGAATTCCTTGTCCTAGAGATGGTCTACCAAGGTCAACGATGTCCTCCAAAATCTGTGACTTGTCCTCCATTTCTTCCTTCTTGAAAGCATGTCTTTAAAGACGATGATGGCTCTGTCTAGTTAGGCTGTTTTTAGCTCTTGATAATGCTCTGTTGCTGGATTCTGCTTTTATCCTTTCTATATTAATCAGAATTTACCAATTCCATTGGTGTCCTAAAGTGTCATTGCCTACTGCTGCATTTGTGGCTTGGCTGGTTCTTGGTTTGCTTGAAGCCTTCAAATGCTGTATCACACCTGTCCACCATGGATTAAATGGTTAGTAAAGTTGATAAAGCACTTACTTCCTTGTATTCATGTATCTGTATATTTCTTTGTTGCCAAATAGCCCAAAGGATGATCAGTCTGAGGAATAAAATCTTTATATAAATCATTGCTAAATCTTTCCTAAAAGCACTAGACATCATGGTCCAAATGGTACCTAACTATGTACTAAAACATTGGATTTGAAGGCATGAGAGGGGGTTCAAGTAGTAGTAGGATCATTTCTTACCAATATCAAAAGGGGAAGAAAAAGAACTGCAAAATGAGGCTCATGGGCCCTCTAAAATGGCCCATTACAAGCCATTCTAGAAAATCTAAAAATTACCATGTTGCTCTTATTTTAAAGGATAAAGTTTGGATTCCAACTTGATTGTAGCCTAAGTCTACAATTTCACTTAATTTTTTTTTATTGGGCGTGAATTTTGATAGATTTGGAATTGGATTAAATTTTCTTTTCTTATATCCTTCGTACTTTCAAATTTTCCAAAAGATCAAAAATCAATTTCTATGTCAACAATTAATTGTTTAAATGGTAAGTTTTTGAAATCTAAAATTATACATAAAAATAAGTTTATTGAACATATAATAATAACATTCGATTGGAACAAAATTTGACATTTGTGTTAAAAGTGTAAAGAACATGCAATCTTGTGGTTAGATTTTCAAAATATGTAGTAATGTTAATTTTTTTAAAAGAAGTTGTAACCTTTAGGTCACAACTAATTTTGTAGTGAAACTTTGTCCTATTAAACAAACTAAGGCAAAACTACATTATTAGTCTCGAAAGTTTACCCCAAGAGCACAATTAGTCTCTCAAGTTTCAAGTGAGCATTATTAGTCCTTTATGTTTATAAAATGAGCGTGGTTAGCCCTTCAATTAACTGTTGTTAGTGTTATTACTTATGTGGCTAATGGAACAATGACGGAGCATCGTCTTGACTAATATGACATTTTTTTATTATTAAAATATTAAAAAATGAATTTACACGTCAAAAACAGACCCTCCCAATTCCAAAATCAAATCTTAATGCTATCTCAATTTTATTAAAATATTATGTTCAAGTGAGACTTTTGCAATTTCAAGCCACTTGGGATCATCCCATTTGGGTTCAATTCCAGCTTTGAAAAGTGAAAATTAGCATTTGCAAGCAACTTGTTGGGCTTGAATATCTTTTTTCTTTTTTTCTTTTTTTCTTTTTTTTTGTAGAATAGGCTTGAATATTTGATCATACAATCTGCACAAAGAGTTCACATTTTTAATCAAACTTGAACTCTAGCAAACCAAGTATAAATATTGATTAGTATGAGGAAAAATGAATTAATACACAACCTATCTAGATCTAACAAATAAAATCCTCCTTTACCATCAAGCTATATTTGCACTTCTTAACAAAACAAAAATAAAAATGAAAGAGGGGAAAGATGAAGAGAAACCCAGCTCATGAATTAAAGAAATAGACAAAAAAAAAAAAAGTGAATGGTTTAGGAAGGTTGGAAAGGCACCACCAGAAATCTTCGATTGTGTCGAAAGTTTATATCTTGGGGAGAAAGGCACCCCACGCAACACCTTGCTTGGGTTTCGACTGGTTGTCAAACCAAAACTTGCTCTCCAACCTTTGTGGTTATTTTGTCACTGCCACAACACTGCCTTCATCTCTGTCGCTGCCATTGTAGTACCACTGCCTTCCAAAATCAAATCTTAATGATATCCTTGTTAAAAGATTTGATCTGGGAACCCAGTTAGTTTGTTCTTAACTTGTAAATTCATTTTTGTAATATTTTAATAAAAATGTCACTTCAATTAAAAAATGCCACATCATTATTCCGTTAGCCACATTGATATTAACGGCAAGTTAATAAAAGGACTAGCAGTACTCATTTTTAGAACTTGACTAAATTTAAATTGGTTTTCCATCTCCTCTTTTATCCCATTGAAGTGGTATTTCACAATTTCAACGCCAATTACTCTCTTCTTACACAAAAATTTCTAGAGGCATGTTACTTCTTAAACATAAGGGATCAATTGCACACTTGAAACTTGAGGTACCGATTGTGCTCATAAGGTAAACTTCAAGAACCAATAATGTAGTTTTGCCAAAAACTAAACCACAAACTTTCCAACCAAAAAAATGAAAGTTTAAGACTAAATAATAGTTGAGGTAAAAAAAAAAAAAAAAAAGTAACCTACAAAGGTCCCAAGAAAGCCCAACATCAAAACTAGATCTTGAATCCCTTGGTAATTAATATTGTTTTGCATAAAACACCCGTGATCCTTTTCTTGTGTTTTATGTTTGGATGGTGGGAGATAGGGGGCAAGGAAAATGCTAGGGGTGACGCTATATCATGTTAAGGGGTTTGAATCCCTTGATTTGAAAATATTTTTACACATCGCTAACTTAAATTTCATACACCCTGATGACAGATCAACCTAGTCCTAAACCAAATAATAACATAGAACAGTCTATCCCAAAACCAAAGAACAACATTGACTACAGATCATTCTCAAACTCTAAGACTAAAGGGTGAGTTTTTGTGAGTTATGAGTAGACACTCTTTATTATATATTAGTAATTGACCATGACTTCTTGAAAAATATACCAACCCAAAAGCTACCAAACTGCGCCTTGTACATTGCACATGTGACTGCAAAATTGTAGTGAGGTGTGGAAATTGTTTTGGCCAAACAACACTGCACTTTGCGTTGCTAAAAATGGCTCAAAACTGCACCACAAACACCTCTATGCGGTGGTTTTAAATTAAAGAATAATAAAAGAAAAAAAGATAGGTGTTCATAATCTCGGTCATTACATGAGATTGAGATCTGGTGTATTAGCAAAGGCACCTGTATGTGATGTAAAAGTTTATAGGGTAAAAAATTAAAAAGAAAAAAATTTACCCATTAATTTTTACATCTAATACCGTATAAATATAAAATAACTTTATATAATTTAATAATTAGGAAATACAGAGGGTTTGTGTATTGTTTATTGTTATCATGTTGTAATAATTTTTGTTATCAATTTAGTGATTCAAAAAAAAAAAAAAAGTAAAGTAAGTGATTATTCAAGCATCCATATAGTATTAACAAATTGTAAATATACAAAATCGTTGTTTCTTAATACATCAATATACATTCATCTACCAACAAAGACAAAAGATAAATAATAATAGGCTAGCTTGGATTTTTATTTTTATTTTGAAGTTAGAGCATTCACAGTAGTGATATTAAAAATTTTAACTTTTTGCATATCAAAAAACTACTTTATCTATTTTACTACTTCACTTTACAATATACCTAACATCAAATGTTCTATTTTTTTTTACCACTTCATTTAAAATAATATAAACAACTTATTAAAATAATAAAGGAAGCGAGAAAATTTGATTTTTTTAATTGAAGAAAGAGATCTTAATAAAATATTTTATTTTATTTTTAACAACTTGTTACAATCAATTGGTATTTATACTAGTTTACTATAATTGCAAAAACTTTAGCTATAACTTCTCCAATAACACTTGGTTCTTTGGTTCTTCAGTGGTAAAATAGTTGTTTTTTTTTTTTTTTTATACCTAAAATACAATCACCATTGCGAATGTTTTTATTATTTTTGTTAAGTTTTTGGATTGGATAGTTGCTAATTGGATTAGACTAGCTAGTCTGATTGGAGGAGAAGGAGGGCCTAAGGTTTTGAAAGGGGGCCCACCTAAAAATGAAATATATAATACATAAAAAAAATAAAAAGTAAAAATAAAAAATTGAGCTAGGGGGGCCTAGGCCCCCACCTAGGTCCATCCCTGGTTAATGGTCACATTTAGGTCATGTCATTATTATGATACGTGTAATGAGTTCATTTAACAAACACATATCAAACCTATAAAGGAGTCTATGCTTTACTTGTTTTATATCAAGCCTTATAGCTCACCGGCTTGTTCATGAACAAATTTTTTTGCTTAGGCTTAGCTTGTTTATTAAACTAGCCTAAAACTAAGGCTCAAGGTCGGTTTATTTATAAACAAAAAAACATGAACATGCTTTTTATCAAGTCAAGCCCAAGTTGTTTTTTAATGGTTTGATTCATTTACTGCCCTAAGAAATTGGTTCTCAACATAAAGGCTTTAGATCTAATTTTCTCTTGCTCTCTCAATTGCTTGTTGGTTTCTTATGTGTTGTGTGTTACCCTTCTTTTTTTCTTTTCTTTACTTTTTCTAAAGAGAGAAAGGAGTCCATGATTTTAGATTTCGATTAGATCTCTTCAATTCGTAGCTATCCCAACTTATATGTAATATTTATCCCCCTAAGGCGATATGAAAAGAATGCAAGTTAGAATAATGGAGGTATCTGTTGAAAAATTCAAATGAAAACAATGAAGTGTCTATTGGCGTACTATCTTGAGGTCAAAGTTTTGATAAGCATTTTGACATTTAAAATATATATATATATATATATATATATATATATATATATATATATATATAAATTTATCTCGATTTTTCTTTGATTTTCTGTTTTTTTTTTTTTTTTTTTTTTGATAATTATGAATTTTACACCAATTTTTTTTAGCCACTTAATCATCAAATTATGCTAAGGTATAATTGATGATTTTAAATTTCAATTAATTATCCATTCTCAAAAGATAATTAACTAAATATTTTAAATGACCAAAATGAATCAATGGTGACCCAGCTAAACAAGATGAAATAGAGTTTGTCTTAGAAAATTTAGAGACTAAAATGAAAACAGGCCAAAAGCAAAGAACCAAAATGAAAGGATCCCAAATACACATGGAAGAAAAGTTAATTTTAGCCAAAAATCAGATAGCACTCATTATTTGGCGAAATACAATTTTAAAATCGAAAAAAAAAAAAAAAAAAAAAAAAAAAAAAAAAAAAAAAAAAAAAAAAAAAAAAAAAAACACTTCCCCTTTTCTTTTCTTTTTTAATGTTTAGGGTAATTTACAATTTCTCTATTATTTTTGAAACTAACCAATTTCTCCTCTAAGCTTGGAAATTGAGCAAATTCTCCAATACATTACTTTCTCAATTAAATTCAATGAAATCGTTAGAAGAATTTATTAATAGTACACCACAAAGAAAAGAAAAGAAAAATTAAATCTTTTATTTGTTGACAAACTTTTTTATCAATTGACCTAACTATAACCCAAAATCTAAGCACACGTTAGAGTTCTACGAAACTTGGAAAAATGGGTAATTCTACGATACCCCTTTTTTTTTTTTGGGGTATCGTATCTACTAGTAGGCAACATGCTATACTAAGTTACCAAAACATCACATTTGATGGTACTATCCTCACATTGTATAGTACTAACATCACATATGACTGTACTTTTGTCACATTCGACGGTCTCCTTATTTTTTTCTCACATTTGATGGTACAATCCTCACATTGTACAGTACCAACATTACATTTGACTGTACTTTTGTCACATTCGTCGGCTTTCTTATTTTTTTCACACATTTGATGGTTTCATTACCACATTGGGCAGTACCAACATCACATTTGATCGTACCTTTCTCACATTTAGTGGTACTTTATTTTTTTTTCTCACATTTGATAGTTCCATTATCACATTGGGCAATACCAACATCACATGTAATTGTACTTTTGTCACATTTGGTAGTTCCCTTATTTTTTTTCTCATATTTGATCGTACCATCCTCACATTGTGTAATACCAACATAACGTTTGACTGTACTTTTCTCACATTCAATGGTTCCCTTATTTTTTTTCACATTTGATGGTTCCATTGTCACATTGAGTAGTATCAATATCACATTTTATCAT